>CM068376.1:173374280-173904914 GCA_034769895.1 Magicicada septendecula
TACACCACTACCCTTACTACAAAATATCACCATCAACAAATATATTTACCATTTACTTTACTCACCTTCTCTACATATAATCACTAACACCACTGTGTCCCTAAAATATCTAATACTCTCTTTGTGTGTTACTGGTATTTCAAAATTCTTATTTATCTAACTCCCATTAACTTTAATTGACTAACTCAAATGCCTTTATTTTAATAATTATCACCCAGGCTCTATCCCTTTTTAACACTTTACATTACTGTGATCATTGACAATTGCATTAGAAAATTCATCCCTCACCTACTAATAACAATACATCTCAATATCCAAATTACATGCTTAATCATTTATTATTCATTAGAATCTAAATCTCATAAAATCATTTAACTTCATTATCAAACTTTCTTTTGTACAACATTAATTAAGTAATTAATCTTCAATTATTTAATTCAATTATTTAAAATTTTATCATTACTTTCATCACTTGTTTAGTCAAAAAAAAAAAGTTAATTGTTATCATTAAATCAATTAAACTATAACTTCCTGTTACATACATGGTTTACATAAAAATACATGTAATACACAACATCAAGAATACACAAATACATTGACATTAATACACAAAAAAATATACAATGCAACTTATTATTTGTTATTGTTGACCAAAAATCAATTCATAAAACAATCCATCTCAAAACCATACTGTTCACATAGTTAAATGTTCATACACCATAAAACAATTTATCCTCCATCATCGAACAACAGTCGAATCTTAGGTCTACATACATTACTTTTTATTAAATATATGATATTATTATTATCAATATAATACTTATTTAAATTTTTATATCTTTCCACAATGTCGTTTGAATTAATAGGCTTATTCCCTATCAATTTATCATATATTGTGTCATCATAGAGTATGGTCCTGTCGCCTTTGGTATAATTTGTTACAACCAGGTAAGTTATAATATCATCTTTAACATCATCATCTACTGCTATCTCAGTTTCACTATAAGGTAAGTACTCGTTATTATTATTATCATCATCTACTATTGCTGCTATCTCAGCTTTAAGACAAGGTACGTATTCACTATAATTATCCACCATCTACTCCTAACCTTTCTACAAATTCTCTATAATTTCTATTTACTTTAAAAATCTCTATCTCTCTCTTTCTCTCAAAATATCTCTCACAACCCCACTGACCTATTTCATACTATTACCCAACGTTATCATGACTCATCTGGGCTTTTCCAATGAACTCATGATACACGAAAGGGTACACTACAACTTTATCATCGCACCACCTATCAGGTGCACAAAAAGTCCAGGGACAGCTATTTGTAGACCATGTGTCTTCCAAATACGCGCGTGAAGCCTTTTCTTCACCCCCGACTACAACATTACAGGAAAAATTTACCCCCTGGAACCCCTCTACAAGTATACTATCTCTCCACTTTCTCTCTGACTCATCGACACACACCAATATTCCACCATTATATTCTAACACCATATTTTTATTTGTATTGTCATAATTCTCAACACCACTTAACTTATTATTTGTCATCTGACCGTCTTTAGTCACGTTTAATTTACCTGTTTCTCCACTATTCTCTCCCCCCCTTTTATTCTCGTAATTCTCGTCTACTTTATTCTTTGGTCTTATCGAACTTCTCATTTACTAGCGCTACTATTTTTTCTTTCGTTTTATCGAAACGTGCATTCATTTCATCAATTTGTTTGTTAAAATTAAAATTTTGTCTCTTAACTTCCTCTTTTACTTCGTCAAACTTCTCATCAAATTTGGTATTTAAATTATCATATTTAACATTGGAATCACTTTGTTGTTCATCGAACTTATTATTCATGCTACACATCATGCTATATAAACATGTTAACATCTCGTCTGTATTCAGATTTTTTACTTTGGACTGGCGTTGAATGAATTCCTTCATCCACAATTTTCGACTCAGTCCCACTTAATTCAATATTCATTTGGCTTTCATTTTCAATGTCAGTTAAGCTGACATTCTCGTTATTATCTGCCATTTAAAAAAAAAATCTTTTACATATATTTCTTTTCAAAATATTACTATATATAACATATACTTATTATCAAAAAGATATTCTATTTACCCATACTACACATAATCATAACATAACCTTATCCTTGTACGTCTGTTTTCACGTACCTCAAACAAAATTTTTTTTTTATGTTATTTCAAATAACCATTCTGTTCCTCCCAGCAGGCTGTATTTATATAAATAATTTATATAAAGTCCCTGTTCGGGCGCCATTGTAACTTTAATTCTTTAATGTGCTTTTTATTAATTGTATGTTGTACTATTAATCACAAACATTTCATTCGGGCGCCATCTTGTTATTAATACAAGAATATCAAATGTGCTTACCTTTCTGGGCCGAGTTCGTTTAAGCGAACCGGAAGTAGCGGAATTTGTTACCTGAAATAACTTACTCTCAATTGTAATATTTACCAATGACATTACCTTTTATTGTTAAGTAACATACAAATGAATTTGACTCTACTGTGTGAAACAAGCATACTACCATGCGCCATGAGTCGTAATTCAACTATTCAAGTTAAAATTTCTTTCCCCTTAAACATTTTATATGCCCTCCAAAATAAACATATTCAATTATATTTTTAATTATATCATTATTTAAAACTATTTCACAACCCAGCACTTCTAATTAAATATAATTAAATATTCTCCCACTCACTCACTCTCATTCATATGGTACAATTTTGTTAATTTCCCCAAATTGAGCTCATTTTTACTGAATTTATTTAAATATTGAAAATTTTGGTATTGACCCATATTAAACTTTTCTGATACCCCCCATTTTGTCACTTAGCTGGAAATCAGTCCTGCAGACGTCCCTTTGCTCCACTCGCACTATTGATGTTGTTTTTTACCAAACGTTTGTATTTACTTGTTACACGTTAACAACGTTAAACTGTTATTTCACTTTAGATTAAATACTTCACATTTTTACATGTTGTATGGGCGGACGTGAGGCGGATTTCTGATACTGATGTTGCGTGACTGAGGCGGATTTCACTGTTGAGTTCTTTGTTTCCTGCCCACTGGGCGAGAAAGAATGTTTCGTACGTACTTTTAAAGCTGTTCACAGTGTCACACCCATGCGCGCGTACGCGCGAATACGTCCCCCTCGCTGATAGCTTTCACATTCCCAGACTCGTTAATTGCTTTTGCACAACAACACCTACGTACGGCTTGGCTTGGAACCGCACTGACTGCAAGGTGTAAAAAAAACTGTCCAGCGTTTATGATTCAAATGTTATTCAGCTTGAGTGGCCATTACATTTTACATTTATTTTAGAAGAAATAAATCCCAATAGTTTGTCCCGTTACAACCTCATCGTCACTTCCACTTGACTCTTCACTTGACGATCCCGTAAGTTGTATTATAAAAGGGTCGATATCGTCTTGAAGGTTGCCTGCCTCCCACATGTTTTCTTCCACTGTCTCTACATATTTACAATAATTTTTCCATTTTTGTTCTGACACGGTATCAAAAGTGTTTTCAATTAATGGAGTCATGAGATTGTTCTTAAATTTAGAATTATGCATCCCCACATGCCTCTTCACTTGACTCCAAACAAGTTCTGTGGGATTTAGTTCACAGTGATATGGAGGGAGACGCAACACTGTGAACCCATGGTATTTGGCTTTTTCGTCTACAACGTAGGACACATATAAGTGTTTAACTTTCGAAACTTCTTCTAATAGTTCCTTCTTCAGGCTGTCGTCCGGGAAATCTATATTTTTTTTCGTAGCCAATTTTTTATATCGTCTTTTAACGACTTAGTGTTTGGGATTGTTTCTTTTTTCCTACTGTGATATGGGGCATTATCCATTACTATCACAGTTTCAGGTTCAAGGTTTGGCAATAGATTCTCTTCAAACCAATTTTCAAAACGGGCACTATCCATTTCATCGTGATAATCTTGTGTGCCTTTCTTTGCTAAAAATACCATTTTTCCATCTTTAACAAAACCTCTTTCACCTCCAGCGTGGACAATAACGAAGCACGGTCCCCTTTCAGTAGGTTCTTTTAACCCTGTAGTAAGTCCAGCCATAAAAGCATCCATTGGTGTATTTACAGTTGTATCCTGCCAGACTTTACTTGTCATTAGGCCAACGTTAACCCAAGTTTCATTAAGAAAAACTATTGGTTTCTTTTCTCTCCTAAACTTTCTCATTTTCCATAGGTATGAATGCTGCCACAAAATAATGTCGTTTCTTTCCAAAAGAAGGGCTTTTTTTTCTTTTTTCAAAGCAAAATCCGTTTTCTGTGAGAATTTTCCACAGTTTTGTCCTTTTCAAATATGGAAGCTATAAGTTGGTCCTTGTTGATCTTGGCCAAAACTGCTGTCAGTATTGGAGGGATATTTTCCAAAAAGAAGGAATGGACAATTCTTCTAATAGCAGTGATGACGAATCCATCATACTTCTGTCGTCTACTGGTCTTGTATTCTATTTTTTTTTTAATCTTTCGTGGTGTCTTAATGTTTCCAGTTAGTCCTTCTTTTCTTATCCTGTATATAGAACATTCACTTGTACCGGTGGGCTCCTAGTTTTGTTAACTAAAAATCGCACACTTTCGTTTGGGTAACCCTTTTTAAAATATTTGTAAACTTTCAACACAGTTACCCTATCACCACTTTTAATAGGTTTGCCTTTCTTGCGAGAGTTCATAGTTTCAACTTAGAAAAACTTAGTTAACTGTGTACAAAGTATACTTCAAACTAACACCAATAATATTTATATTTAATAATCATATTAAAGCTGTTAACACAAACACTGTGTACTTCAAAATATACTATGTAACTCAGTATGTCTTGTAACAAAGTATGTCTGTAACTCAAAACTTGAAATAACAAATAAACACTAAACTAAAACAATATACTAAACACTACAGTACTAAGTAATGAAAGTCACATAAAACGCAACGAATACAACAGAAATGAACAGGTTGACTTTCCGCCAGAAACTGAGCAATGAGCATTGACAATGTTTTGTTATGGTATGAACGGTGAGGAAATACCGAAATAGCAAGGCACAGGTGGTGACCGGACGCGATGATTCAGCACCAGCCAGGTCAACAACCTTGATGTTTTATACTGAGGTTGCAACTTTTAAAAATGTTTGCTATAAGAGAACTCTCCTATGCTTAAAGTAAAATCCAATTATTACATCAATTACAAAGGTTGTAACAATATGTTTTGACACGTGACATTATCACATAATAACCATAAGTGGTTCCAGCAAACTGGCACAAACCTTCTCCCATTACCGTATTATTTAAACGATACATATGCAAAATTCCACCAAACACCTATTTCAAGACTTTTTGGCCACCATATTGGAATGGAAAAAGATAATTTAATTTTTCTTTCGGCAAACTATTTAGGGGTCAAGACTTGTAAAATTATACACAACATGACTTATGTTTACATTTGAATTTTTCCAAAATCGGTAATAGGACCATGGTTTCTGGAACAACCTGTATTTAAAAACCCATAAAAATACAGTTATGAGATTCTGCATGGTTGATATGTGGGAAATCATTTCAAATCAACGCTGTAGGTATAACAGTTGGTCCCTTATAACTACCGAAGTGTAGTCTAATATAACATGGTCTGGTTAAAAAAATAAGTCTATATGTTCTCATTTTTTTTGTAACACACTTTTTTAAAGAAATAATCTTTATGCCATATCGTTTGGCACCCTTTGGGCTCTAGCGTATGCAATTTTAACCAAAATCGAAATCGGGTTTTCAGCCTTTTTAATGGGTTTTGGGTAAATAAGTGTTAAAAATCAAAAATTCAAACATTGCTCTGTGGGCGTAACCACAGACACTCATACACACACATATAGACAGACAGACAACTTGACGGGACCAGTACCATTGATTTGAATTTCAGTAAAAACATACCAATATAAATCAATGCAACTTAAGATAAAGCTTATTTTATTTTAGTTCATATGCGTTTTATTTTAATAATAAGGTTTTGCTACATATGATTTAGTAACATCAATGAAGCATTAGAGAGTGACGATGAACGTTAGTCGATGTAGTTAGGGCAGGTAGTAGTGCAACGACCCCTCATAAGGCCCGTGCTATCAACTAAACAGTGAACGGAGAGTAGAAGAAGTAAAATGCAAGTAATTTTAATACAAAATTTTAGGAAAAGAATATTTTTTTAAATCTTGTAACACTAAAAGTGTTACAACCGGTAAAAGAAACAGATGAATGAGAATTGAGAAAATTTATGTTTTACCAGCTGGCAAACAACGTTTTACTGTAAATAAAGCAAAAAGTTCAAGTTGTAACATGCGACGTCCAATGTTCAATATCTATGAAATTTGTTTCATTTCAGTATTATATTTGATTTTATTTTTACGCAGAATCGAACTCGTGCAGGCACACACACACACACACACATACTGGTACATATTTTTCATTATAATACGACTAATATTCTACTATAATTTCTGTTATTTTTTATAATTATTTATATTTATTTTAAAGAAAAGCAAGACCTTAATAAAACACCTCCATACTCATTCAAGAATGTGCGAAAGCTAGCATGAATAGTTACATTTTTAAAGTTTATTCAGTTAGCGTATTTTAACGCTCAGACCTACCTGTATCCAATTTTTCTTAGAAGAACTCTGAGGAAACTAATTTGGGCCTTGAAGTTAATATTTTCTCTAATGATGGGTAGCAATGCGCTTACCGTTGGATGCATCTTATGAGTGATATGGAACTGACTAACAGTCCGACGTATAACGTGGGTGTCAAAGTCGTCCACACTTGTCTTCGGACTAACTTGGGATTTGGTCTTTTTTGGGCTCTTAAACTGTTCCTCCTCCTAATTTTTCTCCCTCCTTTGCGATACGCGATAACATGCGGGTCCAGTTGCTGCAGTAACCCATTCGAAAACACTTTTAATTGGAATTTTTATTTCTTCAGCCTCTTCTCTTCTCATAAATTGTAAAACATTAAAAATTACTTCCCGTGCTTGACTATGAATCACTTTCCTCTCTTTACTAGTTGAAGGAGAAGTATCCATTTTAACAAATCTCGTTACTGGGTGATAACACAAATAATTACGATAATACGTAATTACAGAATATAAACTACCAGTAGAAGTTAACTAAAAAAATTAAATAACTAATAAAAATGAGTGACTGTAAAACAACGATACAATTAATAATAAATTGAGATAATAATAACAAACGCAAGACTGAGATAGCACGTAACACAGTAACTAACAATGCACTGGTAACTGAAACATCACACGCAAGTTGGCAACACCTACACTTGCATACCAGCTGATTCTCTGCTACCCTCCCGCCATTCACAATTTCAAAGTGGACTCTTCCATCCATAAATTGGTTTCTGCGCATATGCCCTTAACTTTCAATTTTCCTATACCAATGTGGGTTCACGCAGAACAGATCCACCGTAGACCATATATTTACATTACACACTATACTTGAGAAGTGCTATAAGTACAGTATAGGCCTGCACCAGTTATTTATCAACATGAATAAGCTTACAACCAAGTGAATGGATGGGAACTAATTAGCTGTATGAGGGAGCAAGGGTACAATATTGGTGGAGCTGATAAATTTAGTCAGTATGTCTAAAATACACCAAATGTGTGATCAGCATCCAAAATCAACTGTCGCAGCCATTTTCTTTAACAACTGGGCTTAAGCAGGGGGATCCTGTGTGTCCAGTCCTTTTTAAATATAACCTTGGAGGAAGCTGTAAGGAAGTGTGAGTCACTCCAAATTGGACAGTCAACAACAGATGTGTTCAGGTAATGGCATATCCTGAAGACACTGCCATTGTTTCAAGAAGTAATCGGTCTTTACAGTCAATAACTCAAGAATTAGTACAAGGCTCAGAAATATTGTGACATGAAATCAGTTACTCCAATACAAAGTATATGAGGACAAGTACGCATAACTACCCTGTAGAACAATAATTGTTCTAATTACTTGTAATTATTTATAATTAAGTAAGTGAATTTATTCTTAATGGAACACAGAAGAAATATTCGGGGTCAATAATAGCTGTATAAAATGATACAGAGACGGATATAAATGCTAGGATTTTGGCAGTGATTGTTGTTATGCTGTACAGCATCTGCTCAACAATAAACATGTCTCGGGGAAACTGAAAGAAATAATTTACAAACCACTCCTGAAGCCAATTCATTTGGCTTGGCCATATTCAAAGGATGGAGGATGAAAGAGTCCCGAAAAATGTTTTGGTGAGCAGCCTAGTGGGAGTCGCATGAGAGGAAGGCCACAAATATGATGCTTGGGTAACGTTGGTGGGTAAGCGGCCTCAGACAACGGGGGGTTAGAAGGTGTTGCAGACAATGGGCACAAGACGGGGAAGATTGGAAAGCCATTGTTGCTGAGGCCGAGGCTCTGCAACCATGGAATGAATGAGTGAAAAATAATAACATCTGTTTCATAATTCTTTTGTGTAGTTGTTAACATTTTTTTCTAATCATTCTAAAGTCGAAAACTGGTATAATTTTAATATTTCAAAAACATGAGAAGGAAATTAATTTTGATATTGTAGTGGGTCTTAAATTTACTTGTGTATTTGGTATATTAATGATAATCTCTTCTAATCCTTGACTAGTAGAGCTGTCCTTCAAAGTACCACTTTTCCATTTATAGGAGTTACTTGCTCAGGATGTATACCCGTTAGCAATGTTATAATTTCAACATATTCCAAAAATTTCCACCATTAAAATATTATTTTTGAGTGAAGTTATTATTCAATGATATTAAAAATATAAACAGTTTCACGTATAGTATTTGAAATGTTTTCGTATGAATTTTTTTTTTAAGTTTGATTTGCCCTTTTGAATCCGCCATCTTGAATTTTTAATTTTGATGTTATGTTCGTAAGCAGTGATCCCAGAAACCCCTAGATAAAATTTTCATGACAAAGTAAATAATACTTTCAGAGTTATTAAAGTCTCTGCTTTGTTGTTTACAGTGTGTTTATTATTATTTACAGGAGCAAGTGCAAAATTTCAAAGGGTATAGCTTTTTTGTGTTTACTGTCATTAAGACAGTGCAATAGGTTTCATATTGATTCATCAAGAGAGGCTGGGTTCTGTGGTTTTTCTCGTTTTAAGTCTAATGGCACTCCATTACACAGTTGCCAACATAATATTAACATTTTAGGGCCAGAGTGGGGCACACAGATAAAACTCATAATTTTTAAATAGGAGGTTAGATCAAAAAGTTGTGCTGTTTTTGTTTATTTGAAAAATATGTTTTAATTCAATGATATTTGAGTTGTCCCTTTATCTCATTTAATATACCACATTTATAACACTTTTTGGTCTCCAAGTGTTACAGTAGTTATAATATAATAGTAATTTTTGAAAAACCAATGACGTGAGGTGGTACACTTCTGTGATAAATTTTATTAAGAATTATCCTTCCATGAATCAGGTCACTTTATATCAACAGTATTATGGAAACAATGACATTAATTACACAGATTTATTCTTTATTGACTGTAGCCAAATTTACCTAAGGGTATAAATTCATAGAACACTGTACAGCAAAAATAGAAGAAAAGCATGAGAACTTTAAAATTTAGTCAAACCTGACATTATATTCTGGCTTCAAACCTCACATGGAAGCTCCCACTGAGACATTTAAGCCTGTTCTTTGAAACTGTACTGCACGGTTGTATGATACACTGGACCAGTGTTGGATAATTAGGAATGTCATTTATCTACGTTCAGCAGTTTGTTACAATATACTTTTTTCACGAATTCAAGAGTTTTTGAACAAATTTCATTTTATGTTCAAAATACCAATGCAAATTGCATTGCTCAAACCATATAAAATCACAGGTGTGTCAGAAACTTTCTTAAGAATGATCCAGTGATTAGCAATTAATCCCCCCCCCAATCCTAAAGTTTTTTTAAAGTAAATTTTAAATTATGTAGACTGCTATGGAACATGGTAGGTGATAGCCACTGGATGCCGGTGATTGCTGCCTGAATTATGTCACGTGTACCACTACTGGTACTGGGTGCTTTGCTTTGTTATTAGTAAGTGCACTTTTTTGGTAAAGTGTCTACTCATCCTGCTGCAACTTGTAGAAATAATTATAAAAACAGTAAGGTGAGAGGAATTACCTATCACAGAGTTCCAAAAGAATACATTGTGCAACGTACCTGGGCTCATTTGTGTAAATGGAAGGACAGTTTAACGTACAGAATTCTATTACGTTGTACTCTGATCATTTTGACTTAAGCAATTATGAACAGGATTTACAAGTTGAAGTGTTGGATATACCTGTTAAACAAGGTTAAAGAAAATAGCAATTCTTTACTTAAATCTTTCTTTACTTAAATCTTCTGTGTTCTTCAAAAATAGGAGTAAAACCTTGTTAAGGGAAAGGGATTGTAAAAACAGATTTAGAAATAGAAAAAGAAAGCAAGACATCGCCAATATTAAATGACAGTGAAGAAAAAACCAATTTGATTTGAAGATACCCGATAATGGGTAATGCAGTGAACTAAGTCAGTGAACCTGATGGTTTACCTGGTAATGCATATGAACACAATGTGACTACACTAACTGAGGAAAATAAGAATATATAGGTAACGATTTTAAAATTAGAGGCAAAATTACAATACCCATAGACAAAATTGCTTTGTTGAAAAATCAGTCTGTTCAAGACAAACTGCACAAAAGTGTATGAAATATTTTTGGATATGGACAAATAACATATCTAAAGTCAGGAAAGTGTTTAAATTGGAATACTGAAGACATTATAGAAGCGGTTACTTTTAGCTTGCTTTCGAGAGAAAAGCTTTTAATTTACGCATGTTTCAAATTATCCTCAGCCCAGCATAGTATTCAACATTGACTTGCTGCTCTGGAATGTCAACCAGGTATTATTGACTTATGTTTGCAGATCATGCAAAAAAAAACGACACAATTTTGTCATTCAACAAAATGAAGGTCCAAAATATTATTTGTTATAACAGTGTAGACGATGGTTTTATTGGACTTCATACAAATGTACAGTGATAATGGCTAGAAGTCTTATAGGAAAATGGAAGAAGCCTTTGTTTTATAACTTTAACATGAGTGTAACTACAGAATTATTAAGAAATATTATTTCTGTTCAATCTATTTCAGCATGGTTCCATTTGTGACACGGGTCCTTGCAATCACAAGCTGTTTTCTGAACTGTTTATTACACTAGCAGATACCTGTACCATTAATCGAAGTTGTGATGAAAGAAAAGTTTGGGCTTTTTTCGATATGCCTTATTTACTAAATCTGTTATTGAATCAATTTATAGTTTGTGGCTTTATGCATCCAGATAGAAAATTAGTAACAAAGATTGTATTTCAAAATGTTAAATGTATTATAATAGATCAAACCTTCAGTATTGTTATTAATTAAGTAGTTTGCATGTGATACTTTCCAGAAGTGATCAGCAGAATGATAGGAAGGCAGAAGAATTATTCTCAGGAGCAGTTTTGAAAGCTATTTTATATCATTTTCCTGAACTGTCTCATATAGGAGAATTTGTGTAAATTTTAAATGATGGTTTCGATGTATTAAATTCGAGGTGCAGTTTAAAATGGTGGCACAGATATTACAAAAAGTGGATACAGAATTGATCTACAAATACAGGATAAAGCTCTAGATAAATTGTCAGACTTGTGTGCACAGATGAGGGTTTTAGAAAAAACTGGGCTACTTCCATTTCGAAAAGGCTTTGTTATGTCAATAGAAAGTTTAAGAGGCTTGTTTAGTGACCTGAGAAATCATTTTGAATGATGTCAAGGTGAAATTAAGATGTTCTTGAAAGTTATTTTTCTGAAAGTTGAGGTTTAGGATTATTATATATCATCCAAGTCCAATGGCAGTTATCCAAAGGATTAGGTCTTCAATATTAGGTAGAAACAGTATACAGCAACTGCAACATTCAAACTTTAAATGGTGACAGAAGTGAAAATATACAGTTAACAGCACATATAATAAACACAGCTTTTTCTACACCTTATGATGATAACTTGCTATAGAGTAACAATAGTTCTCCTGAGACAGATGTGATATACTTTTTCGGTTCACTGAACCTATCAAATTTAGAACAAGAAAAGACCAAACCTCACAATAAGGGAAAGTGTTTGTCAAATCAGTGTAGAGTTTCTTGTGACACAGAACTCAATAAAATTGACAAACTTTTAGAAATCCTTGGTAGGTACATATGTTACTGATTATATACAAAATTATCAAAAAGAAATTATAAAGAACATACAAGTTCCAGTAATTGTGCAGATAATGTACAAAAATCAGACTGGTTATCGGTTCTTTCAAGAGGAAGACTTATCAAGGCCCAGTGAAGAATGGTGTGAACAAATTAAAAAGAAAAAATAGAAACATACAGTTACGCCATTATACAATATTGCACTAATTAACTTGAATTATTGTACAATAATATAATGTATATCTTGTTGAATAATGTGTTGATTATAAACTGTTATTTGTGATAATTAAAGCCGGTGTGACTTTTTTGGTATCTTGAGTGACTGGATTGGTATCTTGTATTTTGTTTTCCACTGTAGCATACAACGATTAGGTAGACTGTCGTAACAGTGGTTTCAGAAGTGGGACAGAACCATTAACAATGGAAACAGTGGACACTTTGTACAAGACAGGTGTAATTTGTAATTAATTGGTAAACAATGGATGCCAGTCAGATGCTGGAAAATTTCCAGGCACTACTGTTGCAGACAGAAAAACAACAGGATATGAAAGTGGAAGAGAGACAGAAAACTCTCCTCCTGGAAACAGAAGAAAGACAAAAAGCACTGTTGCTCTAGTCAGAAGAACAACACGCAGAGGAACAGAAGCACAAAACAAAAGACATCAAAGTGTTAATACAGGACCAAAAGCAAATGCAAGAACAAACCGCTGCAGAGTTGGGTCTATTACGAGGTGAGCTTAATAATCAAATTACTAGGATATCAGATGTAGAAGAATCCATGTCAAATAAAATAGCTGAAATAGAAAAATCTGTCATGAGTGTGGAAAAAATAGAAGACTCAATTGCAAGTATGAAAGAGCAGATTAAGAGTGAAGTTGAGCTTTGGTTTGCATACAACCAAAACAAATTTCTGAGCAGACTATACCAACGATAAAGACGGAAAAGAACAGAGAAAGTCACTTTGCCTGCAGCTGGGACAGCTCATGTCAAGGCCCCAACATTTGACGGAAGCTGGGGTAAATGTATCGTAGGCAATTGGAAGCTGCTGAATGTGCAAATAATTGGACAGATAAAGATAAGGCAATTTCACTTGTTCTCGCTTTAAAAGGACATACCACAGAACTACTACAGAAAGTGCCACCAGACAGCCACACTAAAGCCGAATTGATTAAAGCTCGAAAATTATGGTACGGTGATAAACATTTACGAGATGTGTACTATGCTCAGTTAAGAACAAGACGACAACGTTCCAGGGAGAGTCTTCAAGAGTTTGAAGCAAGTGTCGACAGACTGATTAGATTGGGCTATCCTAAAGCACCAGAAGATTTTCGAATAAGGTTTGCGGTGCAGACATTTATTTATGGCATCGGAGATTGTGAACTTCAGCAAGTGTTATGAATGGCAAGCCACCGAAATAGCTCAGAAGCTCTTGTTCACGCCCTCAAGTTTGAAGCTGCCAAGTCAGCGTCCCGCTACATTAATGGGTTTATGCCATCACACTGTAGTCAGAAGATCCCAGTATCACATTGCCGTTACGATGGGTGCAGAAAAAGTGTTGTCAAAAAAGTTCAAGAGCACCACAACGATTTGAACGATGGGAAAAAGACAGAAGACCGGAGTGTTACAACTGTGGGAAACGTGGTCATCTACAGGTAGACTGTTGGGAGAAGAAAATACCGAGAGAAGAGAGTGATCGCACCAATTGGAGAAGTAAAGCACACATTTCCCACACTACATAAGACCAGTGGAAACCTGATTGTTAATGGATTTGCGGAAGGTAAAGCAACATCATTTATAGTTGACATGGGCGCTACAGTATCTATTGTGCACCCTGACTTAGTCAGCAACGGCCAGCCTCTAATTAGCTCCTTTACAATACAGACTGTGACTGAAAGCCCTGTCAAAGTGTTAGGAAAAGTAGACGTTTGTGTACGCCTGGGTCTTCTCGAGTTTAGCCACCAAATGCTCGTTGCAGACATTGTCGATGAAATGATTCTTGGCACGGACGTCATGAATGCCTACCGATTAATTGTGGACTTAAGAGAGAATGTCCTGAGGGTTGGTCAAGAGAAGATAAACCTTTGGCTGGCTAAAATGACAGGGTCTGCCAACGATTCGATTAAGCAAGTGGCATTGGCCGAAGAAAAAGTCAACATGTCTGGTCAAGAGGAACCTTTTCTATTGCAGGTGGAAATGGATGAAGAACTAGCAGAGGAAGTACAAATAAGTGTAACGACAAAAGAAGTCATTGGAAAGCAAACTATAGGTATCGAGACAAGACTCTTGCTTGTTCCCGAGTTAGTGGATGCACCAGGGGGAAATGTTGCTGAAGATGAAGTTATGCGAGAGGTTGTTGACGAGAACCAATCGGACTTGGACCAGGTAATGGTGTATAGGTCATCAGTACATGACGCAACGGGAGTGATTCGAGCAAAACTAGTGATTGAGCGGAAGACTCATATTCCTGGGAACTTGATGTACGGGTCACACGAGACTGAATACAATGAGCTGGAGAATTATCTTTCGCAAGTAGATCAGTGATGTAGATCGCCTGGCCAAGTATTACTTCAGGATGGTTTGCCAGTTCAGGACGAACAGGCTTAAGGAGCAGGCAGTGTTACGCCATTACACAACATTCTACGTGTTTCTTGGCTATTCCAGTGGAGTCGGCTATAATGTGTGTGTGCTTACATATTTGGAGATGAAGGACAATTACGTGACACTTGTCACGTGTCCGTAGCTGAAACTGATCCAGACTTCACCAGTCCACGCACACTGTGTTCAAGGCGGCAAGCAGTTATGCTCTATTGTTTTCTAGTAGTGTTGATGCGTAGTATGGATTATTCTGGAATCTCAGCGGGGTATAAATATAAGCATTCAGCGATGCTTAGTTTCAGTTTAAGTGGCGATTTATTCCAGTGAGTTTCAGAGTATTGCGGCAAAGTGTTATGTGATTGTGTGGGACTCTATTAGTTGACATTATTATTGGTGTTGACAAATTAACTTGAATTATTGTACAAGTATAATCTTGTTGAATAACGTATTGATTATAATTTGTTATTTGTGTTAATTAAAGGTGGTTATTAGTGACTGAATTGGTGTCTTATATTTTGTTTTCCACTGTACCATACGATGATCAGTTAGACCGTCGTAACAATACTTTCAGTTATTTCAGGCACAACACTAAATTGTACCAAAATCTTCATATAAAACTTTTGCGATATCATAATAAAAAAAACCCACTTTTGATGAATTTGTCTTGCATTGTTATGCAAGAACAAGATAGTTTGTTAGAATGAAAGCACTAATAAAAAAGTCTAAAATAAAAAAACATAGCTACAAAACTTCATCAAGAAAAGAACCAAAGACATCTAGAAAAAGGAATTGTATGGATATCTGGGATTTCTACAAACAGTGCATAGTTCAGTTGTATGTAAAACGTGTATATAAACATGTTGTGCAGTGGTATTAAAGAAATAAATCAAGTGAGCTTATATGATAAAGACTACAGTAAATAACTTTCAGCATTATAATTGAAGACATGGAAATTAAGTTAATTTTTTGACATTATATTTAAACTAAGATTGATGATTTTGATTTTATTCATTATGCATTATGATTACTTGTATTAATCACATTCATTTCACTGGTGTGGTATGCTGAGAGAGTGGTATGTGGGATGTCAGTAACTAACACAGGGCTGCATGTGTCACCTGCAGTGTTCTATAGTTACCGTGCTATAGAATGTGCTGTTGCTTGTAATTACAAATAATTTTTGTTATATTTAAGTATTATTATTTTTTACAACCTACTATGACTGCTCCCATAATATTATTTCAGCTAGTAATATCTACCCATGTTACAGCTCTAGACCTGGCACTGACAGCTTCCAAATTTGTTTTCATTTGTTACTTCTCTTGGACTCCCAACTTTATTATCATCGTTAAATGATTCAATGATAAACGTATTAAAGGTGTTTGCAAATTTTCTAAACAGCTTATTCATGTACACAAGATTCAGCAATTCGTTCTGCAATATTTTTATTAAATTATAGCACTTGGTCTTATTTTTATATGAAATGTAATATGCATTATTTGATCCTCCCTTGTAAAATGTTAAAAATCACCAAATACACCACATGACAACTTATTAAACTGCCTGTCAAATCTAAACTGCAAAACTATCGCTATAAATTTAGACAATTAGGGCCAATTTCTAATCCTCAGGCATTTATTAATAGACATACATCAACATGTGAGTTTATTATTACAACTTGTAGCTTTATTTTCCTCTCATATCATTTTACTAATATTTACTTTCAAGCTGATGTTATTTTGAACATCCAACCTGACCAATTTTGTATTCAGCAGTTATAGAAGAAAGCAGTGATCTTCACAGTTTTCCAGATGGGGTGTTGTATTGTCTAGTAGTGTGGTGTGTGGTAGTGTGATTCTGTATCTGCAGTGGAAGTTGTGTGACATCAGTGTTGTCATTCATGTTGCAGAAAATCCCCATTAATTAAAAGACTCCCCAGAGTCATATTAGACTCTTCAAATGAGCTATAAATTGCCAGCCAGTGAGTAATTAAGGAAAGCAGATCTCCTTAGAAGAAACCCCAATTTTAGTATCTTTAATATTAGCATTTTATATTATTTGTGATTGTACAGAATTCATTGGTCTAATCAAACATTTTTAACCTACAAGCATTATGGAGATATATAGGTATATCTCCATGTGCTACATGTGCTCACAAAAGAACTCGAGGGCACATTTCTCAATTTGAGGGTTTTAAGGCAGTTCATTTTTACTTTATAGGGCAGACTGTAAATTTATAATCTCTTTAAAATTATTACCATGTTTTCCAAGTACTGGTGTATAGTATGTAGAGAATCATAAAAGATTTCAGAAAGGTGTAATGTTGTGTTTAAGTATAATTTGAGCGTCTGTAGGAAAATTTTGTCGGAATTTTCTTTTTGTTCACTTAATTGTGTGCTTGAGAGACAGAGAGCATTAATATCACATTGCCCCTTTAATTGCAGTAAATTTCTGTTTGTTTTAAACATGAGTGTATAAATTAAGGTAAAAAATCAAGTAAAGTTTATTAAAAACAGCAAAGGACATAAACCGAAACAGAATGTAGTTCATATTTATGCTACATGCCATTTATATTTCTGAGCAGGATGTGTGTACAAATTTGTAGATTTCATAAAGCTTTGTTGTCTTCTAGTCAGTGATCAAAATAAAAACAGTCATATCACTGTTGACACCCTGTTTATTTATCTTTATCACAAATAATTTTTACAATTAAAAATACTTATTTCTATTTACAACTGTAATATTTATTATTGAGACAATTGTAATTTATTCAAACAAAAACATAAATATAATATTGATCGACAAATGTGGTATGACCCACACGCACTGACTCTACATCTCACGTAACCATACTCATAATAAAGACTGACTAAAAACTAACTTAGCTGAACTAACAATAAATACCGATTGACAATAATATTAACTGACTTTTTCTCTGTCAACCACTGCTTAAATATACATGGTTAGTAATGACATCATTTCCAGCCCCTGTCGCTAGGTAAGCGAAGAAAACTCTGGGTGTTGTTTCCAGAATCGTGTAGCACAAACTACGTTTACCTATCAGTTTACAGCACAGATGTTACAGAACATTCTAATGTACTCCACAAATAGTGTGCATCAATATACATAAAGTGTGTATAATATAAACATACCATAAGTAACATAACTATGTACTATTCTACCGACAACCAGTACTAACAATACCAATCACTTAATATTACTTTGAATATGGGTTGGGGGTTTTCTAATAGTTAACAGTTTCAGGTTAACCCAACAAAGTAGAGACTGAGGTAATATATTACCAGCATAAATTAAGTGTGTCATAAACATTCCTGTACAGGTACAACCAGTGTCCGAACTCAGCGAGCTGAGTAGGAGGTCTGGAGCTGATGGCCGTACCGTGGCTCTAGATGACAGTAACATTAGGTGCGGAACATTGCGTCGCAGTGGCAGTCGCAGATTTAATCAGACTACTGTAAGTTTTAAATTAATGTTCACAGAGTGGTTTTATTAAGTTTGTCTCTGAGTATGATTTTTAATATTTTGGAATAGAAATGTAATTTACGGATTTGCCAGTATTTAGCACATTTTTAGATTGTCACAGTTTTCCTTTCTAAATCTTTTGTTAATAGTTGTATGGTTTTGTTTGATTATTTGAATTTTTGTGTCAGTAAAAATAAAACTCTCCAGAAGCACAACTTGGGCTAACGATTTCACCATAATGGTTATTAGTGGTTTTATAAAAATTGAAACTACTTAATGGCACATTCAGTAAGAGTAACCTCTTGATTAAACAATGTATCTGTAGCTTTCTTTTTCCATGTTTGTTTCTCTCCTGTGTTATGATAGGGCACTGCACTATATGTAGTCAGAGTTTGTGTACTAGAGTTTATATGCACACAAAAAAATAAACATATTCATCAATTCTAATAAAAATTACTCCAGAAGTTGGCAGTTTACTTTGTGCATTTATAAGTGTTATTTTTAAAAATTATACACTTATATCATTTTATGTAGCTTTAAGAGAAAATTACAATTCAAAATTGTATTAAGTAAAAACCCGCTGTTCTATCATTATAAATTTTTAATCATAAATTGCCATAGGCGTTTTCAGCAAGTTGAAAATTGTAGTTATAAAAATGGATTATATTTGTAAAACAGCTTTTCTCGTCACAGGTTATTTGAATAAAAGCAAAGTCAGCATCAGCGTCTTGTCTTTATCACTTCGTTTATATGAAACTGTTTTTACAAACTCACTTGGGTGTACCAGTTTTGTATTGATTTTCTTTTGATAATGACATGGTGTGTACTGAGACATGAAACTACACATGGTATCACTGCTCCTGTCTGATATGCAATGCACACAAGGTGTATCCATAAAGAACCTGAATTTTCTTGAAAGTTATGTAGTCGTATAACTTATTCAGGTTTAACCTCTCCAAAGTAGCTTCTACTAATGGTAGTTTGCCCAGCACTTCTTCCATTCAAGACATGCATTTTGCTTCACATTTTGTGCAAAAGCCTTCAGATCCTGTAATGGTCCCTTTAGTTCCTTCTATAACTTAGAAGATATATTTTTAATGGTGTCTTTTGTCCTTAGAAACAGAAAGAAGTGTTTCGGTACGGTATCAAGCAAGTAGAGGGGCTGAGATACAACAGTTTAGTCATGATCCACAAGAGTCTTGAATAAGGAACACAAATGCTTCAGGCCTCTTGTTTCTTATTGTCTCCCTCAATTACATGCATTACTTCAAAATGAAACTCTTTTACTGATGGCGTGGCTGCACAGGAGTTCAATGAAATAACACCATTCCAATAAAACAAGGTATTGACATGTCTGATAGTTTTAGCATAGTTTTTGTCTTAGTGGCAATTTCCTCCTCCATTGGAATGATGGTGGTTTTTGTTTCATAATAGTACACCCACATTTCATCGTCTGTTATAATATTCTACAGAACGGTATTATTTTCTTTACCTATCTAAAAGAACTTGACTGATTAAAAAAATTCTTTCATTTTGTTTGTTAGCAGTTGTGGACCCAAATTGTGTTTTGAAACCCAGTGCATTTTGAGGTTTTGTGCCTAAATCGTGTTTACTTTTAGAAATATTTACTCTTTCTTTTACATTTCTTTCTACTCTGTACTATTATGTGTAGCCAGCTGGTGACTTCTGAATGCCATAGCACATGCTTTTTCAACATAATTGTCATCAGAGGATACTAACATTTGCCCACGCTTGCCATTGCATTGAGTGGACATCCTCTGATGAAATAATTATACTAATGATAAACTTTTTATAGCTTATACATTCTTCTCCACAAGAATTTTGGAGCTTTTCTGGCAACTTCAAAATAAAATTTAATTCATACATATTGCTCTGCAGAAATCTTTTTATTAAATTGACTTCATGGATTGTCACAGGACAAATGGCGCCAATCGTACACCTCATCGTTTTTGTGGCCCTTAAAAGGGGCCGTGTGGCAGAGACTCTATTTCCGATGCATATTCTGCCTGAGACGTGATGTGGTGGTCAGCAGCTGCGCCCGCTGTTCGTGGCATACTGCAGTCCTCTTCTTCTTCTTTCGGCAGCGGTATGTAGAGCACGCTGCCATCCCAGTCGATGTCCATCACTGGTTCTTCTTTTTTCTCCATAGTTCGCTTCTTCCGGCTGGCATCACGACATCCAATGAAGTGCGGATTTTTTCCAGCCGCACTCTCCTTATTCCTAATTTTGCTGTGGCAGTGAACCTATCAGATGGCTGAAGAATCCCTGATTGGCTCGCTGCGTACTCGTCAGGTGTCACGTCTTGGCTGGTACCGAGAGCTGATGTTTGCCTCACTGCCATCACAGGTTGTAACACACGCACTCACTCAAATGCCTTCAAAATGTTGCTGAAACAGTATTAAGTTGTTATGCAAATTGAATATTAATTCAAAAGAATTTCATACATAGTGTCAATAAGGGAATAACAACTGTCAATACATTGGCATTCTATGAAAACATTTTGTTCTTCTTGTACATACATTGTATTTATACACTGGCTATATAATGAGTATGGCTAGGGTTTTTATGTGCTATGTCAAAAATATGTGTGAAAAACTTTAAAATATGTGCGCAAAGAATGCAGCTAGAATCAGGAAAATATGATTTTGATGCCCACGAGTATGAATAATAAGTAATGCACTGTTTCTGATTATGAAATATTAATTTTTAGATACAAATGTTAAGAAAAGTTTTACTTCACCTGGGATAGCATTTGCGTACTTGGTTTCGCTAAGCAAAAGCCAGCTCAGGTGAAATTTAAAATGTTATTACACTTTTTATGTAAAAATTAGTGGTTTGTAGTTGGAAATAGTGCATTATGTACTAAGAATATAGGTTAATAATGTAAAGTGAGGTTAATTTTGCCCATTATATCTCAGCATTTCATTTCATAATGAAGACTATTCTCAAATTTTTGTTATATTTATTTTCGTTTATGGGTTGTTGAGTTTGGTGGTGAATGGTGTGTCTGCTACAAAGAACGCGTAACACAGGTCCATAACGTAAGGCATGCCTTGAGCTTCAGCATGTGAAATTCTACATGCTATTTATAAATATTCTTGTCACCCCATATCCAACACACTGCCTCTTTGTGCTTTTGATCTTATATGTATTACATGAAGTCAATGCAAAACTTAGACAATTGTCAGTATCGTCTTACGTTGTTTATGTTGAAAAGTGTATGATATGGAATGCAGAAATCATCAGTTGATTTAGGGAATTTTCTAAAAGTATATAAGATTTAGACAGAAGATGTCAACGTAGATTGGCTTATTGTCAGAATTTGCTGACTGTCGAATTCTTGAGATTTCTGTGTAGCTGACAATACAGTACTCTACCGTGCTTGTGAATACTCCCAGGTACTCTGTAACGTATGAATTGAATTTCTCTCCTAAGCTTGACAACATCATTGGCATGAAAGATGTGACTAAGTACAAATAAAGCGTTATAGCAGTATATCAGTATGTCTAGTTTTTTGATATATTCAATTTGTGAATAGTATTAATGATTATAATTGTTACCTTATATAACAGACTGTTTACACACACATACAGTGAAACTTCGGATCAATTGGGACTGGCCCCATCCGGATTTTCAATTTGTCTGGATTTTTGAAACTGTTAGAATTTTATGACAGGAAGCATTATAATCCATATTTTATTCTTTTTTTAATGGATGAGGCATTTGAAATTAAGTGCTTAAAAAGTAAAAAAAGAATAGTTTAAAATTCCACAATGAATTCTTGGCCTGCCTCCGAAGACGATGAGTTTTCCAGTGTACCTGGTCTGCCACCTGGGGTAATATTCACTTGTTTTTTTTCTTTCCATTGCTTCACAACTGCAGTGTATGCCTTCTGCCAGGCAAATAAAATATTTAGGTAATGAAAATAGAGATGCTCAGCCCTCGAATACTCTAATATCATAGGAGTCTCGAAAACAAGAATTGGTCAAGAGAGACCAGATAGGAAAGAAAAAGAGAAGGGATCACACCCAAGACTAGTTTAGAGTATGAATCCAGCTAGGGTACTGTGGGATCTCTGATTCCCATACTCATCAGATCTGAGTCCCTGGAGCTGTGTGTGTGTGTGTGTGTGTGTGTGTGTGTGTGTGTGTGTGTGTGTGTGTGTGTGTGTGTGTGTGTGTGTGTGTGTGTGTGTGTGTGTGTGTGTGTGTGTGTGTGTGTGTGTGTGTGTGTGTGTGTGCTTTATTACTGTCACAGTTTTCATTTAATTAAAAAATAATTGCCAGTTTTGTCTGTACTAATTTAGAAATAGACATTTACCTTTCTTTTAGCAGGTAAATAGCATGGATTATCGGACTAAGTTATTGAAGTCTGAAATATACATACTAATATATAAAAATCCATGATTTTTTTTCTAAAGATGCAACACTTTGCAGTCTTAAATGTTTGTTACTATCTAAACACCAGTTTTTGTGCTCCTTCAGTGGCAAATGTATCTGATGGAGCTACTGTTGGCTTACTAAAAAAATAATATAATATTTTCTTGACACTACAGAGTGTCTGTTGTGCACAAAATGATGGAAACATTTATGTAACACCAAATGAGCAACATCTTTTTTTAATAAATGAAGCAAAAATCAGAAAATGAGGGGGTATATAAAACAAGAAAATGGTGAAAGTATGGATTTGGAAGGGTAGATGTATTTCAGCCATCTATTTAACTATGGTATCGGTTAGTTGCAATGAAACAACGTTTTATCTGTTCTTACCTGGTCAATTGTGCACTGTATTTTCACTTGGTCCCAGCTGACTGAATCTGTGACAATTGGAAGAAACGTTCCTGTTCGAAATTTCGATGAGGTTTCAGTTCAGTAATTTTTCATTTGTGCACATAACCCATAACCTCGTTCTTCCATTATTTTTATTAGGTTAGGTTGGTTTGTGTCCTTTAGTTTAGTTCCTCCATCTACAAGTAAGACGGAGGGTTATGAAGTTAATGTGCAGTGGGAAAGTAGTTGTAATGTTATAATCAATGTTGTAATCAACAATCCACTGTTGATTATGAGTGAGGTCGTAGTTGCTTGTGTCAGCACTTCACGGACGACATTTTTCCAGCCCAGAAATTAATGAAGTGAATGAGGAGTCTTCCAATAACGAATCCATACGCACATTCACATGGACTCTACACACTCTCTTTGCTTGCTGGGTTCAAACGGTTCTCGTTAGCCATGATGAAAGAAGCCTTGAATTTCCAGTCTTTTGACTTTTTACCTACTGTGGACATGACATCCCACAGTATCCTATGCTGTTTGCCCCAAGCATGTTCTGCCAATCTCGAGGTGTTTGTCTTACCTAAGTGGATGTTCTTCATGTGTTCAGAACGCCCACAGGAGTGCCTGTTTCACCAAAATATTGTGCCCCACACTCACTTGTCGGTATATTACGTTCTTAGTATCTAATGTGTAAATACTTAGTGTGCAGTGTAGTTGTATTCACCAAGTTGCCAATGTTATTACGGGACATCGCACTTCCATTACCAATTAACGGCTATACTTGGCGACGACATGACGGCTCGGTTCTGTTGAAGGTGATAAGCTGCGGGTGGTTGTGGCAACGGGGCGTCACTGTGGATTCAAAACGGTAATCTGATCTTACTAACGATGCATTCTTTATTGTTAACGATTAAGAATACATTATTACATCAAAGGTTGGCCGACTGTCGGCCAAACGTTTGGCCGAGAGAATTATAAGAATTATGTATGCATATTATCATTCTTTTGTAGTTAAACCATACAAAACGCAAATTCCAGTAGCATGAATCATTTAAATACAGTACAGCGTTCAGTAATAAAAAATGCTTACAATTTTCGGTGGTTGTCAGTCGAAATTATTGTATGTCAGCCGTTTTCAACCGCGGCGCGTTGGGGCGCCATGACGACTCTCAGGGGCGCCGCAGTTGAGTATGTCATTTTTGCGTAAGCTTTACCAATAAAAGAGCTCCGGGAAATGTATACTCTTTAACGGTAAGTGGTGGCACTTGGTTTCAAGAAGCCTCCACAAAGTTCGCATTCTCAAAAATATTAGGCCATATGTCCATACGCAACTACGATTTCTACCAGATATAGGTATCCCACAGGGGAGCCGCCGAATGGTGTGGGTCAGGGCAGCTCAAAAACTTTTTTTTTTTTGAGACCAACCAGTATGGTCGGACTCGGGCTTTTTTGGAGACTAGCTCCCTTCAGTCGTGTGGGTAAGGGATTTTAGGGGAGACGTACGCCAGCTGACCGGGCCGTTGAGAAGGTGGAGGCACATAGTTGGGAGAGTATTGTTTGTGAGTTATATTGTATGCGAGTGTAGTGGGTTAGTGGGTAGCCATATGCGAGCGGGAGAGGTGGATTGATGTGGCCGTTATGGTGTTTGGTGGCATCTTTATTCATTCATTTTGCTTTGTTTATTTCTTCTTTGATGTTCTTTTGGGGGGGGGGGGGCAAGACAGATACGTGTGACGCAGGTCGCTTGAGCTGTTAGGTGGCGACACGGTGCCGTCAAGGGGGGCGGAAGGAACAGGTTTAAGGATTATAAGCGGGGACGTAAGTGTGAGGAACTAGAGTGTGTGTTTTCATGTGGTGAAACGAAGATAGAGCTTAGAGTTTTAGAGTGTGGGGGAATTTAACAGTGTGTTGAGTATTTAGGCTGCTTTAGTTTGTCTAGTCGCTACCGCCTGGATGAAATGAGTCCTTGGCGGGGGAATGTTATGCATTGTTTAAGTGTGTCTGTGTCTTCGACGCCGGCGGGGGGGAGGCGAGGGGGAGGGCCATTGGCTATTGTAAGGAGGCGATTTAGTAAGTAGGAAGGTCTGCTTGTATTGCGGGTGTTTCTATTAATTAAAGGGACTATTGACTGTATGGAAGTGCGGCGGGAAGCTGTTCGGGAATACTTCCAGTTGAGCTTAACGAGGAAGGAATCTAGGTCTGGGAAGCGGGTGTTTAGCGCATACAGGGCTGCGTTGGAGGTCTTCGTGAGGCGTGGTCGGCGGTATATGAGTCTTAAGGCTCGTCGTTCTGTGACTCGGTGGAGATCTAGGTAGGCAGGGGAGGCGGAACCTAAAAACATTGAAAACCATTGCTGTATATAATCACCGCGTGCTGTTGAGACGAATATTTAGGCACACCGTACAACTATTCTAGCCTGAAACCAACGATATCTTTCTCTCTTTTCTTTCTCTAGATTAGAACGAAACTGTAAACTGATGTAGAACACTTTGCTTGTACAATAAGTATCAGACGTTGACTAATTCGAACATCAGTTAAAATTAATAGGGTGACCATGAAGTCTGAATTAGCCTCGTTCGTCCGTTGATCCGACCGATATATTTAAAGTGTGAATCGTAGTATGACTTACCAATAAATTTTGTTTTCGGTATTTTCGAGTTGTTGAGCAGTAGCAAGGTCATAGTAGCCAGCACCCTGTGAAGGTCTTTTACACCCACGTTGAGAGTATCGTCAGCAAGTCCGCAACTTCAGCGTAACCGCTCCACTGCACTGTTGTGTTTTTCAGAAATTATCTGTTTCATTATATAAACAGTTGGCGTCAAAATGTCGCCGCCGATCAGTGTGCGTGTCTGACGATATTGCGCACCCTATTGCACACCTATAGCGGAAGCAAATGGGCCGCTATTTTGGAAAGATTTCAGACCAAAGTGATGCGTGCCATAACCGAGGCTCGTCAGCATCGGTCATGCTAAGATATCTGTAACTACTCACAGTCAATGAAACCATTGCGCAGTTCAGCGAAAAACATGTGAAACGGCTTTAAGCGCACACAAATCTTCTAGTGATAAATCTACGTGACAAACGGTTGCAGACAAGAAGATTAAAGTTAATATTACCGCTGGACTTACTCAGACATTAAGAAATTGAAATTACATATTATAACGTGTCCGTTTTACACAGTCATTGTATTCAATCGTCAATTATGCTTATTGTTTTTTAAAAACAGACTGCATAAGTAAACGTTAAAAATCAATTAATAACTCTTCTCGTCTCACTTTAGCCCGGATAAAAGTAAGCGCCATATCGACAGGAAAAAATCATTTTTTTATGTTTTTGTTTTCCTACCATTATGCTTTTAATATTTAGGAACTCGGAAAATTTGATAATCTCTTTCCGTGTATTTTCTGCTCAGTTTGTTTATTTCCATCCTATATTCAATATACATATTATGAACACACACACACACACACACACACACACACACACACACACACACACACACACACACACACACACACACACACACACACACACACACACACACACACACACACACACACACACACACACACACACACAGTATGTTTCCGTTTAAAATCGTGGCCGTTAGAGCTTGAAAGATTCTGTGTACCTTTGCTTGTGTTCTGAACATATCAGTACAGTAATATTATAAGCCTATAAACAAAAGATTTGGAATATTAATAATGTGTAGGTACACGGTTCAGTGTGTAGGGCACATTGGTCAGAAACAGACTTCCCCCTTTTTAAATGTAGTTTTAAAGGTTTCACTATTTTAAGATTTATTATCTTTAAATATGCCACTACACTTCTTCTTTTCCACCCTCTTCTGAGATGTTCAACTTCCAACAAGGTCTTCCTCTTCTTCTCTCTCCATCTGAGCGCGCTGCCGTGATGAGGTTCGGCTTTCTTCCGTCCATCCTCATTACATGACCAAACCATCTGATTCCTGCTAAAACAGATTTCTGATAGTCATATTACTAATTTGCCCTGTCTTAGTTCTTCAAACTGCTTGCCTCAAAAATTTCATTTCATTGGCTTGAATCTGCTTGTAAGTTTCTGTGGCAGAATGAGGTAGCCTAGCGGGTCTGCGTTCTCATATAGTCGTTTTGGTAGACAAACTGTCTTGTGTACACGTATATAGTTTGATTCCTTCTGTGACTTTGTACTTACTCACAGCAAGATTAGAAATCTGGTGATATATTTGGTTTCGTTTTTGCTGCCTAATGGCCACTACTCCTATGGACAGAGAATCGTGTTCGTCTGTAAAATAATGTTTAAAAAGTGAATAAAATGAACCGTCACACCGGTATTTTGATCGCGACAGCTACGGGGGAAGTTTTGTCCTGAGGAAATTTTTGTCAGCGACATTTTAACGTGATGCGAAACACGTTAGTGAATGGGTAACATTTACATTGACAGTTGGTAGCAAAAATTAATTAAGGAAAAATAAATTAGCGGCTGGTAGTAAATAACTCAGGCCGGTGTGACAGTAATAGAGACGACACGACCACAGTGGGTATGTTTTACAGCATGTGTACATTATTTGGGCGTGGCCCACTATGTGTGCTACGGACGTAGGAATTTCTCAGTAGTATTTTCTAATTAATTTTAACGTACAATTTGGCGGAAACGATGTCTCCACTTGGACGCGGTAACAATGTGAAAAATGTCGGCCCTGCCATTTGTATTCTATGTTTATATTTAAATTCGGTTTCCGTGAATTGTATTCACATTTTGCCCGTCTACGTCGTGGACTTAGTGACTAGACCTAAGCGTAACTTTACTGTTTTGGTTACGTAAGAGGAGTGTAAAGTATGTTTGTACGTTACGTTACCATATTCTCGTTGGCCGAGGCCTCACCAACGCTTGGCAGGTCGAGACCTTCCATTGGACGTACGCTTTGTGCCTATCATCAGCGTCGGTGCAGCCAAAAAACTGTTCATCTCCATGGCCCGTAAGACAGAGTGAGACAAGAAACAACGGAAATGGCCAAATAGCCATCCATCTCTACCCGAAGTGTAAACACAAAACCCACCTGACGAGATCACTTGCCAGTATATCAGTTTCTTCGCACATTTAAGGAAGGGAGCCGCTGTGTGGAGAGCCAAGTGCGCTACAAGTGTTCACTGCCATATCTAGGCGCCACCAGCAGAAGTAGGCGACCTTCATGGGCACTTGTTTGGAACAGAACTAGCTCTGTTTCCCGTTCACCGTTCACACACGCCACATGGACGTGGCCACGCACACATCGGCTTCAGTCCACCCGAAATCCCAGTTTACCCCCAGAGGCGTGTTCGGGGATCAACGAACCACCGTGAAATTGACTCCTTTCCATTCTACTCGTAGGGTATGATTTCGGACTTCTCTCCACCAGCCAAGGATGATTTTGACAGAACATGGTTCAGTTAACTCTTATTAACGACTTGAATGTACTAGGCCATATATTGTCTTTAAAAGTTTTTTTTTTCTGCTGGTATCTTTTTTGTGCTAATATCGTTCTTGGCACGTCGGTATACTGTATGCCATACCTACTGTACATATTTTTTCAGACTAATAAGGAAAGCGGGTCTACATGTAATGATAGTACCACCATTTACTTAACCTAACACCTTCCATTAAAGATGCATACCTCCCGTAGTTTTACATCATGTAGAACCCCAATCTTCCAGTTAAGCTGGTCCGACCTTGGAATAACAAATGGAGTGCGTGGAAAGATAACTTTTAATATTCAGATTTGTGTTGCCGTGCAGTGTCTATGTAGATAATGGATTTTTCCAGCCTGAAGAAGCACAACGAGTGAGACAGAAGAAAGCCAGGAAGAAATACTTAATAAGAGGACATGAGACGGTGCTTGTACACTTCGTTCACTGCAGCAATAATAAGTTAGAACATATATTGTATTCCTTATTGCCCATATATTCTGTTTACTTGAGACCAGTTCGTCCCTGGATTTTGTTGTCCGTTTTCACCGCCGAACTTTCATCTTCTCTGCGCCTGACGATCTCTTTCTTGCTTTATCAAATAAATCGATGTTTATTCATACCAGCTGTACAGCTCGAGGATCATCTTCTCGAAATCGATCTTTAGGATATCACTTTTAAAATCTATGTAGGCTTTCATAATATCCGAAAAAGCTGGTTCGATTATTCCTCTTTTAGGGATAACGAATTGTATTGTTATCGATTTGTTTTTCATATTGGTTTGGCGGTTACTTGGGTACTTACACAGCAACAAAATAGTATACAGTGTATTTCTGCATACAACATGAGTGAAATGCGTTATCTTATAACGGACCTATTTACAAAATCTTGTATGCTTCACTTATATTTTCGTACGAAGTTTAAAGTTTATGCAGATAAGATATAT
Organism: Magicicada septendecula; assembly: GCA_034769895.1. Classification (NCBI taxonomy): domain Eukaryota; kingdom Metazoa; phylum Arthropoda; class Insecta; order Hemiptera; family Cicadidae; genus Magicicada; species Magicicada septendecula. The sequence goes on from CM068376.1 coordinate 173,403,870, forward strand.
CCGAGTATTCCGGAATCAAATTTATAATTTTAGTAACAACAGTACCGCAAAATTGTCATGACGGAATATAAATATCTTTTTTGCATAGATTGGTAATTGTTTAATGCCCGTTGTATGGATACTTAGCTTAATTCTAAACCTTTGAAATGTTTTTGTGATATTACTTGATACTTTACAATTGTCTTAGTATAGGAGTAGCACTGTCATGTTTGGACAACATATATGACTCCCCCAAAACGGGATCGGCGCCAACCTCCCTGTGATAATACTAGGCGTCCTCCAAAAACGTTGTCAAATTGCGACACAAATTTCTTGTCTATCCAATATATTGACATGGAGTAAGCTAATTGTGGTTCGCTTGATTGGGTTATTATTGGGGGGGGGGGATCAGTGTTATAGTAGATGACAAAAGGGTGAACGTTAATGGAGAAAAACGATTTAATTATTTACGACACGGGGACGATGTGGTAGTAGTAACAGAGAACTTGGCAGAAGTATTGTTGACAATGTTGACAGATGTAAAGTAGTCCAGGGTATGAGGCCGTGGTCGGTTTTGTATAAATCCTCTGCAGATCCGTGCTGTTAGCTCTGGATGGACTCCACATCATCCTTTACGCCGCTGAAGGTGGGCGTAGCCGACGTAATAGCTCAGAATATATTACATACATTCACTTGTTAATGAAAGGTTTCATTCCTCATTAACTCGGGGAGGACATGGAAAAATATCAAGGGGAACGGAATTTTAACAGAATTAGAGGAACTGTTACAATTTTCGATTAATAATAAATAAGACAAGGACAGAGATAATGACGAATGTAGATGAAGAGTGACAAAGAATTCTTGGAACTGAAAAATTTGAAAAGGTTGAAAACGAGATTTACTTTGGGCAGAAAATATGATAAAGGCAGTTTCATTGGTAAAATACGCAGAAAGATAAGTTGGTAAGGGCATCATATGATAAGCTAATTTTTGTATTAAAAATCATAGTATACCTCAACAACTTCCCACTAAAGTAGTCAGTGGCTGTATTTTACTATTTGTGACGTACAATGTCAAAACATGGGTCTTCCTGAGACAGATATTAGGAAGCCTGAGGGAAGCATGGGAAGGGCATGTGTTTGAAAGACTGCAACCCCCTGTACGGTAGTAATGAGATACAGAACAAAAGTAGTAGATATAACAACGCGGATGGCAAGGCTTAGTGGTCGGGACGTAACGAAAGAATAACGGATGATGGATGGAATAGTATAAAAAATAAATGGCATCAACAGCATGGGAAACGTGGAGATGAAGGTCACAGATGCTTTGGAGCGACGTAAGAAAAAAATAGGCGGCTTTCACTGGATGAGAACAGCCAGGAATCTTTAACTTTGGGAACATTTAGAGTTTCGTCTGAGTGAACGAAATAATAGTAGCCATAAAAGATATGGAGGAATATAAAGTTGATAATATACCTACTAATTTCAACATTATTTGCTGTGGTCAAGAGCCGTACTTATGTCCGAGACCGCAGATGATCTGCAAAGATTGTTGTACAACTTTAACAACGCGTGTAAATAACAATATGGTGATCGCTACTGAAGCGATGACTACTGGCATTGAGAGCAAGTTAGTAGTAGACAACGAAATTGTGCAGCAGATAATGGAAGTCAACTATTTAGGGTAACGATAACAAGCTATGGTCCAATAGGCAAAAAAATTAGCTGCCAGATTACAAAATCAAACAGGGTGTCAAGGTGTATATGATGCTATCTGGAATAATACATTTTTAAGTTTAAAAATGAAAGCAAGTATATGTAAAAGAGTACAGTGAGGCCTATCGTGACGCATGGAGCAGAGGCAAGAACAGAAACCACGACAACTAGAAGCAAACACTAGTTGCAGAGACGATTCATTGAGAAGAGTAATAGCAGAACACGGCGAAATAGAATAACGAATGTCAATGTTTAGTTACATAATGAGGATGGATGAAAAAAAGCTGAAGCTCATTATGGAAGCTCAGATGGAGAGAGAGAGGAAGAGGAAGACCAAGACTGACAAGTTGGCAGATAGAAGGGGGAAAAGAGAGTATCGGAAGCGTCAAAAGGAAATGTACACTATTTGACTCTAGCGACAGTGATATATATATAGTCTTCATTGGGCACGCGTGTAGCTGTTTCTTTGCGGATTCAAGAGTATAGTTTGTCTCTATTATAATTGCTGGGTTGTTTCCGTGGGTCACGTGTACTTTAGGTTTCACGTGTTTACGGAATGAGTTTAAAATAGATATTGTTGTGTTTGGGGTGGTCGTAAAATCGCAGCTGGCTTCCGTTAATGTGTTTTGTGATTAAAGGGGGTTGAATTCTGAGAACACACACAGCAGTACAGATACTGACGTTGGCTCGCCCCATTTTCCGCCCGTTCGTCCCCCCCCCCCCCGTCTTCTTCACCTCATTGCTCGTACTCGTCAAAATTTCTGTCGAATGTAGTTAACATTTTTAAGCCTGTCACACTTAAAATTACGCTTAAACTTACATTTAAACTTACACTTAAAATTGGAGTTACACTTAAAATTAGTATATATGTAGATAAAGTAAGTAACGATTATACACTTGGTTCGGGTCATTCATAGTTGCCCTCCTGAATCACTGGTCAGCATGCGCCCAGTACGGGGGGGGGCGTCGGTTTAAGGCGGTCTTACGTGAGATGTTAGCTTTCGCAGTTTAATAACTCACTTTTTCAGATATCATGTTCAAACATTTTTCCACACCATAAGCTCCCCATATTTTAAGATAGATTTTGAAAGTGTGATTGGATCTTTAATTTTTGGTCCGTGGTGCCCCTAAAGTTGAAAATTTTTCAGAGTAAACGCCACATTAAATTGGTTTGGGATCCTCTAGAATTCGTCCGAAAAGTTCGAATTAAATTGTAAACTGTCCGACTATCGTTTCACAGTTCTCGGTTCAATAATTTAATATCTCCGGAACTTGATGAAGGATTAGAAGTATTCCAGCCGTAAATAATGACCTTAAGGATTTCCGTTTTTGTTATAATCTGTAGGATATTACAACTGTTTCATGACTCTTCCAAAACAACCATGTTAACCATGTTTTATGCCTCATTCATGTTTTATGTCTCTGTTCATGCGTTTATAAAACTAAATATTGTTATTCTGGACGTAGTAGACCATTGAATATTGCATCTGGCTTCTAATTTAGAGGTTCCGGGGCATCGATTCCCGGGTGTACCTACTGCGGAAGGGATTATCTGGGATAGCTTCATGGCATAATAATAAGCGGCTGGAGCGTAGTGCTGGTCACACTACCGTAATGTGTGGCGTACAAAAGGAGGCATTATTACTAAATATAATTGTTAATTACTTTAATCAAATGAGTCTTCGTAAAATGTTTAGGTACGTAATAGTAATGTGTTGTATTAAATATGCGAGAAGTAAAAGTAGATTTTTTTTGAAATTCACAGCAATACACAGCTTTTCAGTTGGCCGGAAAGGTGTATCGGAAGAGAGTCGCATGAATCTTGCAGTTTCACGGAGCGCTATTTCCTCGAAGCATTTAATCATGTACTTAGTTAGAAAACTGAAATATACTGTAAATCTAACATAAAAACTAGTAAGCTCCCTGACCTGCCGAACTCGCTCACTGTTTTGAACGAAATACGTTTATTATTAGATCAATATTACGAAAATCCCTGTTACTTTTTTTTAGTAAAGTAACAGTTTTAAAGTGAAGACAATCTCATAGTAAACACTACAAATTTCAAATTAGTGCATTGTTTTTTGTTTTTTGTTAAATTTGTAACCACAATGCCTAAATGACTAAATTATGTATCCTAACTTTTAAACGTGTGTGTTCAATAGAGATCTATAGGCGCATATCTAGATAGTACTTTTCACAAATGTACCACAAAGGAAGGCGGTGTTGAGAGATATTTATTCTGTCAAATTATATTAAAGATACCGAGTTTGTATTTTGACTAAACTTGAAGTCCAACATAGACTTTTACAGTTTTCTTAAAATTTTGAGTTCCATTTTTGGTCTATAGTTCCCCTAAAGTTAAATAATGTCATAGTAAACGCTACATTCGGCTTTGGGTTGGTAGTCTGACACCAGGCTGGATTCGTACAATTCAAAAATTTTTATATCCGTTTTATGGACCCTCGTGTCCTAAAGTTTTTAAATTTTCAAAACTGCCCACAGTATTCAGATTTTGGTTAAACTTTGATTTAATTTGATACCCTCATATGTACTTTTGCGATTTCATCTAACTTTTTTTGGTCCCTGACGTCCCAAAACTTTTGAAAAAATTTTCTAAAATGAAAATTATATACAGATTTTGGTTTCGATTCCCTTTAATTTGATACCCACGTGGATTTTTGCGATTTTTCGCAGTTTTTACCCTATCATATTTTTGCCTCCCGCCTCCTATTTTTTGGGGATCAAGATGTGTCATTAATCACGGCATTTTAAAAAACGTATGCCAGTATGTTCGCATCCCCATAAATTGTAACTTTATATTTATACATGTTTAATCAACTTAAAATAAGCTTGGTATATTTCTTCATCCAGTGCTTTTTAATGAGACTTGTCTTATTTATATGACAAGTATGGTCCCTGAGCTACAGAAATCGTTCACTATTTTGGAAGAATGACTTTTATTATTACATAAATTTCAATATTAGATAATTTTTCAATTATGGGTAAAATTAAAATAAACTGTAGTACTTTACTATTTCTTCAGTAATTTTAGCACAGTATCATACAATAAACGCTAAAAATTCGAAACATTCAGATTTGGATTACAATTCTTTTTAGTCTAACATTCTACTGGGTTTTCACAATTCTTTTCAAATGATGTATGTCTGTAAAAATGATTCCTTTCTGCGGTCAAGTTACAATAAGTAAAACAAAATTAATTAGAACATAGGTTCGTAAGAAGACCAAACGTCAACTTTTCAAAAAATTGTTCAGATATAGCTTGAAATTTAAAATATCGCAAGTGGTTATTCCTTTTCTAAATTGACCAAAGGATACTCGTAATTTTTTTACATTATTATCTCTGAAATGGTAGAAATAACAAAACGTTAAGCGTTAGCACGACCGTATTTGTGTCAGGTGCGGTATAATTAAATTACGGAAACGCTGTACATTTTCAAAGTAGATTAATTTAAAAATACAACTTTTGTTATTTTATAAAACTTTGATTACTATAACTAGACCGCGTTAAGCGACTTTAACAGATGCTATTTCAAAATTTGTGTACCTGATACCCCTTTTATTTACACTCACATGGTATACAGTATTTCATGTGAGAGAGGCTCCGGTCCCACGAAACCCTATACAGGGGTTACCACACTATCAGATCTCAGCCGAGCGCGGGTCATCGGGGAAATGTTAATGTTAGCCTGCCAGTTGTGGTAGTTTAATTTAATTGTTAATTTAAGTGCAGTATTATTCTTGATTGAAGAACGTATGATTGCGTAATATATGTGGAGAAGAAGGCTTGTTTATATTTCTTTGCTCGTGTTTCCGTACCCCGTGTCGCTGTCTTGGCGTCGATAAGTTTTGCTTTCTCGAAGCCTATATAAACAATTGTGTCATTAATCTGCCACATAAATATCCATACTGCGCTAAAATTATGAAATACTGCATATCCAGTTGGCAGTATTGGTTTTCAGTTATATGGCGCTAAAATAATATTTCCTCTGTGCTTGTATTCAATATAAACAGATGCAGAGGGTGACTAAATCTCAGATCATTCAGAATTGCGCTTAAGCTTGACACGATCGGTTCGCAATGTTTTCAGTAAAGAGACTGTTCAAGAGGAAACGACCGCCTAAAGTTACAGTAAGTATCCTTTCTTTCCATCATAGATAATCTTAGAAATTAAATTTATTTTCTGTCGTAAATGTTGTCGGCTAAAGTACCGCCAAAAGTAACAAAACGATGTTAATTTTTCTTTGTATAAACAATAAAATTACTGCGCGTTGGATACTGGTGTCTAGACACCTACCAAATACAGAATGTCTCATTTCCGATGTAAGTTTCACACAAATTTTTAATTGATTTTTGCACGTTTTATTTGAACAGATTTGATAGAATTGTTTCATAGTTTCATCATGGTAAAAAAAGTACGTATTCCGCCCTATTTTTGGGGGGGGGGGGTAAACTTCAAATTAGAAATTCTGTCAACAGAAACATATCCGTTGTTTAAAAAATATGCAGACTTCAGAGTGTGCACTGTAAAACTTATTATTTTTTATCTGTGTTCAAAAAGTTATCTTTTTTATAAAATAACTTTCCTCACCACAGGTAATTCGTATAAAGTCAAATTTGGCATCGTTTGGTATTTACATTTATACCAAACTGTTCTCAAAAACACACATTGGTTTTAATTTTATAGCAAAACGTTGCGCTCTGAGGTATGAAAGTTCTCACGGTGCCCATCCAGTAAGTGCACAAGAAAGCAGTTAAATATTTGGGCGAAGTGTACTGAAACTGATTTGGTGAACGGATCCTAACTTGAGTGTCCAAATTTTTTCAACGGACAGCCTCGTTCATGTAACCCAATTGAATTACCATACGTTGAAATTGTTACAACAAAAGTTATTCAAGCGTCGTCGTAAGAGATTAAAGTATGTGCGACCGGTAAATTTAGCGTATTATTCGGTTCTCACTTAGTATAATATTTCGTCGGTAGCTTTGTAAAGTTTTTTGGTTGCTAAAAGAAATTGTAAAAAACAGTTACTGGAAGTAGCTGTTCAGATAAAACCGAAAGTCATTTGGATGTGATATAATATGGGGACGTAAGTGTGATCTGAGTTTGGAGACCATTATTGTAATTCTGATTTTATTAACTGGAACTTTATATTATGTCTCAAAACAACCAGTCTCTCATATTCGTAATTTACTATAGTACGGGACATAGCATTATAAGCTTCGAGGTTACGCAATAGTAGCAGCTCTTCCCCGCCCCTCGCCCAACAGCGTTGTCACGCGTTACACTTGGTATGCGTAGGCATCGGTGGGGAGGGGAGGGGAGTGAACCGACATGGCAATACCGCAGTCGCCTCCAAGCTTATTTTGATACGTCCCACATAATAACTGTTTCTTCTGTTTATATTTTTTACGTAGTTTCAATTCCGGCGTTAGATTTCAGTCGTCTCTCATTATGTAACTAAATTATTTATGGAATCTTTTTTTTAATCATTATTGTATTAATTTCTTCATTAAGCATACTAAACGTTTGTAACTGGAGCTCTAGATAGCTTTCCTTATAAGTCGTCCCGTTTTAACTGAAGTAAATGTAGATTTGTGGCATCTTTGTGTTAGTAAATATTTAACTGTAACATATTTCAATAAAATTCAAGTAACTACTAAGGGAATCAGCATTATCGAATTCAGTTTTACCTCCTTATGTCAAAGTTATTTTCTCAGAAGGCAGTTTGAATATACGTCTGGACATTTTAAAATATAGTATTTAGGCAGAGCCGAATTCTATTATATAATGGAGTGATAAAAGGCGAACAATAGTTGAGTAACGGGAGGGAAAATAATAATGAAGGGGCACAACATGTATGTTGTATTCATAGCGTAATGTATTCATAACGGAACACAAAACCCTTTTGATATAAATGTTGCAAATTAATTTAGAAATTTCGGACGTGCAAAATTAATATGTGTGAATGTGTACAGTAAATATTACCGTGCAATTGTTGTCTCGCGAAACCGAAGTTACTGTACTGCTTAGGTAAAGGTAATTCCTCTTTTTTAACAAAACATATGATGATTTTATACCTCTTTTTATACCCTTCACCACTGTATCTCATTCCATGTTTTTTCGTGTTACGACTAGTTTTAGCTAAGTTTTACAGGCTGAAGACGACGACCTGCCTGAACAACGTCATTAACAAAACGAAACGAATTTTCGCTATTGTGATATAGGCGATTTGATTGTAATCATCTTATGCAGGGACCTGCTTTACTTGCGTACTTCCGTGCTTTCAAACATGCATATCATTTAGAATCTCTTTTTGATAGGTCGTGCATTCAGGGTCAGACATTTTTAACACACGTGTAGCACATACATGTTCAATTTGAAACTTCCTTTAATTTGACGTATGGTATGTTTAGACTTAGGGACAAGTATTTCGAATTTTTATTATATTCGTGTTCAGTTCCTAGTGTAGCCACAAAGGACGAATTTTTAAAAAATCTCTGCCAACACTAGGACACAAGAGAACTTATGTTAAAATTTTAAACTTCTCAGATCAACAGATATAGCGCTAAAGTTAGTAGTACTTCGCATTTATATAAACATAGAATTATACAGTGTTAACAGCAATATTCACAGTGTGTGATACTAACAGATTGCAGTTACAAATTTTATGAGTTTTTTGTTGTTGTTAACGGAAATCGATAAGTCTGTCATTATTACTATACAGTCACTGGTCATTGAGGTGGTGCGTATTTTATTTTAATCGTTTATTTTCTTCCACAAAGTTTATCTTATTATATGCTTCGACAGAATGACGTAAACACATATTAATACGATTCGAAGATCGTGTTATGTTCCTGTTTTCTGTAACTGACTTTTGAGGAGATAGGTTTGGTACAAACACTGACAAACATCATAATAACAGTAACATGGTTTCTCTGTGCGTGAGGCTTCGTACCATTAGACTCGTAGAGTTTTGGGCATTTTGTTCACTGAGATATTCGCCAAAGCAAGACCGTTTCCTTCCTAGACAATTTTACGTGATCGTTAGTGAGAATATGGACCATTTTGATTTTATCGAAATGTGCGTTCTATCCCAAGTAAATTGTATGTTGTATTTAGAAAATTTACCAACGTTAAAAGCGAACCAATAATATATTTGCTTATTTTCGTTCTATTTAATCATGCATTGATACCATTATTCCTTATCGAATTGTAAATGTTAAGGTTTTTACGTTTATTGTAGCGTAATCGGCACTAATTAGTTAGTAATCGATGTTGATTAGTTCGTTTAAACGTTTAATACGATTGATAAATAATTTGTTTTTGTGCAAGGAGATATTTGTTAAAATTGAGTTTTTTTCAATGCCGGGTATACTTAATTTAGTACGGTCATCTTTCTCCCCTTGCCTACTGAAAGAAAGCTCCTTTACGCTGAAAGTGTCAATCCCTGTGGCTTGATTGGGCCGCATTGAGTAAGGAGGAATCGTGTTGAGTTGCATTTGTATTGGCGCAATATGAAAGTAAAACGCAGTGGCATATTTAACCTTGTTTTGTGAAACTAACGAACCAGTTGGGCGGATTACTCGTAATTCGTAGTGAACTCTCTAAGCGTTCATCGGAGTTTTTCGAAGTAATTCAACTCTTCATGTCCTTATTCCTGGATAATATGTCATAAGTGTACGTACTGCTGAAAAGTGATGACAAGAAGAAGCCGTGATTGTGAAAAAAGGTCTTATAAAAGGGAGATGGTAAAGAGACGTGATCACCTTCCCTACACCAGCAGTCCGCGTACAAAGAAAGATGTAAAACAAAATTCGCATAACTTGTGGGATAGCATGAGCATGCAGACAGCACTATCGTACGAACACGACTCACTTTATGCAGACTGTGAGGAAACCACTGTGTATACAGAAATTCGTACGCGATTGAGTGAGTCTTAGGGGTTCATTCAGAGAATAAAAGAAAACTCGGTGTCTTGTAAGTTCTCCGCTGATTAAGTATACGTTACACGGATAAGTTGCGTGTATAATTTATGAGGATACAAAAGAAAATTCATGAAATGGATTTGCTTATTCAGTATAATACAAAATTCAGTTAGTGTCGAACGACTAGCCTTCCGCACAATATTGAGGGCGGGGCATTATTATGTGTACTACTTTAAAAAAAGTGGCAAGAGAGAATTTTTTAAACGTATAAATCACTTGAGAAGAGTCACTGAGACGTCTGTATATAAAGTAACAACGTGACTACGGTATTTTATTGTGTAGGCCTACTTTAAATTTTTTTCACCCATAACGACGAGGTGATTACTGTAAATTCGAACGCAGCTCGAACTCATCTGATGTTCAGCGTACTCATAACTTCGTGTTAATAAGCGTTTTCGTTTGTTCGTACGAGCGTTTTGTTCCTCGCATTTTTATTAATTAACTAGGGTTAACATTTTGTTGATTCGCTGAACGAGTCTTATAATAGGCTTACCACATGTTACTCTTACTAAGAATGTATTAGATATTTACAAAATTAACTTGAAAATTTTATTAGCGATTACCAGAAGTGAATTAAAATATTTTTATGATGAACGTATAAAATGAAAAAAAGTAAAATGAAATTAAAAATTAAGAATATACTAGCAAGCTCCCTGAGCTGCAGAACTCGCTCACTATTTTTAAGCTCGCGAACGATAATATCTATTATCACATATGTCAAATTAATGAATATTAGTTTCTAAGTCTGTGAATAAAGCTTTGTTTGCATGATTCTTAGCGGTAGCCGAGAAATAGGAGGTGGTGGTAATACGTTTCTTATGTATTTTGGAAGCATACCGTACAAACTGCATTTTGAAGACTGTCCACAATTTGAAGGAATGTTGACATATGCTAATTTTGTCAAATTATTAAAGATACAGAATTCGTATTTGAATAACATTCATCATAATTTGAAACCGCACATATAATTTATAATTTTGTTTTCAAAATTTTAACTTTAATTTTTGGCCATAAAGTTAAACAATTTAAAAGTAAACACAGTACTTGAATTTGAGTTAACATTATCTTTAGTCTAATAACCGCCATGGAGTTTTACAATTTTTGAAACTTTTGATATTTTTTGTTGGGCCCTGGTGTCCTAAAATTTTGAAACTTCCAAAATTGAAGACTATAATAATAATTTGATCATAATTCTGTTTACTTTTATGCCCGGCATGGTTTGCCGATTTTTCTGACTTTTGATTCACTTTTTGGGCCCTGCTATGGCAAAATGTACACTATGTTCAGGTTGTGGTTGAAATATCTCATTAATTTGATACCCACATGGATGTCTAGATTTTTTCTCAACATTTTGCCCCCTCACATTTTTGCCTTCCGGCCTCCTAATTGGGGTGAGGGAATTCGTAAACAGTAGGAGTCTGTTGGGGTAAAAATAGGGACATGCGTGCCATGTTTTAAGAAAATCTGGTGATTCATGCAAGTGTTATCGTGAGACATCCCCAATTAGATGGACACACAGACAAATGCATGACGGTCGAGTTAAAACAAATCTGTCAACAAGTCTTCGTTCCTTGAGCGAACTATCAAAACGCACGTGTTCTTGAGATGTTTGTGTGTATGTGTATTTGCTAGACTAACGTAGTAATTTCTGTTCAATATTTGTTGCCACAGGATTTAACAGCACCCGAGGCAGTGTCGCTGTACACGAGGTCTCGGTGCCCGCGATCCAACTAATCCAGTCAGTAGCAACGAGGAATCCACTTGTATACGTCGGTAGCCAATGTCGGACACCGCGACCTAGTATATAGCGCTACCGAAAATGACCACCGCGAGTGCTTCGAAAATTCTGGCAACAAATACGACGATAGCCACGACCCTACAGCCCGAAAAATTTCAACTCGATACCGGCCGCTCTATTTTAATCTAAAATAAATAAGTAAATTATGCAGGATTTTGTTGTTTTGTGTATGAAATCCTATTTATAGTGACGTTGTATTTAGTTAATCTAAAGTAAATTATACAGGAATTCATTGTTTTGTGTATGTCTCATGTGTTTTAATGCATGCCCCCTTTAATAATGGCATAAAAAATAACATGTATGTATGACCACATATTTGATTTGTTTTTATTCCTGCTTCAATTCGATCGTATCTACCATAAATCTATAACATTGTAAAGAGCTACAACAAGCGGTGAATTTTTGAAATGATTTCATGTGAAAGCAGTTAGTTGTTCGGTAAACATTCTACTGATATGTCTTTCGTGTTAATGTTCACAGATGTATTATACTTACTTTGTAAACAGTTCTGCTAAAAGATTTGAAATATTGACCGTATTTTGAAATGCTGAAGTATCTGGCATTTGACTATACGGTTGTAGAATTTCAGTTACTACACTTCTATTGTGATTCATGAAATTCTGAACAGTAATTAAAATTAGTCGAAGAAGAAACATTGGAAAACTAAATTAAATCAAGTGAATACTTAACTTTGAATGACCGTAATAGAATATATATATATATATGTATTAGTTAATTTAAATGTTTGTACGAAACTGTTTTGAAAAAAAAAATATATAAAATTGTATCCGGCATTTCAGAATTGCTGGTGTTACTGTTTATTCGTAGAATAAGAAAAATTTCTTGCCTCTTAAATTTTTGAATTTATAAATGGCATTTATATTTTGAATTTCATTAAAACGTACGTATACGTATAGCAGGGATTTTTGTATCGAGTTGTTGTGTAAATTAGTGCATTCCTCAGAACGTTCTTTCCCGTCCAATATAAAGCGAATAACTTGTCTTCAGATGTATTAATAACCGATAGAAACTGCACAATAACATTCCTCAGTTTAATTTATTATTTAATTCCTGGAAAGATAACTTCCATGTATTAAGTGATCGTCATCGTCGCTACATAGGTAGGCATTTTGCGTGTTCTCTTTTCAAGTATATAACCATCGTTTCTTTCTCTTGGTTTGGATTTGAGAGGTTGTTAGACAGTCTTTTATGTTGCGTTCTTTCCATTTTTCGTCGCGCTGAATTCTGTCAGCTGTCACGCGCCTTCATCTCGGAAAACTGTATATTGTTTGTGAACGTACTCTATGACTCCCTACTGTACGAGGTGTGATAAAAAAGTATCAGGATTGATTTTGTTTACATAATATACAAGAGTTACAGATTTGTAAACTTGTCTCCTTCAAAATAGTCCCCTTCCATAGCCACACTTCTTCCAGCGCTTTCCCAACTGTTCGGAGCATGTCTTAAAGTCATCTTCTGTAAGAGCCTTAAGTTCTCTCGTCACATTTTCTTTTATCTCTTCTATGTCTTGAAATGATCTCTCTTTCAATTGATTTTATATCTTCGGAAAGAGAAAAGTCACAGGGAGCCATATCTGCCGAATATGGAGAATGCTGAAGCTGTGGAATATTGTGTTTAGCAAGAAAATGCTGAATAGCATGTGACGTGCGGGCAGGTGCATTGTCGTTTGAAGCCACCATTCACCACTCTGATGCAGCTGTGACCTTTTTCGTCGAATTACATCCCTCAATCGCCTCAAACGGAAATGTAGTAATTGTGGTTTACTGTTTGGCGTGGTGGAGCAAATTCATGATGAACAATCCCATTGTGATCAAAGAAAACTGTGAGCATGGTCTTGACTTTGCTTCGGCTCTGTTTTGCCTTTTTTGGTCTTGGATAATTTGGCGTCTTCCACACTGAAGACTGGGCCTTAGTTTCTGGATCGTATCCATAAACCCATGATTCATCACCCGTTAAGATCGATTTAATGAAGTTCGCATCGTTTTTAACACATTCAAGCAGGTCTTGAGCGACTGACACCCGGGCATCTTTTGGGACAGCTGAGAGCACTTTTGGTACAAACTTTTCAGAAACACATGTCATTCCCAACTCATCAGTAAGAATGGACTGAACTGATCCGAAACTAATATTTAAAACATTTGCTAGCTCACGAATTCGGCGGTTTTCTCGCACAGCAGCACGCACAAGCTCAACTTTGTGGTTAGTCTTGCTGGTTAAAGGCATTCCTGAACGCTCGTCACTTTCAACACTTTCACGCCCATCTTTAAAACGCTTAAACCACTCATAAACCTGTGTACGACTCATACAATCTTTCCATAAACTTTTTGTAGTCGTCGAGAATAGAGCAGATTGCAACCTCAGGAACCCAACGGCGTTCCGCATCATAGGCGATCAATTTTCGACAAGTACCGTACAGATAAAATAGGCAGTGTTTAATTGTAAATAAGTAAAAAGAGGTAATCCGCACATTTAGCATATCTTACTAAATATCTTTAACGGTACCATGTTTATTATGTCAGTATAATATAAAGATGTAAGAAATATATTAAACATTGAAGTTTATATAAAATCTTCAATGTGAAAACTGAGGTCGGTCTGCTACAGCCGCTAAAGCAGGAATACCCACATCATTGGTAATGTCAACAGGCGAAGCAGAGAAGAATCTGTGGGACGATTTCTGCTGTGTTTCTTGATTGTAAAGAACACGCTTTAACATGCAAACATCGACGACATTTCCTATCCCAAATTTCGCACGTTTAGTAATCGCTCATCCCTGCAAGAAGGTGTCGGCGTAAATCACAAATTCAAGTTAACGTCAATTGGTTGTTATTCAGTGACGGTACAAAGGGCATTATTAAGCAGCGAGACACTATTTGTAAGCATTTAAAATTCTTTGAATCTTATGTTAAACACGTCGACGGTTTCTTGAATGTTTGCGTCACATCGAAAAAAAATAATTTTTTCATCATTTTTAAACTCTTTGCTACTTTCCGACAGCTTTTGCGAAATGAGCAATTTGTTTTTGTAATTAAGAATATTTTACAATGTTTAAAGTAATTAACGTCATGCAATTTTAATAAGTATTATAGAGTAGTTATTCAGTTGGTTTCCCGAGATAAGGTCGCGGGCCGCCAGTTGGAAATCACTGGTATCTGTGACGCCTGCATTGCACATAATGTTTTCAGGACGGCTGATAATTTTGGTCCAGTGCTTCCAGAAGCGCCCCCCACTCTACCTGTGTCCAGTGGCAGTGGCAGCGGCCTGGCGCTGTCAGTGTTGCCTAGTCAGTGTTGTGTTATGTTGTGCTGTGCTTTTTTGGGTTTTACGTCGTTTGTTTGTGTTCATTCACGTTATCGCACTTGGAATGTGATTGTGATTGCAAGTGTGACGTGACGTGATTAATGAGGTTATGACTGATTCATAAGTTATAGGTTTAGCGTGAATCATTCGGGCAACAACCGTTTGGTCGCACATGTGTGAATTAGCTGGGAGTGCCTCTGATTAGTCTCGTTCGTTCTTTCTTAGTAGTGCGTACGGGCCCTAATTTCGTGCAGCAAAGTTGCGGTTTTTTTTTGTTTGTTTTTTTTTTGTAAAACGTTAGCTTTCCAGAGTATTAGAGCTATTTTTAATTTACAGCGTAAATGTGTTTTCCGTAGGCTTCAGACTGCCCGTTTCCTAGGTAATGACGAAGGAATCGTAAATTGTGGCAATAAATCAAAGACAGACTTATACCGATGATGCCATCGGTCTCTGAAGGCGTTGAACTCTCCCGTTGAAGGCGTCGTGCTAGACCGCTCGGTTCCAGTTCCCACTGTGCTATCGTTTTTTACAGTACAATTAGAATCGGTATATACACTGTATAACTTTTTTGTGATATAGATGTTACTTATACAGAGCATTAACGCAGAAAGAAACAAGTAAAAACGCACCTAAACTAACTTACAGTAAAAATAATTTCTTAATCTATACTTCGCGTCTAAATACAAATGTCACATAACGAATAAAAATTAATTAAAGCTATACAATCAATCATTTTGAATGTTTAGCAACCAGAAGATGAGACACAATATTAATCTGTAGGCCTGTGAGTGTACCGTATGTATCATACGGTAGTCGTTATTTAGATGTTTAAACTGTCACTACAGTGTTTTTTCGGTCGTATTTTTACTTCGGTATTCATTTGATAACCTCAGTCGCTATCATAGCAAATGTGGGGGGTTTTATAATTAATACTCGCCATACACACATTCCAATTTTTCTTTCTTTTAACAAATGCTGCTTAATAATAAGTATTATTATTATTACCACCAAACGCATTATTAATACACAAATGTTCTTCCTCGTTTTCGGCCCTACAACGTTTTATGGGGTTCGGCTTTCGTAACGATGCTTGCCATTGCATCGTGAATTTTCCGTCTCCAGTTTCTCCCGTTAGTTCTTCTGTTGCCTCTTCTTGTAGCCTGTCATTCCATGGTCTTCTTTACAGTTCTTGTTTCGTCCATTCGTGGTTGATCCTGATGCGGTATTTTCCATTGCCATTTCTAAGTGGGCCGTAAATGTTTCTCTCAGAAACCTTGATTAGTTCCTCGTCCCTTTTCGTCACCACTTTTTGTAGACGTCACCACTTTTTTGTGGGAATGTCTCATTCGCATACGTTGTTAACATTGGAATAATCGGACTTCTCTACCTATCTTAAGATTTGTTTGTTTAAAACGTTTTAGGTCGTCAGCTTCTTCAGTCGGTATTAACAGCTGTTTGCGTTCAAAATACGAGTCATGAGTGGTGTGATTGATTTCATGAGTGGTGTGCGATCTTCAGTATACAAAGTCATCTGGGTGTTGAAACGGATAAATATTGGTCCCCATTGCATTACTAACTTATTGTTAATGGCTGATAGTGACTCATCTACGATTAAAAATCTTTTATTTCGGCTGTTCAGGCGAAAATCAGCCGGTATCTAAACAGGAAGTTGTTATTGCCGCTACTTGAATCCAGTTGTTCACAGTCCATCCTGCCCTCTTTTCTGTTTCGGTGTTTAATGGTTGCCAGAGCGACACGATTGTGCGCCAGCCGTCGGATCTACCGTCAAACAATCCTTGAAGATTATGCCTTTTGTATCTGGTATTTCGTTATATGCGCGCTGCAAGTCGTGCCGGCGTACAGTAGTTTTCTGTGCCGGCGTACAGTAGTTTTCTTAAACAGAAATAACACTGTTGCGCACTACTATAGAATTTTTCCCCGATTAGCGCTTTCAAGCTTCATAGCTCATCATCAGATCGGAAATATACTATCAGAAAGGTATATTTCCGATCTGATGATGAGCTGTGAAGCTTGAAAGCGCTAATCGGAAAAATTTGTATTGTGGTGTGCAACAGTGTTATTTCTGTTTGTGATTATAACCACTAACACAACTTTATTAATTAAAAAAAAAAAAATAGTTTTCTTGTTAAAAATTTACTTTTTCTTTTCGACTCAGATTATGGAAAACTTTCTTTATCTTCGTGGAATACACTGCCTAACATTCATTGTTGTGAGTACATACGGCCGACTTCACATTAGTTATAAAAAGTAATTCATAACGACAGTAAATAAATAGCTACTAGTAGTATTTGTTTAAAAAAGGAAAAATTGAGAGCTAAATCTAAGCGTGACGGTATTAACTATAAAATGCCCGATGTTTTTACTGATTGTTATAACAGTGTGGGTAAAATTAACAAATCAGTTTCGTGTATATAACATGTTGGTTTTTACTTAGTGTTGAAACGTCAAAGTTTACTGCAATGACAACAAAAGTTTATCTGTTTGTATTGGTGTACATATAAGTGACGTTAACAGTTTGCGGTTCCAAAAACGTTTGCGCAGTTAACATGATCAATTTAAGTGCTTTTGAAAATTCTCTACGCGGTGGTGACGCCAGACAGTCGTTAAAACCTACAAACAACGCCGGCTTAAAGAAACATAAGACGGCCGTAAAGAAATCGTCGGGCCCACTGCAGAACAAGGGCAACGAATCCCTCGGTAAGGTAAACAAACCAGTTTTGGAGTCTAAAGGTACCCTCAACAAACAGATAGTAGAAGCGACAAAAACACGTCCGAAAGATATTGAAGTGGAGCAAACGGAATGCGTTGGCAGCCATTCGGGCACCAGCGATACGGACAGTGGGCAGGAATCCTTATCGTCGGCGGCCACGTTAGTGGTGGGTGAGTGCGAAGTCGACAATGACGTCGGTAGTGACTCAAAGTCGGCACCCCAGAGTGTTCTGCCGACAGAAATCTGTGATCAAGAAAGCCAGTGCGTCGCGACTGTTACTTCACTGAGTAATCAGAAATGTGGGTCTGATGTGAACGGATCAAATGAGAGTGCTGAGAAAGGCAGCCTAGCCAAACGAAAGAAACGTATCCACAGAATCACGGCGCACGTTGACAACAAAAGTACGATCAGCGCATTAGCAAATAAACAACCGCAGAATACCGTAAAGAAAATTCAAGTTCGTAAAAGCTGGAGTAGTGAACGTGTCTCGGAACAACAGAACGTTGAAAACGGGAAGCCGTTGGATCTAGGGAAAGTTGGTCCACGAGGAGAGGACGACGTGGAGCCGAAGAAATCCGACAAAAACGTTTGTGCGAAAGTGGGAAAAGTAAAGAGGACGCTTAACGGCAAAAACTCCTTATGCGACGATTCTGCACGAAAGTCGGCATCTACCAGAGCGGGAACGGCGCCGATTCGTTCCACTACCGGTCGCAGTCCCGGAGCCCGAAGTCGGTCAGTAAAATCCGCCAACTGCAGAGCTGTGAGCAAAGAGAACATCTTATCTTGGACGGAGATTGCAGCCAACGCGTTGAATAGGAAACCAAATTCATCAATACTGGATGGCGTTTATTACAAAGACTTCGGTCAGTTAGTAGACTGTTTACCCGACGAGGTAAGTCATTGAGCAGGTATCTTAAATTTTAATTGTCTATTCTATTTATTGATTTAGACATGTGAATCTATGTCGGGTAAGGGTTGAGTGCCATAAGGTCGTGCTAACAATAAAGACGTTTACGTGAACGTACGTATCGAAAAAATAATCTATAGGTATAGTGTGATGTAAAGTTGTGAGCCTTGACACCAAGAGAGTGCATTAACCATTGTCACTATCGGCAAACACCGTCTGGTGTTACAATAGTACGATGTAATATGAAAAATGCGCGAACCATGCGAAGTTCATTCACCGTGACCGAACCTGTGTAGGCCTATCTGTTACTCAGTTACATCGTGACCTTACGTTCATAATGTTACCTTTAGTGTCGAATTGTTTCTAGAGAGTATTCGTTGCCTTTTCTTCAACAGTTGCGCATATGATTTACAGACTTTGTATTTGTGACGTAAGGTACTGTGAAAAGCCGAGTGGCGTGGAACAGTTGTTCCAAGGGCACGCAAAATTTGGTAAGTGTGCCGTAACAAAAAAGAAGTCCAGACTTACAAAAAATTACCGTAGGGATGGCGGGGCGCCCGGCAATCGTATCTACCAGCAATTAAATATTTTAAAGCTTTTTTTTTGTTGAAATTATGGGGTATCATTTCTTTATTTCGAGGCATATATTTTCTAAACTTATTAAAGCGACGAATCGAAGTTTAGAATCGCTGTGAACAAATCCTCCCCCCCCCCAATTTAATGAATATAGAGTTATTAATTGATAGCTTTATTTTTTATTGTATTAATTTATTAATAGTTGTGTTTTCTTGATTTTTTTGTTTGTGTAGGCCTATTTATCCAGCATTTAACTCAATAAACATTCGTGTATTTAGGATGATTGCGGTAACAACTAACGGTATGTTTATTTCCTTGTTTTAGTTTTCCGTCAATAACTATAAAAAGTGTACATTTTAATCCAATCTTCACGCCACCGCCAAAATCGACTATATAGATTCAGTCCATGAGTACAAAGAAACTAAGGGAAAACGTCTTTGCGCTTAATTTTTAAAAAATTTCCTGGCCAGGTATCTCTGTTTCAGTATTACGGTTTATTTCCCTAATCCCCAGGTGTTCTACACGTTTAAATAAACGTAAAACTGTTACCTGTGCCACTGAAAAACACAGTGTTCCAACAAACTTAATCGTTAGTATCTAATGTGTGCGATTCTTTACTATCTGGCCGCAGGATAATGAATTAGCGCCAGCCACTGATAGTTATGGCATTGTTTTTGGGAAATATATTCAAATATATAAGCATTTTGTATTGTGTAGTTGCGAGCGCGCGCTCGTTTTTTAAGGTATAAACTGTTTTTTTTTATAATAAATATTTATGTTGTTTGTGTAAAATGGTTTGCGTTTTCTCCGTAAACCTGTTGACTGCGAGCAAGGTATGTGTGTATCGGGGTTACCAGCGGAGATATGACCCCGGAACCGGTGTCTACACAGTGCGTATCATTTCGTACCAAACGAACACGCGTTTAAACCTCAAACAGGTACTACTATGCCAAATGCGACACCTTTTGCGTCAGATCAGGTAGATTTGAGTTCTAAACGTTTTATCTGGAAAAACATCGTGTGTCAGTATAAAAATATAGTATTTTTTTTACAGCCCAACATTTTAAACACAGAACTGTGTGGAACATAAATAAATAAGCTAGTGTTAGTATACGAGCACATCTTGTTCGTTTACACTTATTATGCATTCAGTATTCTCGGTACGTGCTTTAGCGTTTTGGTGTAATCTGTCTTTCCGTTTCTCTGTTGTAATGTAGTTTAATGTCAGCCAAATTCGCATCACTCTATGCTGTAAGTACTTATTTTCTTGACCAGAATCAACAGTGTACAATTCTGTTTTCGTTTTCTTCTTTCGAAACGCTACACCATCTGTTGTACTTCTATGTTTCTTCTTGTCGGCGTGCGTCTCCAGTTGCCAGCTTAGATCCTTCCCAAATCCGTTTCCAATTCCTGCAGGTGTCGTCCTCCCATTTCGCCATCCAACATTCTGCTTTGTTACCTGCCTCGATCCATTCTCCCCGCAACACCTAAAAATGAATTGTTATAGATTTAATAATAATAATGGCTCCTTTCTGGGACATCGAATTAGTTTAGGGGTTCGGAAGATTAAGCTGCCTTATGTAAGCTGTTCGACGTGTGACCAGCACTACGATTCAGCCGCCCTGTATTACTCCAGAGTATTAACCCGTGTTTTCATTTCCACAGGCCGATTCGACCTGGGGGGCCTCGATTCTTCTTCTTCGACGATAGCAGCTATCTCATATGTGTTTTCTCATAGTGTTACAGTCATCCGTTATAATTCCTCATTTTATGCCTCGACACGAGAAGCAATGTGTATCTGTATTTGTGCTCATAGCCATCGTCAGTGTAATCGACGGATGTACGGTACATGAGTTCTGTAACTGTAGAACGATTGCACGAGGTATATTTCACTGTATATAAAGTTCGCGGGAGAACGCTGCGTATGAATTGTTCTGCAACATATGACATCTGAGCTAGTTTTAATTCAAATTATATATATATATATATATATATATATATATATATATATATATATAGTTGAGTAAGCTAGGAAAGTGGGTCACTTGGCCAAAGTACGTGCGCGTGATCTTCATCCGTAAGCGTTTGCAGTAAACATTTAGTTGCAGTGCTCGGTATGATATCAGTCGAGAAACTTTGTAGTCCTTGAACTTGTTGGACAGGTTTGTGATAGGTCGTGTAGCCAAGAAACAATCTTGGTGTCAGAGCGCTTGGCTTTCTCTTTGTTGTGGTGGATATTTTGAAATTTGGACCACCATTCGCAGAGAGACATTGTTTTGTAATAGTGTCTACGTGAATCCGCATGAAATTATATGTCAAAATACACCGTAAATGGAGCATACCACTTTTATGTTGCTTGTTTCTGTAGATTATTCTGCGCCCGAAACTTCAAGTATTTGCGCGGTATGAAGACGTCTGTTCAGCGTAAAACGCATTTTTCTAAACGATTATAAAAGAACCGAGTGAAAATTGTTGGCACTTTTGTGGGATTATAGCGACGATCGTCAGTATATGTTGTTAGTGAGATTGACTGAAGAGACACGTGGCTCAGCCAAACGGTTGACAGTTGGAAGCCTTTGATGTAAGTCTTTGTATTCTTAAAACTGTGGCACTGTCTCGACACTATCTCTGTACACCAAACAGATTGTCCAGTTATTAAGATGAGATCGTCTTGTCGAGAACACGTTGACGCGGCGTTGCCACAAGTGATATTCATCAACCGCAGCTTCGTCATGTCGTCGCCATTCTGTTGTCGATGTAGCCTTTGTTTCCGTTATGTGTAGAAACACGTCAGCAACGTAACTACAGTAATGCAGATAAAGAATTAATTACGACTCATGCTAGCTGATTTGATTGCCGACGGTAACATGCTACACTTAAAGTGACACGTTGTGACGAAGTTCACCGATCACAGTTGTGAAAGTGTTTTTAGGAGTCGACAGTTCCATGTCGTGGTCTACATGCTGAACAGGCTCGTGTCTTGTTTGTGATATCGTTCTTTTATTCTGTGACGACGCCAAGCACGTTTGAAATTAATCATAATGCTGACTTCGAAAGCGGCTTGCAAAATTCAAACAAAGTAAGTTCATGAAAAGTAATTTATTAAATTAATTATATAAAGGAATGATAGAATTACAGGAGTTATAAAATAATTTTCCACATGTTTACCGCAACGTAAGCGGCCAGTCGGCTGTGATCCGTGTCTCCTCTCTTCACTGAACTCCGTCTTTCCATCATATTCCTTGGTGATTATTTTCGTTTTTCTATTTGGTATCCACTCCACATAGTAATCTCTCGAGTAATCTTCTGTACTTTGTCTTTCTGGTGTGTCCACACTATGATAGTTGTCTCTGCTACATTGTGTGTACTAGTGGCTTTCTATCTGTATTTTTTCTCCAGTTGTGTCCGAATCCATTCTAATGTAACCTAGGATAGGTCTCTAAATAGTGGCATGTATTCTTTTTTTAAGGTTTACGTTTAATTTAATTTTTCCCTGTGTTTAGTTTTCCTTTAGTGATTAATTTTAAAAGAAATATATTCGACAGATCGGCAACGGGATATTTTGATTTTCACGTAATGCGAAGGTTCTGAACAGAATAAAGGTAAATATAACACTTTAAATACAATCATGAAAAGAAAGGGAAATTAGTTAGGATACGACGTAAGAGGAAAGTAATATTATCGACTATTCTTGAGGGCACAGTGGAAGTTGAAGGAAGAGATTAATGATGATAGACGATGTTATGGGAGAAGGTATGAAGAGACCTATAGAACTTTAGAATAATACCTTATGACAATGATGATGAAACAACAACGTGGGGGAGGGGCTTTACTGTTTCGTACCGTCACACAGTGGTTCCAAATCCCAAAACCTGGTCGAAATATGAAAACGTTTTCCAATTTTTAGGAAATTTGGTATAGAAGGGTTCTCGAGGTCACTGATTATAAATCTTTTAATCTTTCGAGGTCAACAGAAAAAATCTTTTGATTTGCTTGCTTTCTAAAAATGGTTAATACTTACGTCGAGAAAAACGAGTACCGTATTAGGGGAAGGTCGGGTGGTATCGGACACCTTAGCTTTTCTTAAGATTTATTTTTACAGACTAGCCAGAATCGATCAGAAATACATAATGTAAAACTTCAATCTCTTACCCACACACTGCGTTGAAGCTGTTCAACTAAAAAAAAAAATATATATGAAAATACTATGATTTTTTGGCAAAAAAGAAAATTATAAATAATTAGCCTTTCCAAAAAGTAGAGGGTGGTATCGGACAGAAGTAAGAGTAAAGTAAAAATTACTTTATTGAGTTTTTAATTAAAACTATTGGTCATGAATACACTTTTTAATGGGTGTATAATTTATATTACATAAAACAAAGCAACTTAGACTATTAGACTACATGAGTACAAAATAAACATTGTAGAAAAATGGCAGTTTTATGAGAAAAAGTGATACAGTTTTTGTTCATTTTTTCGCTTCACAAATGTCACAGTAATAAAAAAGGCTGTCCCCTTCAACATTGGCGCAGTTTTCATGTGACCGTCCTTTGCAGACATGACACTGTATCCAATCTTCATCAAATGATTCTCCACAGAAGATGCAGTTGGTAACCGAAGCAGATCTTGTGTTGAAGTCGTCAAATTTAAGTTTTTTTCTTGCTGTTTTGTCACGTTTCCCCTTCGATATCTTAATCGCACCTTTGCATTTTTGTTTGATTTCTTTCAACTTCTTTTTCTCTTCTATTTTAGCATTCTTCTCTTCCAAGAGTCTTCTTTTCTCTAGAAGCTGCTTTTTGTAAGGTGAAGATGTCAAAATTTCACTTTTTTCACTGCCACTTTTTCTTTCTTTGTACTTCACACTTGAAGTGCTTGGTAGTGGTGAAATTTGTTCTAAGATGGTTGATGGTTCTTGGGTCTGATTGTCTGGTTGGCTTGAGGCCCCAGGTAAACTGCAACTTGTAGAAGTTCCAGCTGTTGAATGCTGGTCTTGTATTTGATTGATAGGTTGATTCAAGGGTCCAGGTAAACTGCAAACTGTAGGTGGTTGAGGTAAAGCTTCTTTGTTAAGATTGGTTGAGGTCTGACTCATAGTAGTGGACGTCTCTTCTACTTCCTGTGACTGGTTATAGAGTGAGGCAGCAAAATCCAAATCACAAAATACATTGCGATTCAGTGGGTAGATCCCTGTGCAACTGAATCCAGATTGCGCCAGTTCCATCCTGCAGATTCTGGAAAAGGCAGTGTTGACCAAACCAGCTATATCTTTAAGAGTTATTTTCATGTTAGGATACTTCCTCATCCACAATGCACATGTCTCGTTGTAGGCATTTTTGAATGGTTTCATAATTGACCTGTCTAAAGATTGGAGTCTGTGAGAAGTGTGCGGAGGTAAACTTATCATGTGAATATGATGTTCCTTGGCATAAAGGATCACATCAGGGTCCTTGTGGCTTCCATGTCCATCCAAAATCAACAAGACACGATTTTTTTTCATTAGGGTTTACCCGATCAACAAAAGCGTGTAACCATTTCAGGAACCCCTCCTTCGTGATCCACCCACTCTTTTGCCCATCAAAAATACTTCCTAACGGAGCATCTCTTTTTAAATCATTGTCAATTCTAACACGTGAAAAAACAAACAACGGAGGAATGAATTGGTCACCCGTTGCATTTATGGACAAGAGAATTGTCACGTTTCTGCCTCTCTCTGCAGAAGTGAGCTTCCCAACCTGTTTTTTCCCTTTTATGGACATGACCTTCAGGCTATTTGTATGTACACATGATACACCGGTTTCGTCCACATTGAATATCTTAGATGGGCTGAATTTGTGTTTGTCCATAAGCTCAGTCAGCTTGTCAAAGAAACCAGTGACTTGGTCTTTACTGAACCCAACTGCACGCTGTAAACTTGTCGACTCGGCTGTCCTCAAACGTAAGTCCTGATGTCGGATTGTCGGCTCATGAAGCTCATGATAATAAAAATCTTTTCCCGCCATTTATTTCTCCTTGTTGAAGCGGTGTTTAATTTTTAGCTTTTCAGCTAATTGGTAGGCTAGTTTCAAAAACTCGACTTTGCTTAGCGGCATCAGCTGACTGTCCAAAGCCTTTACATGATTATATAAATATTTTTTCATGATTTTCCTCAAATGTTCTTTGGAAAGTGCCTCTGTTCTCTGTACAAGGCTTGGCTATTACTTCACCCCCTTCTGCGATTATTTTAACTCGATCTGCTAGCGTGCTCTTTGGTACAGAATATCTAGCACTGGCATCTCTTATTGTCAATTCTTTTGAAATTACTCTGTCAATTGCCTCCTTCATATTCGTTTTATCCCATTTTCCACGAATTTTACCCATCGTTTACTGAAAAAAAAACACAAAAACCTCTATTAGGCTTAGAATTCAAAATGTACCGACCAACAAGCTGTCCGATACCATCCGATCCCACTTTGTCCGATACCACCCGAATAACGCGCAACATTGCGATGGCTACTAAACAGAGAGCAATGACGCGAACGATATTATACGGCTACAGCGTGACAATTATAATATAATATCTACGCTAGTAACAATAGAAACTAAATACACTTACTCTAAGAGAAGTTTTAGTACTCCAAAGTTATTTTCGTGCACTACACCACACAGCAAAAACCAGAAAACTCGAAACACGACACGAACGGCTTGGCGTACACATCCAATATGGCGATGGCTCAACTGGTTGGTTTTGATGAACACACTGACCGCGTGACAAGTGCTGCCTAATGTGGCAAATGCCATAAACTGCTCTTGTCCGATACCACACGAACTTCCCCTACATTCGAATAATTTTACTAGCCCTAGTTTTCGAGATACGGTACTTGCTCAATATGAGCTTACTACTCTAGTTAATGTGAAGTACATACAAGAAGATTACAGTTTATAGAAAATATGAAGTTAATAAAATGTTTGTAGTTGTTAAAAATTTATAGTTTGTAAAAATAGTAGACTATAGTAGAATTATATTAGCTTAATCTTCTGAATTTTGTACCTTCTTTTTTGCTTGCCGCTTGTATTCTTTTTCCGGGACATTTCTGATGAGTAGTCTGTCAACATAGATGCATCCAACCTACCTTGATATTTTCGTTCCATAGCTGCAATGATTGGTGAGACCGTTCGCCATGCTCGTCACTCGCACCGCCACTGTTGTCAGGATAAAAATTAGGTGCGAATGCAGAAAGTGAATCTTGAGTGACATGTTGCAGCCTAATTCACAATATTTTCTAAGAGGTTGTTCATTATGGCAACATAGTTTTCAGCTCTTCTATTACTCTTAATCCGTGAACAACACCTTCAAAAATGCCCAAGCTACTTTTTCTTTGTCATCGAGGATTTGCTTGAATTTCTGATCTTTCAGAAGTTCACGAATAGGGAGGCCAACAAAGATACCTTCTTTAATTTTGGCATCACTCAGCTGTGAAAATTTCCCACTCAGATTCTTGTAACCTTCTACATCCTGATTCATCCCCTTTACAATGTTTTTCATTAACCCAAGTTTAATGTGTAAAGGGGGTAGAATAATTTTGCTTCGAACGATAAGAGGAGTGTGTTGTACGTTTTTCATTCCAGGTCACAGGCTTCTTGCCGGCCATACTTGTAATGAGAAGTTCTAGCATGGCTATCCCATTCGCAGAGTAAACAGTAGTACTTTGTGTACCCTAACTGCATGTTAAGAAGTATTACTATAACTTTCAGATCTTCACAGGTCTGCCGTCGGTAGTCTTCATATCTGATTGCTTCCAGAAGTACTTTCATGTTTTTATACGTTTCCTTCATATGCACAGCGTGGCCTACAGGCATAGAAGGAAGATAGTTGCTATTGTGTAGTAAAACAGCTTTTAAATTAAATTTTGATGAGTCGATAAACAACCTCCAATGTGATGGGTTATACTCTACGTTCAAAGTCTTCTTTAAACCATTAACGTCACAGCACGCAACAAGGCCATTTTTGTTCTTAAAATATGCCGTCAGATTTTTTTGTCTGTCCCGGTATATATTCACACTCTGACATAAGGCAGTAGGAGATTCCATTGCTTCAGCCTTGACCCTGAAACCTCTCCTTTATGTTTAGGCAGATTCAGATCTCGAATAAGATAGTTTAGCCACCCTGAGTAAGTTTGTGGTTTATTTGGTTCAGATTGTGAAAAAAATCAGGATCATGAGGAGTTGAAGGTTCAGTTGTACCTTCATTGTACTGTTCTCACTTTCCTCATCTCCAGTTGATACACTTTTGGTGGCTGAAGTACAGATAGATCATCTTCAAGTGGGACTGGACGAAAGCAGATGGAATGTTCTAGTATTCCAAAATCCACTTATTTTCTCTTGACATGCCAAGCTGAACGAAGAGGAATTATACAGAAATAAGAATGATTTGTATGATTTGTTGGCTCCCGCCAAATCTTTGGGATAGCAAATTGCATTGACCGCCTTTTTTTATTCAACCAAGTACGAAGTTTCACTGAGCACGTGGTGTTGCAGCAAATGTGAGGTGCCCAGGGGTTGTCTTGATCGCCTGTCTTGACTCCAAAATAGTGAAAGTAGGCTGTTTTCACAACTGGTATAATAGAGCGTTTCTGAACAGCACCACAAATATAGTCAACACTGTTTACACACTTGTGCGGGATCTTAGCATTTTGACATGACACGCACCCGAAACTTCAAAAAGTAAAAGGAATACCATCAATAACCAAACTAACACCTTCAATCAAGAGAAAGAAAAACTGAACAGAATTGCTAAGTCAGGCTTTCAGTCAGGTTTTCCAACCTCCGGATGTCAAAATTCCCCATTACGCATGAAAACACTCTTAATTTTATATAAGGTGTTCATATCCCTAAAACAAGTGCTAACTTAACGTTTTTAAGGTCATATTCAATAAGGGTGAAATCAATAAGAATTTACTATTTTTAAATTAGAAACATTTTTGTTCTCGACCGGTATTATTAATCCTCTGTCAAAATGAAGGAACACGAAATGGCGGAACCATTAATACATGATTGTTAAAAAGACATTGAAATTGTAGGTATTTGATGGTTATTAAGGTCGCTAATTACAAATTTAACCAAAATAACAAATATAATAAGTACAAGGAGACAAGGAGTATTGTTATGGATTTAACAATAATGTAGAACTCACTGTTTTTGTATTTCCTACGCATGTAAGCATTAAAAAGGTAGTTTAAGTCGTTGTTTGTATTGGAGTTTTTATAATTTTTTGAACAGAACACTAATTAAGCCAAAATCACAAAAAAAATAGGCTTAAGATTTACACATGGTTCAGAAAATGGTTCTTAGATTAAGACATATTAGATATATCTAGCTAGTAGGCCTACATAATGTTTATATCATATATTTATAGGTAATACTAATATTTAACAGGCTTATATTAGAAATATTAATATTCAATTGTTTGTGTGTTCGTGTGTAATATTGGTAACGATATTATTATTATTAATAATATTAACCGTAAACGTCTAACGTTTTTAAATGTATTTAATTCAAACATTTGTATTTTTAATGAAAAAACATTCGAAAAAACTGCAGGGACAGTTTGTTTTTATGTATTTTATTAAATAAAAGTATACGCTACAGTTTACATTAGGCTTTTAGCTGTATTTATAACTAAATTTTTATCAAGTATATTGATAATATTAATTTGTTGTGTGTTATTAATATGATGTTTGAACTACAGGTGCTTTTTATAGGTATTTAATTTCGTGTGTCAGATCCATTTTACAAAATCCAGATCAGTAAAATGTAGGCGTTTTAATATGCTTCTAAACACGTCTGTTTCTTTGCGTGATACTCGTTCGAATGTCACATTTGGGCTGGCTGTATACAAGCTGGTATAACAGGTCCAACCCTTCTGACTCGGATTCATGACAGTTCGGTTTCCCTTCTACCTGACCCAGCTTACATTTTACGGCGGGTGTATATGGCAAGGTGGGTGGCACAGCCTGTACGTTTGACATTGCTACATAATTGCCACGTAGGAGAACGCGAAGTGGGCAGAGAGGTGTGACTCATTTGCGAAACTGTCTGTACTGAAGCAGCTCGTTAATTGTGTGCTTGCCGTCACAACTGTGCTTTTTTTAAATCGTCCTTTAATATTGGCGAACGATTTCCAGTCAAGTCGACTTTCGCTAAAGAGCACTGGCGCTGAATAATACACATGAGAATGATATGAACCTCGTGCTCATGTTTTGTTAATGGCTATTATCAGTGGCGAAGCTAGTAATTAATGAATGGGTAGGCAAAAGTCTTACCTTAAAATTTTTTGTAGAGTAGTTCAACACGGCGAGTTTTCTTGCTTGCAAAATTGTCAACTACACGGTCTTTAAACAGCTGGTCAGTCATCAATTCCTTCACAAATTTTTTTTCAATAGCAATGGTGGTAAGAGAGTTAAGTCTTTCATTGGTCATCGTATTGTGCAAGTAGTATTTTATTCTTTTCAGAGTAGGGCCTACTCATATTCCTTTCTGCAGACGTCACCATAACGTTTAACGTGGTAACAGGAAACGTGAAAATCAAACGAATTAATTTTGAAACTTCCACGTACACTGGTTCTAAGTCATTAAGAACTATAAAATGTAAAAGTCTTTGAGGGAACAAATGTTTTCCAGTATCTGAGTAAATGTTTTTTAATTCTTTTCCAGTCTTTCACTATTGAAAGAAAGGTATTTATTTATTATAAGGCTGTCGAATTTAGTAGAAGGGAAACTCTCTTTGTAAGAAATGAAGTGATTTGGATCCAACAACTCAACAAACTGGATACTTTCGAGATCACTGAACCGTATCTCTTGCTGCATAATCCAAGTATCAAGAACTTCATAAGTTAACGTTTTCAGCAATTTCCTGTCACTGTCATCTATATTTACCTCACTGCTTATTTGGTGACATTTTTCAATGGAAGACGACACAGCGTTTTCTGATCTCATGTTCTTGAGGATAGGACTAGTTTTCTTAATTTTAGTGTTGCACAGAATTATATCGGAGATAGTTTTGTGTTGCAGTAGAGATTGTAGAGAAAAGAGATTGTAATTATAAACGAATATTTCTCTATTAAAAACATAGTAAGTAAATGAAATAAGTCTTTTTGAGTATGTTAAGCAATCCAACAGTAGAATTGAACGAATCACTATCCCATCCTTCATCATTCTCTGTAATGTCCTCAAAAACCTGTCTCAAGTCACCATACTGGGAAAAGATGGTATATGGTATGAACTGCTCTGGAATGGAAGTTCCAGCGAGTAGTGGATGCTTGTAAAAGTTTAAATCCTCTAGATTCTAGAAGCTGTGATCTCTTTGAGGATCTACAAAAAAATGTGTGAAATGCTGTCAGATTGTGAATGAAGAGCCTAACCGATCTTACTGTTTTAGTGCAATGAAGAAGTACGAGGTTTAACTTGTGAGCATAGGAATGTAGAAATAATGCTCTTGGGCAAGTCTGTTTTACAAAGTGCTGAACGCCTCCATGCTTTCCAGCCATTACAGAGGCTCCATCATATGTTTGACAGACTACCTTCTCAGTTACACCCCACTTTTACAAAACATTAACAATTAATTCTGATAAGCCTGATGCAGTCTTATCTACTGAAACATCATAAAACCCAATGAATCTTTCTATTGGACCCTCTGTTGAACAAAATCTAAAACTTATGCTGACTTGAGATCTAGTTGATACGTCTAAAGTTTCATCTGCCTGAATTCCAATAAAATCGCAAGAATCTAACTCCGCCTTAATCTTCTCTTGAATTATATCAGTTACAGATTCAACTAATTCATTCTGAATATCGTTTGATGTACCTTTAAAGCCGGACGTAGACTGAAGATGATCTCGAATGTACTGCTCCTGCTTAGAAAGAAGATCTAACAATTCTAGATAATTACCCGGGTTGACTGAGACTTCCCCTTCGAAATGACCTCGAAATCCAAGCTCCTGTTTCCCGAGAAAACACACAATGTCAACAAGTCTTTCAACAACAAGCCTATTTTGTTTCACGACTTCATTATGTTTAACAGCTTGAATTCTAGCCCCTTCAGAGAGAGTATGTTCAATCCTCACGCGTCCCAGCAAACGGTACCCCTCTTCATTCTGAATATGTTTATTTGAATTCTGGTGTTTTTCGGCTTTTCTAAAAAAAAATTTGTAACCGTCACTCCATATAAAATCCATTCTTTTTCATCATAAAACAAGATATATGTATAACAAAAAAGTCTGTTGGTTTCGGAACAGCCTGTCAACCACGAATATCGCTCGTACCAAGAAAACTGAAATTTACTAGATACTTTACCATCAAAATGTTTAATGTCTAAATTAGGCGTAAATCTCTTGTTTTTAACGCCAAATTTTTCTTCGTAAGTCCAAGAAGAAAACGGCTTACTTTTTAATAAGTTTAAAAGATCTGACAAAGTATTAAAAGACCGCTTCACTCATTTCGGGCGACAGACTTATATTCATACACAATAATATAACTGATTTAACTTCCAAATTTATAACTTGATTTGTTTCTACGCTATATATATGTTTAATGTCACAAATAATTTAAATGACAATCTTGATCGTCTATTAGTTCATGCGGAATAACAGGCACACTTTTAATAACCGCATTAAATAAACACGACTATAAAGAACACAGCGCGCTTTTCGTACCACAGCAGTGAGACATGCCTCATCGCTACGTATGTGGAGCCCGGGATAATCCCCCCTCCCCGCACTTCCAAGTCGCATCAACACATTGTGTACATACGATGTATACGAAAACGCTGAGGCAGATTCACGTTGCCTCTTTCGCTTTAAAAGTGCTACCGTATGTCTACTGTCACTTGTCGCCATCTAGCGGTCGCTCAGTAAAGCACGTAATTAGTAAATTCGACAATCACAGTAACAATGTATAGTTTTTACGTTGCGTAGTTCAATATGTATTTATAATTTTTATTCTACAGCATTTTTTAGGGTAGGCATTGCCTCAATTGCCTCCATGTAACTTCGCCACTGGCTATTATGAAGAAAACTTCGCGTGTTAACTTTTGTAACGTAGGATTTAACGTTTGATGAACACCATTAGCTATACTGAAGTACGGTATGTAGAAGTGTTTCCAACAATTAATAGACCTTACGTATTTCGCTGGAGAAGTAGGTTAGGTCAGTGGCTGTCAAACGGTGGGGCGCATTAACTCCGAAGGGAGGGCGTTACATTTTTATGAAGTCATCCTAAAGTAATTCAAGAGTTCCTGAGGAAACACATTTTTGTTAATTATAAGAAAGTAGTCAATTTAGGAATTAAATTGTTATAATAAACGTGCATTTTTAAAGTTATTTATTAAAATTGTTTTGAATGACTACTAATAGTAATGCTCACGTGAAGTATGAAGTGCAGTCAAGACAAAGCGAACACCATATCACGTCATGGTACGTCAAGTGTACTAGGTAGTTGTGAACTGTAAGTAGCGCGTATCGCGTGTTCCCGTGAGCATTTGGGAAGATGTGTTTGGCCACGGCTGGAGTTATTGTCCACATTAGTTGCTTAAGCCTGCCCCCTTGTATCGTTTCCGTATCCGTTTTCAATGTGGGACGAACGAGGAACACCTCATACGAGATGAGGATTTGCATATTGCTCTGTCTGTCTGCCCCCTCTCCCCCCCACACACATACACACACTACAACATATACAACAATACATATATTTGCATATTTATGCAGGGCAGTATTTTTGTAAATAATTAAATAGATAAATTGTTAGAGAAATAGTTTTAAGTTGTAGTACATGTATGTGCAGACAGATTACCTATTCTAGCCTGTCGATGAACACCTGTTGGTTGGTTCTTAAGCGGTAGGCTTATGAGTGTGTAGTGAGAGTTCTACACTCACGCGCATGTGAGAGTTGTACCGGCAGAAACAGGCATTTTGTGCTATGAATTCCTGTGTACGCATGTATTTTGTATGGGATTCCTGTGTACGCATGTATTTAACTTGTGTTAGTGAAGTCCGGTCCAGACATGAATTAAAAAATGTATTAATCAAAGATGGTAATTTAATGAAATTTTCATTTTGCAATTCAGACAAAGCCATAGGAATAATTGTATTTAGACGTGTGTGTTGATCTAAGATTACAAAAAGTGCAATAATAACAGACTTATATAAACTAAAGTGAATTACGACTGTAATTAACTGATAATATACAATTGAGTTATATGCAAATAACGTGTACAAAATTGCGCATTTAATGAAATTTCTAGCGTAAATATCAATTCTGCTGTTATTGCAAAAACAGAAAAAAATGATGTATTGAAAAAGTGCCACTATGCGTGAACATACCAAATTGAACGTGTTAGAAACGGCATATTTCGATATCAGACATGTCAGAATTACAGCAGACTATAAACACCTACAACAATTTGGAACGAGAGGGAGAGAGAGACGCTAATAACTTTCCCACGGGGATGCTATGTCGGTTTGATTAGCGACACAGAATCGGCATCGGCAACATCATCATCATCGTCCACATCCAGGAGTCGCATACATACATAGACACGCGCGCGCGCGCGGAAAATAACAGCTTTGCAACGGTAGCTCAACAAATGCACAGGTGATAAACGAACAATTATTTTTTTCTTAAACAAAGAAATAACAGTAAGAACTGAAATGTGAGCTAACGAAACAAAATCAATACATTAAATAGGCCTATAAATAGTGTATATATGCAAAGTAAAGTAGAAAATATGTAATTTTTGAGTTTTATAAATAAAATAGATTTCCTAGTTAATTGAAAACGGGCGCTCTGTTTTAAATAATAGGCTAATTATTTTTACTTAAAGTAAAGATTATTTTGTAAAAATATATTAGTATATTTTCATTTTAATTTAATCAATATAATACTAACATTTTAATAATGATTTAATGTTGACTTTTGTCAGACACCCAAGCAATTCAAGTAATTTTATAATTTGTTTTTCATATATTTTTTTTATGTTTTGATGTTTTACGCTATTATTGTGTGATACATATAAACGATAAAATATGTTGTCATTCTATATTCTTATTAAAGGAAATTTTCTGAATTCCCATTTTTAATTTTTGATATTTAATTAATTTTTTAACGTAACAATTAATGAATCAATGATTTATTCTTTTCAATATTTTAACTAGTTATTTCACGCCATCAACGTCTCACTCTTGTACAAAAAAGTTTATTGTTCAACAATTTAGGCCTACTTAACGCAACGAACACACAAATCCTGCGACCTAACCGGTGGTTTATACAATACAGTTACGTTGGGTATAAAAACACAGAATTGCATCCGTCATAATATTATTTGTATCGTTGCAATACGCGCGTGCGAGGTTTGATCAAAACCTTCGTGCGATTTTTGAATTTCCCGCGCTACAAGTGTGGTTAAAAAAAGTTTATGTGGTGTTGGTTCACTTCTTAGGAAATCGTTTAAAATTTTTTAGCCGTATTGGGTGTATAGTTCAGATTTGTCAGCTAATTGAGTAAGTTGTTTTGTAGTGTATTTGGCGATTTTTGTAACGTTCTACAAATCAGTGTTTAAAAACTCGCTTTAAAGTTTGTGTGAAGAGTAAGAGACAAACAACTCTAGCATGGAGAGAGAAAGTGTTGCAGAAGGGTTGAGGCGAGTCTGTCGTGCATGAACTAGAGGTTTATAATTGGCACAAAATCTTGAAAGGCAGTCGGAAATGAGCTGAAGATAGTGATCGTCAGATGACGATCGTTGTTTTGTGTCTCATGAATTTTCATCACCAGACGAAATGGTAAATAAAGAATACCATTCGGGCATTTTAAGCCATTTTGGAAGTTATTTGTACAAAACGTCCAGATTTATACAAGGATAATTTTTGGAAATTGCATTCAGATAATGCACCATTATGCACGTCTTTACTTGTTCAAGAATTTTAGGCAACAAAAATCGTAATGACACCGCAACTGCCGTAGTTGCCACCGTATTCTCTTGTCTTCCCAGTAATGAAATTACCACGAGATGACAACGTTTCACGGATTGTTATAGACGTAAAAATAATCGCTGAGAGAGCTCATGATTACACCAAAACCTACACTCGATAAATGTTTGAAAAATAAAAAAAGAAAACGGAATAATCGTTGTTGAAACCAGTTTGAATGGGGGCAATATAAAGGTACATGAATCAATGTATAATTTGTCAAAGAAACAAAAATTGGACTAACTTTTTGATCAAACTTTGTGTTAACTGCATTTATAAATGCAGTTATTTGAATATTTTATCAGTTGTAATTAATAAATCAGAGAAATTTAAACGAGGGATTACAAACGACCAAAGCATGAACGTTTTTTTAAACAGTAGCAACGATATAGACGTTACTGAGAGCGAAAGCGATTTGGGTGACAGCCGAATAGGTAATGGGGTCACCGGAGGCAGGCCGTTATTCGGATAACCCCGAAAAGCAATGTTAGTATCCTTTTTTAAAAAGTGTTTACATTTTATTGGTAATTATGGAACTATGAAATCATTTCAGCTGAATTGATTTTACACGATGAGAAATGCGGATTGATACACGAGGAGAAGTGTTAAGGTCGGGCCAAACGTATTCCTCAGGAGCAGAGGTATTTGAGAGAAATCTTTATAAAGATAGAGGAACCTAATTTCAGAGAGAGAGAGAGAGAGTGAGAGAGAGCGTTAGATTGCAGCCCTACGAGCGCTTGGCCAAGGTTGGTCGTGTTTGGAAGCACTCGGGGAGAGAAACACAAGACCTGATGCTGTGAGTGACGTTCCAGCTGGGAATGTTAGACAAGTATTTAATGACATCTGGATAAAATTTAGTAAAGAAGAAGAGCAGCATTGCAGTAGGCATGTTATAGTAATAGAGAAACTTTTTGTAACCTATTACATTTTGTATTTTTATGCGATCTACATTTAAAGGAATCGTAACATGAGCGTGGCTTAACACTAGTGCAGTAAAGATCATACAGAGTAGCTGTATTTCTTATAAACGCTGTTTTTCCCCCAAGAGATAAAGTATAAACATTTAGAAAAGTAAGACGCAATCGAAAATTTGTTAACTTGCGGTCAAAAAAACTGTCAGCGAGAACAACTGCTGAGATTTGTCAGTTTCGCTACTGTGGAGTGATTGCGGTTCAGTAACCGTTATAGTCGTGAAGTTTGAATCCTCTCACGTACCGCTTTGTTTTAATCACACTTTATTCGTAGTTTCAGATTTCACAAAAAAGGTGTGCTGGAATTTTGTGTGTGGCGATAGTTCTTTGAGGTAATTTATTCTGTGGATTTGAACTATATAGGCCTATTTTTGACGTGTCTTCATATGTAACGAGCGTGTTTTTTTTGTAGGAGGGGCCAGGTAAAGTAGAATGAAATGACAACACATTTTATTGAAGTGGTTATTATTAAACGACAAAATAGCCCCGTCGGTAAACTTTGCGCGGATCAAGTCGTCGTGCCGTAACGTCCCTGTTGGTGTATTAACAAAACTCTGCCTTATCGACTTCTTCATACCATCAGAATGGATTAACAAAATTGAGGAGCTGTTTTGACCCTAAACACTCTTCATATCGTAAACAAGGCGCAATTGTTACCAAAACAGAGCTGCAGATATTTCGAGGACACTGGAAGGATACAGAGAAAGTGATCTCCTATCACCTTGTCTCTCTATCTTTCTTATATTGCGTGCAGTTTTGATCTGCAATCTGTGAACTAAATGGTCTTTGGTCTTCGCAATAAAGTTAGGTAGAAGTAAACGAAAAACGTATTTTTCCGAATAATAAGATTATAATGTTGTAATGTTTTAATAATAACATGACACCTAATATTCATTTGTCCATATCATGTGTTTTGAAAATTAAGGTAAAGCTTATAAAATAATGTTTTAAAAATCAATAAAACAAACTTTACGCTCCTTAAATATGTTAAACGTATAAATGTTCAAAAGAACGAACAAGGAAAGACTGTACAATAAACTTTGAGTAGGCCTGTAACAAAAAAACTAATAAATAATTGAGAGAATTTTTTCAAGCAGAAACCTGCTGGCGATATAAAGTCGTTGGACGCAGCGGTTAGATGGCAAACGTACTGTTGCTGCACAAAGTTATTTACTTTTTGCAAAAATCGGATTTGTTAATTTCAAATTGGATAATCAGTAGTATACATATATGGTAGTGGAATGAACGAGGACTGTTCTTTGGCTTGCCAGTTGCATTCCAAAATAGCCACAATGTGAATAGTTTTATTTATTTGTTTTCTGACAGTTTTGTGTTCTTTCCAAATTGTGTCCGTTAACACATGATGTTTGTTATTTCATTGGAATGCTGTTACAAGTTGATCTTATTAAAGTAGTCTTTTATATGCCTTGTGTTGTGTGGACATGTGTAGATAAGTTATTGTAATTTCTCAAATTTTCGAGAAAGATTGTAATCATTTCAATCGCTTTGCAT
This sequence comes from Magicicada septendecula, assembly GCA_034769895.1. Lineage (NCBI taxonomy): Eukaryota > Metazoa > Arthropoda > Insecta > Hemiptera > Cicadidae > Magicicada > Magicicada septendecula. The sequence continues at coordinate 173,441,379 of CM068376.1, forward strand.
GGGATTTTGCAGTGACAGACGTTATTGTACGCATGTGTCACAGTTGGGTGACATCGTTTACTTTAATGATTTCAATAAACTGTTAAAGCAAAGTATTCCGTTACTAACTTGTGTGTGCAACTGAGCGGAGATAATACTACGAAAATGGAGTGAAGACTACCGACCTCTCCGTGCTTTCCACCAAATGAATGTCCTTTGTTTTGCCGTAAAGTGTATTACAAAAAACAGTACAATAAACAGAATAATTTAAGTTCAAACTGGTTAATTGATTACATGTTAAATTAATGTTACCTCGAAATTTTAATTAGATGTAACGTGTTAGTCCCCGTACCGAAAACATCCCCCTTAAAAAGAGCAACTTTTACAATTGTCACAGCAAGGCCAGTAACTACATTTAATCACCTGTCCATTTAAATCACCGGAGACTGACGTTGAATATTTTCGTCACGTTGTCCATATGAAGTTGCTACCAATCGGTAACAGAATTTTACCGTGAAAGGTCCCTTTACGGTAAGTGACCCATTCCTAAGGTTGCGATAATCAGTCTCTTTTGGCGAAGTAGGTCTCAGCAAACACAATAGAGATGGGAGTCCTGCTCGGGCAGGACGGTGTGTATTGGCAGCCTCAAGTAGGCCATCGTCTGCACACCGGATAAAGACTGTTTGTTGTACGAGGATAAGGGAGTTCTCGACAAAATGAAACCCAAAATTAAAACTGCTGATCCTCCGGGGTGGGGGTTAAGCGTAAGATAAACAACGTGACCTTGTGAAAAGCTTATTGTTGTGAAACCTCAAGGATACGAAACCGGGCACGACCAATAGAAAACGAATTTGAAACGAGAAAAAGAACATTTGTACAGAAAAGGCAAACCTGGACTGAGGTGGATAATGGAGTTGAAATAACCTGAGAAAGCTGGTTGTTTGAAATTGGATGGAACTTTTACTAATGGGAACATTCGTACAAGAGGCCATTGTCCACGAAATGAGGTGGAGGGCAAATTTGCGTTTTTCCGATTAACCTCTGTGCGGCGATTCCGCTAATATTTGTTTCGATTCTTCTAGTAGCCTATTAACAAATAAGGCTCCATTTGGTACTAATGAAATAGTTTAGGATTTATGCCTTTCGGGACACAAGAAAGGTAATGTGCTCAGTTCTACGTTTCATCTACTCATTATTACCCCAGGAGGTTATCACAGGCACTCATTTCCAGAGGCTAAGTCGACCTGGGGGTTAAAAAACGCGCTCTGATTTTATAGTGCGACCGGAAATCGGATCCCACGACCCACAGGGGCACCATACCACCTTGTCTGCTAAGTCCGTGCCTCTACACGCAATGGAGATGAGCGTCAGATCTATCATTCATGAGTCACCAGCTTGAAATTGCTACGACCCACGACTTTATGACTCTCAAAGACATTTGCTGTTCGGGAAATTATGAAATAATGCTATCATTGTTTTTCACGCCTTGATTTGTTAATCGTGATTGATAACTTTAGTATCTTTATTCATTGTTGACTACCGACTTATCTGTTCTTAACGATAGAACGTACAAGGCACTGCCGGAAGGACGTAACGTCCTCATGTAAGGACTATATTTGATGGGTTTTAAGAGTGCGCCTTGTTAGGAGGACCGAAAATATTTCCATAAAGAACGAGAAATGCTGAATTAGTGCGTATAAGTTTGAAGTTTGTGTGGTGTCCATTCAGTAATGGCAGCCATCATAAGAAAGCCTGCATCTTTGTTTCGCGATATGTTTTGACAGTTCTAAAATTGACAGTGCTGGCGTCGTGCGCATTGTGGCAGTGATGCTTTATTATTCTGCATAACAAATTGTATTAAAAATAATGATGCAAGACGTTCGATCATTTCTAAGTCTGGAAATATATACACTCCAGCTCGTCAATTACTTCCAGAAGGATGCGTCCTGCTGCATTTGTCACACGGGAGTTACGTCCTACTGGAAAGACGCAAGGTTCTGTACAAAGATCCTTCCAGGAGCATGACTGCCTATATGCGCTATCATTAACGTACTGTCACCGTTTAGTAATTAAAAACATTCTGATGCAGTCGATTCATCTGTAAAGATGAGTTATTACGTCTTAACGTTATAATATCGGGAACCTGGTTAATTGGCTCAGGTCAATTAAACAGGCTGCCATAATATTAACAAACTCATAATTAACTGAAATATAAACAAACGCTAAATAGGATCCCGTGAATTCAGGAATTTAGACAGGGTTGTTTGTAGATTTATTCACTCACCTTTTTGGACCATGACATCTCTTTATTACATACTGTTTTAACATCACAGAAGAAGATTAGTAATGTGTATACTAAAGACAAAAATATTTGCACATTTCGTACAATTGAAATTAGTGTAAGTCATGGGTGAACATAGTATGTACTGCCCTCGGATCCGAGTTGTTTGTTCCTATTTATAATATTACAAATAATAATCTTTATTTTGTGCCATCTGAAGAATGGGCTTATTTAACTTTAGAGGGTTATACTCATTAAACTCGTTAAACTTAACACATCTTATGACATATTATGAAATTACAATTTTATAGTAATTAGGTCAGTCTTTTGTGTTTTATTTTACTCTTATTTTGTTATTTAAGTGTCTTTCATATATTTAATTTAAGTTAAGTTCTGAACCACGGAAGTAGAACTTCCGTGCCACCTGTGTGTAACATATCCTCGGCGAATCGGCGCTTCTGTCTGTTGTGCAGGGTGTCTGGGAGATCTTCGGTCTATCGTGTGTTGGTGAAGTTTGGTGTCATTTTTTAAAGATGAGTAGTCTGTCTCTCCTGTAGATTCTTGTGGTCTGTTTCTTGGTGGTAACTTTTACTGGTGTTCACATTGTTGTACCGCACATACTGCTTATGGTTAACAGTTACATTTTAAAAGTTTAACATCACATTTAGGTGATGTTATTTAATTATAGAGATGTCATCGTCGCACACTCAAGTCATTTACAACAATTTACATCCTTCGGCAATTACACAAGCTTTACCTAGTCTACATGTTTTATATTGTCAACATAACTTTCTGTACGCTGTATCAGCAGCGGAGTCTCTGATTCAACTGAACTAACTAACTAACTATAGGGGTAATGAGGCTGTCCGCGCGCGGATAGTTTCTCAGCGCGAAAAGTAGTTCTCAATTATTATTAATTATTTTCCTTTAATTAACTTACAATTTGATTACATCACTCTATACTTTTATTATTCTTTTATTTAACACGAGGTCGTTATGGATTTATTGGGTTTCTTAATTCTAAATTTTATTAACTGATACATTGGCAAATCGGCATGTTACTACCGGTTTGGGGCATGGAGAAAAGGTTCATCAGTACCTTATTTTTTTTTTTTTTTTTTTTTTTTTTTTTTTTTTTTTTTTTTTTTTTTTGTGGGATTTAGGCATCTTAAATCGTCACATACTCCTCCACTTAAAGAAGACACAGGGTCAGGGACCGATGTGTTTTCAACGGGGAAATAGATTGGAATTGCACTGGGAGTTACCTCGGAATTTCCGTGTGAAATTCCTTTCTATCTTTAAGCAGTTTCCTCGTGAGGTACATGAACCACTCTCAATTTACTATTTACTATTAACAAGAGATACAATACCATATTAACTAATACTTAAAATACATAAAAAATCAAAGTTCATAAAATATATAGAATACACAAAATTCATCTTAATTCTACTACTTAAGTCTACTACAGGTTTTTTTCTGTTTAGCCTTTTGCTACTCTTTTCATGGAGTTACTCTGCACAGAGTATGTTTCACATCATTACTGTGTTTCCTTTTCTCTTTCAAGGGTTTCGTTGAATCGTAGTTGACGAATCATTTTATTAAAGTACTGGTAAAGTACTTGTAATGTAACGTTACTTATATTTTGTGTCAGCTGACTTCTCACTTTGCTTATTCTTTCTCGGTGAACAGGATCTAAGGTTGATCAGGCCTCATTCCTATTTATACGATTTGGTAATTAAGTAGTGTCTCAATTACAATATAGCAAATATACGTCTTAATACATCTATCCTTCTCTACTTCGTTTTTTTTCTTGCTTACTAGCATGTTTATTTCCGTGATAATATTTTATCTGGGAAACATGACTTCTACGTACATAATTATTCGTAGTGGGTTCACACAGTGCTACGGTTACGGGAGTTAAGTATCTGTAAATTTTGTAAGGGCCACACCATCGGTAAGATAATTTGGAGGTGGTCTTATCAACTGCACTACTCGTCGGGTGAGTTTTGTACATCACTAAGTCTCCGACTTGATACTTTATTTCTTTACTATCCCGCTCGTGATAGTTTCGCGATTTTCTCAAGTTCACTCTTAGTTAGCGCGAGCTTCGTTCCATATCTTTTTTTATATTTTTACCACTTATTTCGCGAGGTAACAATTCATGTATTTTCCACTTGGTGGATAATGGGTGATTTGGTTTATATTTATACAACAAATCAAAGGGTGTCGATTTATGTCCTTCATGATATGCTGAGTTGAAGGAAAATTGTATCCAGGATAGGTTCTGGTCCCAAGATGTTTGGTCGTTTGCATGGTAGGCTATTAAAGCGGATTTTAGGTTTCGCAAATACCTTTCAGCTATATTACCTTGTGGACGATACTCTGTAACGGTAATGTGGTCTATGCCTAATCTGAAACACATGTCCTTGAATTCTTTGGACTTAAACTGGGGTCCGTTATCTGACACTAGATGTACTGGTGTACCGAAGTCCTTGCATAATCTATCTTGCAAAATCTTCACTGTGGGAGATGCTAACGCTCGTCGCATGGGATACATCCAGACGAATTTGGTAAATGAGTCCACACAAATGAGTAGCATGGTATTACCTGATTTTGAACGTGGGTATGGGCCAGAAAAGTCTAAGTAAATTTTAGAAAAGGGTGTCGTGGGAGTCTCCGAGATTAATTTACCTATGTGGCTGTTTCTCGCTGGCTTGCTCAGTGCACACAATTTACACTGTTTTACAAATTTAGCTATCTCGCTGTTCATATTTTCCCAATGATATTCTTTTCGAATACGATGTATAGTTTTATTTATTCCCATATGTGCTCCAATTATGGTAGTATTCCATAAGGATTGGTTTAGTAATATCTGGGGCAATTATTCTTAAGGATTTTCCATTAGCTACTTTGTAACATAATACTCTCTTAATCAATATAAATTTCTCTGAACTATTTCCTTTATCTAACTGTTCTATTATTTTATTTAAATAAGGGTCTTGTTGTTGATACTGAGCTATTTGAGTAAATGCCAGTGGGAATGCAGTAATTAGCGTATTGATTATCGATGTTTCACCACTTTCCTTATTTTCGGTTATTTTATTAGGCGGCTGGAACATACGGGACAGCGTATCGGCAACTACATTTTGGGTGCCACGAATGTGTTGTACCTTGAACTTGTAACAATTTAATCTCAATACCCATCTTCCGATACGACCTAACTGTTTAGGGTGATTTAATAACCAAGATAAGGCTTGATTATCAGTTTCTAACAGAAATTCTTTATGTTCTAAAAAGGGTTTGAGTTTCTCAAATGCGAATACTACAGCTAAACATTCTAATTCGTATGCGGAGAATTTCTTTTCCTGGTCGGTTAGAGTTCGCGAGGCATAACTGATCGGTAATCTAGAATTATCTACTTCCTGATATATTACTGCTCCTAGTGCTACACTTGAACTGTCAGTCTGTACTACAAACGGTTTAGTGAAATCAGCTAATTGTAATACTCGGGGTGATATTATGCTCTCTTTCAGTGTTTCAAATGCAGATTGGTGTTGTGGAGTCCATTCAAATTTCGCTCCTTTTTTTCTTAACGCGTTCAATGGTGCTGCTATATCAGCTAGGTGAGGGACATACTTGTGGAAGTAATTTATCATTCCTAAAAATCGGGCTATTCCTTACGTATCCCGTGGTGGTAAAAATTCTGATAGCACGGGTGCGTTCTGGGTCTATGCTTACCTTTCCGTCGGCCTTTACTATGTGACCTAAAAACGAAAATTGTTTAACAGCAAAATTTACTTTACTCGGGTTTACTGTTAATCCGGCTTTCATTAATCGTGATAATACTTCACGTAAATGATGCAGATGTTGATCCATAGATTCGCTGTAGATTACTATGTCATCTAGGTAGTGATATACAAATTTAAATTTTACGTCGTGGAATATTTTCTCTAACAATCGGCTACATACAGAACTTCCTTGGGATATTCCAAAGGGTACTCTAGTAAATTGGTACAAATTGAATGGGACGGCGAAGGCGGTTAGGGGTTTGGATTCTTCCGATAGCGGTATTTGATGAAGTGCCTGATTGAGGTCCATTATGGTGAAAACTTTAGCTTTTGTAAAGTAATGGAAGGCGCTGTGGATGTCGGGGAGTGGTATGGACTCGAATTCGATTCTTTTATTTAATTGTCTATAGTCCACAACTAATCTATGTTTATCGGTGCCTTTAGGTACTAAAAACGCAGGTGATGAATACGGTGAAGTGGAAGGTTCTATGACTTGTTGTTCTAACAATTTATTGATTTGATTTCTCATTATTTCCATTTTTGGTGGAGATAATTTGTATGGGTGCAGTCGTATTACTTTGTTGTCACTCAGGTTGATCTTGTACTCTATAAGATTCGTTAATCCTAACTTTGGGGTGAGGACGGTGGAAAATTCTTTTATTAGTTTCTGTATTTTCAGTCTATCTTTACTTTCTAAATGATCTAATGCAGACTCGTGGTGTTCTAGGTGCGTTGCAGAAGTTTCCATATCTCCACTGTCGTTTATTTCATAATCAAAATTATATTTTCGAGTACGGTCGAATCTAAAATAATACTGCTTATCGTACATGTCAAGAATTATACCTGTTTTACTGATAAAGTCCGCTCCTAATATTAAGTTTGGTCCTAATCCGTCATATACTAACACTGGAAAATACCACGTTAAATTTTTAATTTTTAGTTTAATCGTAACGCTGAGTTTTATGATTAAGTTTTGTTTGTTAGCGGTAGGGCATTTTATGTTCACCGGTTGACTACGTTTAACAAGATTGTGTTTAGCTAATGTATCTGCTAGCTGTTAGCTGATTAAGCTCCGTGTCGATCCAGAATCAATTAATCCTAGTTTGGTAGTAACGCCAAGGTCTACTTGTATGTATGGTAGTTGATAAATACTGGACTTGCATGTAGTAATTGAGTTGCATTTATCGATAAATTTCTCTACGTACGGGTCTAATTTTTTTTAATTATTTTTTTTTTGTTTCTTTTTTGTACTTTGGGGTTTTACCTATTTTCACGATGCTGCGGAAGACACAGGATTTCGGATCTCCCTGCCTTACATGTTTTTTGAATAAGAAGGTTTTTGGTAGTGCTGTTTCTGTTTACAGTTTCTACTGATGTGTCCTAATTTCCCGCAGTTATAACATATTTTTTCTCTGTTGACGGTATCACTCTTATTCTGTTGAGGTTTCAGTTGATGATTAGATTTAGCTTGTTAGTGTGAAGTTTCAGGAATTCGAAATGATCGCCTATCGCGGTGTGTTCTTGTATCTGATACCAGGGGTTGTGTTTCATTTCTACGTTGAGTCTGGGGGAGTAACGCACGTCGGTTCTGATCCGAATACCATACGTTGGATGAGTGGATACAACATTGTTCTAATTCTGCGAACGTGTTGGGTTTATTGATAAGTGCTAAGCGAGATCTCTCTTCCGCGGATAATCCTATCAAGATTGTTTCTACTAACTGATGTTCGCTCCAGTTTACTTGCAGTAATAAGGAAGCTTCCCTTATTTCAGAGATATAGTGGGCGAGTCTCTCGTGAGCTCCTTGTACTCGAAGTACGGTGTTTCGTTTCAGATCTTCGTAAGTTCCCGTTGGAATAAAATGTCTTATCAGAGTTGTATGGAGTTCTTCTACTGGATGTTGTGAACTTAATGACACCTGTACACGGTCCTTTAATGGTGGTCTACATTTGGGCAGAAGGACTTGTAATATTTCGCGATCGCTTAGTTGCTGTAAATCTTTTATTTGTAGCAGATATTTTATAAAAGCTAATAGTTTGGTGATACTCAATCCATCCGTGTATGGGATTTCTGATAAAATTTTTTCTACGGAGTGAGTAATCTTTCCGTAGAGGTCCGCACTAAAGTTTACGTGAGATGTTATTCTAGGATGTCCCGATACTTGATTTGTCATCGCTGAGGGTGGTAACGCATAATTATTGATGAGATTGTGGTGGGCATTTGGAAGTGATGCTCCAGCTATCGGTAGGGTATTCACGTTGCTATTCAACAACTGATCATTACTCGGTTTTATCCTCGATACCGGGGGGGGGGGGGTTCGAAATTCACGGTAGTGGTGATTGAACTGGGGAGATATATAATTTAGTCAGGGCTTCTTCAATTTCCTCTTTTTTAAATGAGTCAGACTTTCTACGTAATTCTCTTATTATTGTGGGTAATTGCTGTAATGCTTCGTCAGCAAATCTTTGCACATCAGGGGGGATTACAGTAACTCGGGGCCAGTTTAATAAATTATTTATCCGACGGGTTAAATGCTCTATTCTCTGGGTGGTACGTAAGATTATAGCGGGTGACTTTTCATCGTGCAGCAATTGTGATATTGCTGTCAGTTCCCTATACTTCGCATAACATGTTTCTCTTTCGCTATCGAGATCTATTTCGCTTAATCGACCTAACTGTGCGGGTGTATCTTGCCTACTTTCGCGTAACGTTTTGCGTAGTTCCGCGACAGTTACGTTCGCGTAAGGTAGCCCGCGCAACAGTGCTTCATAGCATAATTAATCTTTTAACAATAAATCTTAAATCTGGATTGAATTGAGCCATGGTCTTAAGATGCTAAATCTTATACACTACTTAGTCTACTTATACTAAACACTCTATTTTCCTATCTTTAGGTTTAGTAAAATTTAAATACATGAGAGATATTTACAAATAGACGATACGTGAGAATCGAATCTCGCCTCAGAGAGAGAAGAGGAATTTTCACACAGACGTAATATATTTTAACCATATGTTGTTACTGGGCAAGGGGGTCACACGCTTTGTATTAGACAATAGAGGTAGGCAGTGTATTGTCTAGCTCGACTTTGCAGCTGATAACAATGGGATTGTTTCCTACAGACTGTAACACGTTATTTTCCTGTCTGAGATAGTCGTCAAACCGACAGGTTGGGGAATGACTTTTTGTACAGGAAAGAACCTGGGGTTACAACATTTACATATCTTTACCTATATTATTTTGCGTTATAATGATTATAAACTTTTTATCCTAATTTATGATTTTGCTTACTTAAATACGAGTTCTTATTCTAATAATTTTTTATAAATTATTTTTATTTCTTATTATTAACCCTCAATTTTTTTACTGGTTAATAGGGGTTAATATCTGACCTTTTTTATTTATTTATATTTATTATCGTAGTTCCAAGTAGTCTTTATTATTTTACTTCACGCAAAAGGGGGAGATTTTAAATTAACAGGGTAGTGAAACTATCAGAGTGAATAACTCTACAAGGTATTAAATGACAATAGCAGAAAAAGCAAAAGCAAAACAGAGTAGAGCATTTTATTTTGCTATTAAGCAGAGTGGCGCATTTTATTACGTCTTAACGTTATAATATCGGGAACCTGGTTAATTGGCTCAGGTCAATTAAACAGGCTGCCATAATATTAACAAACTCATAATTAACTGAAATATAAACAAACGCTAAATAGGATCCCGTGAATTCAGGAATTTAGACAGGGTTGTTTGTAGATTTATTCACTCACCTTTTTGGACCATGACATCTCTTTATTACATACTGTTTTAACATCACAGAAGAAGATTAGTAATGTGTATACTAAAGACAAAAATATTTGCACATTTCGTACAATTGAAATTAGTGTAAGTCATGGGTGAACATAGTATGTACTGCCCTCGGATCCGAGTTGTTTGTTCCTATTTATAATATTACAAATAATAATCTTTATTTTGTGCCATCTGAAGAATGGGCTTATTTAACTTTAGAGGGTTATACTCATTAAACTCGTTAAACTTAACACATCTTATGACATATTATGAAATTACAATTTTATAGTAATTAGGTCAGTCTTTTGTGTTTTATTTTACTCTTATTTTGTTATTTAAGTGTCTTTCATATATTTAATTTAAGTTAAGTTCTGAACCACGGAAGTAGAACTTCCGTGTCACCTGTGTGTAACATATCCTCGGCGAATCGGCGCTTCTGTCTGTTGTGCAGGGTGTCTGGGAGATCTTCGGTCTATCGTGTGTTGGTGAAGTTTGGTGTCATTTTTTAAAGATGAGTAGTCTGTCTCTCCTGTAGATTCTTGTGGTCTGTTTCTTGGTGGTAACTTTTACTGGTGTTCACATTGTTGTACCGCACATACTGCTTATGGTTAACAGTTACATTTTAAAAGTTTAACATCACATTTAGGTGATGTTATTTAATTATAGAGATGTCATCGTCGCACACTCAAGTCATTTACAACAATTTACATCCTTCGGCAATTACACAAGCTTTACCTAGTCTACATGTTTTATATTGTCAACATAACTTTCTGTACGCTGTATCAGCAGCGGAGTCTCTGATTCAACTGAACTAACTAACTAACTATAGGGGTAATAAGGCTGTCCGCGCGCGGATAGTTTCTCAGCGCGAAAAGTAGTTCTCAATTATTATTAATTATTTTCCTTTAATTAGCTTACAATTTGATTACATCACTCTATACTTTTATTATTCTTTTATTTAACACGAGGTCGTTATGGATTTATTGGGTTTCTTAATTCTAAATTTTATTAACTGATACATTGGCAAATCGGCATGTTACTACCGGTTTGGGGCATGGAGAAAGGGTTCATCAGTACCTTATTAAATTATTTTAGTACTATAATTTTTTTTTGTGGGATTTAGGCATCTTAAATCGTCACAGAGTAAACGCCACGAAAGTCTTATCCCCAATTGTAAGCAGGGTTTCTGTTATACGCGTATTTCCCAGACATTGTAAATGGGAACTACTAAGAACATAACTACAATGTCTTATTTTCACTTAGAAATTAATGTAATATGCAAATGTATCATGAATTAGAAAATTAGAAAACTAAGGACATGGAATTATTGGAAACAAAACACAGCTTCTGGGCCTAGACGGCCTGCTGTAAAAAACAAATTTGTACAGTAGTATTTTTTACAGTATCGTGGACCTCCTACCGACGACAAAAATACGTGTAATTTTAAGGATCGTTTATTATTTACAAATCTCAGTATTTGTGTTAGTAGGAAAAATAAGTAGGACACGTTTGTTTCGACCCCCCCCCCCAATCCGGTAAACCGTTGAGAATAGTTTTGTCAGTCTTATATGTCACTTATTAAAATGTCATTTTCTGTTTAAAGCAACATAGGCAATTAAGCTTGACCTCTTCCATTGATGACATTTTCTCATTACTTCAGTACTTTTTATTGTTTTTATAGCTAAAAACCTTCTTCTCGCATATCCTCACTCCTACTAGTTTTAACAAAATAGGCCTATGTAACTAGTATCAGTTAATATGTAAACTTGTTTACCTCGTAACGTAACGTAAAATTGTATCAGTCAGTCAGTCAGTGTTGTGTTTACTGCCGAACACACACAGTATTAATTTTATTTCAAACTATTATTCAGTTCATAAATTACGTTTGTTAGTAACAGTGTAGTATTGATGTTAATAAAATATTGAAAAACCTACGTGGTACCGCGCGAATGGTCCTTGTCGTTTTTTATCCCCCCTCCCCCGCGTTATGCGCCCCTAGGCAGTTGCGTAGGACTACCCGTTCATAAACGCTGGTCTGTAATGAAATGCTGGACTACAGTAAGGAAAAAATACGGGGGCTGATAAAAAAGTTCATGCAGTTTTTGTTTATTTGAAAAACAAACAAATTTTACGTCGCTTCACGTAAAATTATCTTGTCACCTTCAGAATAGTCTCAGTCGGATGTATCACGATTATGCCAACGTTTTTTACGGTCTTCAAAACATTCGCGAATACACTTTTATATATAGCCTTAAGATCTGTCAGCGATTTTTGTTTTACGTCTTCAACAGTTACGATCGTGGTACCGGTACTTGGAAACAGGAAATATTGCATTGGAATACCGCGGTTATGTTGCCCACTACGACGGACGTCACGTGTAGCTTGTCACAAGTGACGTAAAATGGCCAAATGATACTCTTTGCTTATCGTTACACCTTGTGATGAAAATTCATGGAACACAAAATCATTTTCTTCATCTTACTATAAGTATCATCAACTTATTCATGACAGTGTTTGAAGCCTGTGTACCACTTTCAAACCGCTTCTTTATGTGCAGTCAGCTCGCCAGAAGTCTTCTGCAGTTTATTTCATTCTTTACTCAAAAGTTAATTCCTGATTTTCTATCGTACATTTTAGCATGTCAAAAAAATCGCCAAATACACAAAAACACAACTTTTTCAATAAGCTGTGCGTATTTGTGCATCCAGTAGTGCAGCACAAAGTGTCATTATGGTGTGTACCAGCATCAGATAAAAACAATCTTTTTATTGTGACACTTGTAGCGCGGGAAATTTCACAAATTGCGCAAACATTTTGATAAAACCTCGTAGTCATACTGAACTAAGAACATTCATCACTGGCCCTACGTAGAGCGGTGTCTTGTCGCAGAGCATAGTATAATCCAGTAGCTTTGTACATATGGGTTTATACAAAGTGCGCGCTGAGGCAACTCTTGTGGTCTATACAAGGGCGCGGAGGTCACTCTTGGGGTCTATACAAGGTGCGCGCGGCGGTCGAAGGAATTTGAAGGAACACGTTAAGACCTCAAAAAGGTCTTATGGTCATATGGTGCGCGCGAGGCAGTATTTTATTTACTTAATATATTCTCTTGTTTCAGTTCCGTCTTGTGACTTCTAGTATATGCAACCATGAAAGAACAACATAACAAATTATAAATCTGGCCAACTTTTCTTTTCATATTTGAGTTAGAGCGACCAAAACTGACCGCCGCCCTCACCTTGTATGCCAACGTTGAGATTTTTTTACTATACAGTACTTATAACTCGAAAGCATAAGACGTGTTTAACATCCGTATACGTGTTTTACGTAGTTTGGTGATTTTTTAAAAATTGTATTCGGTTTTAAAATAATGTATTGAACAAGCAGTATTTGCAGTATATCTCGCACTTTGCTTAACGTATACTGCGAGGATTGAATTAGGAGATGGAAATCGCGAGTAAACTCTGGGATAACAATACACCGGGACAGATAACATTACGTTCGCGGACGACCAAGAACATTACGTTCGAGCTAATTATACAAGAAGGTGAAGATGGATTTCATTGCTCAATCTGTAAACTGCATAAAATGTGTGAAGAATATAATGTAAATATAGCCTACAGTAAAACTTAATATTATGGGTTTAAACTTTAAAGGAAAGGAAACAGTTTTTTATCCAAAATTATTGTTAACAAGCAAACATTGTAGCAAGTTAGGACAAAACGGCAGACAAGATGGTAAGGAACCAAAAACACGCTGCAAGATGGAACAGGCAAGCCATGTACCGAACAAAAAGAAAATGATGATAGTGTTGCTGCTGCTGACGATGATGTAATTACTTGCCTATTATTGTAAATGCTGATAGAGCTAGAGATAGAGACAGAAAATACATAAATATCTAATGACCTGTGAAACCGTCATCAGAACACAATGTGCTCTGAGATATTTTTCAGAGTGCTAGTGCCCTCGTTACAGGTAGACAAAAGTTCACATCACATTCTGCCTTGTCGTTGCAGCCATATGTTCCTGATCTGCAGTTGATCCTGCTGAACAAGTTGTTAAAATAAGAGATTCATGGCTGCTCTCTTGGGAATTACTTAGTGCAGTCTTAGTTTCCCATTGTCTTCTGCACGTTGGCAGACCAGCAAACCCTCCTCGTTTCTCATTACAGGCTTAATACCGGTCAGTGGCGGAGGTGGTATGGGAAGGGTAACCGAGCTACTCAATCCACACATCGTCTCCCGTGGGTGTGGTAAGGATGTGAGTGAGAAAGGATGTATTTGTCCGTTAGAACAGCGATCAGCTACTCCTTTTAGTTGCCAGTTACGAGATGGGTGATCCTATGACCTATTCCACTAAAACCCACGACAACCCGATTGGTAGACGGGTTATGGCAGCAGAAATTGAAAACAAAATACGGTGTGTGAAATGAAGTTCCCATGAGGTGTAAAAGCGTGCACGAGAGAATTGGATATTAAGACAGTGGGACGAACTAAATATGTACAACATCAATGAAAAACAAAACATAAAAGACCGTTGGTAAAAATGGAAAGACGGCGTAAACTAGATTTCGGATAGAAATCAAAAGGATTGTTGAACGATCGAAAATTTCGTCTCATTAAAACAACATCTTGAATAAAGAATGACAAGAAATGTGGAAACCATTTTGTATTCGTAGCCCTCAAGAAGGCATGTGATACGTGTGCCATTGAATAAGCTGTCCACGGTGTTATGAAAAAATGGTTTCAACGCTGTTTATGTTAGAGGTGTGGAAGCGCTATATACAAACACTACTAGCAGTATAAAGATAGGCTGAAGGCTATTTCCAGTCAAGGTATTGTGACAGGGTTGTGCTATAACATCCACTTTATTTAAGATGTATTGAATTCAGTTTTAGACGTTGGAGACAAGTCTGTCGCAATATAGGAATAGCTATCGATAATGAAAAGCTCTTCACTTGCATTTCGCGGACAATCAAGTATTTATAGCTGAATATGAGGATGGCCTCTGTTATATGCTTGGGAAATTAGACGAAGGATACCAGAAATTGGGCTTATCGATAAATATAAATAAGACTGAATGTAGTGAGATGTACTGTTGGAACGGACGGGTAGTTGGGAAAGGAGTCCATTCATGCAAACACCTTGGTGTCACGATTTCAAAAGACTGCACAGCTGTAGGAGAAATAAAAAATCGTCCAGGACAAGGAAAACGATTAACGAGACAGGTGCATTCAACTTTGTGGACAACAACCAAGACAATACTAGAAAGCATTGTGACATATGGTGCTGACGTCTGGGAAACTGCGGAACATATAACGAAAAGATTACAAGCCATGGAAATGGGATAGTCTACTGTAGAAGGTGCTGCAGGACAGAGTTAAAAATAAAGAAATAAGAGAAAGCATACGAACCAGTGTAATGATACAGTTGGTGGAAAAATATTAAGATGATACGGGTACGACAATGACTAAATCGTACTCCTCCTGAAAGGAGAAAACGAGGCACTTGGGTAGAAGATATAATAAGGATTGCAATGATATAGAGAAATTTGAAGGAGGAGATTGGAAAAATTGTAATGCTTTGAAACTATGATGCGAAAAACGGTTTAGATATTGTTAGAAAATACACCCCCCCCACACACACACACACACACACACGCGCGCGCGCGCGATTCATCGTGAATTTGCATAATGGGCGTAACATTTCTGTATTAAACGCGTGCTTCGGTTGTATACAATAATGACTAATTGTGACGTGAAATGCTCTACATTTCAGTATTTTATTTGAATAGGTGTACGGATGCGACATCGTGTAATTTTTCTTCCTTTACTTATTCTTCCATAATGTCCAGTACGTAAATAACCAGTGAGAGGTAGTCGGTATGATACTTAATTTTGTATCAGTTTCGTTTTTATTTTCGCCGGAAGGCTAAAACGTTTGTCTGTTTGAACGCTTTAAAGGGCATCGGCCAGCTCGACCTGTGCGTCGAAATAATTCAGTTATCTCAAAATGTAAAAACGAGAGGGTTGTGATGTGTTGGGGAAACCTCCCAGCGGCCAACATTTCATGCAACGTGTTCTAGCCTTAATACAACGTTTGGGGAACTTAAAACTCATTGTGTACAAATATTTCTGGGAACGCATGATTTCGTACACGGTTTACATAGTTTGATTGGGATCACATTCACCTAAACTCTCGAGGGCAAACAAAAATTTCGTCGATGGGTAAGTCAAAGACAGACGTTCGATTAAAAAAAAAAAATAACGGGTGGTACAGAAGACGCCGTCCGTTGCGTAGGACTGTCCGAGTGTTGTGACTGCAGCACAAGGCCACGTTTGTGTTCGGCCAACGTACTGTTTTTCCTTTTACATATATTATGTTGATCTTATTCATTTGTAAGATTCTGTTCCCCATAACGCTAATTTTGCTGTGCACGTGTATGAACTGAGAAATAGGTGATTAGATTTAGTTGGGTATGATGTCGTTAATTGGCAAGTACAGAAATTTTAAAACACTGATGAAGAAAACAATTGAAGTTAGAGCAAAGTATAAACAAGTAAAGTCTGAATTGAAATATGTTGTTTTTGTATGTATGGATAGTATTTTCTATTTCCATTGTGAAAACCGGTATATTCAAGAATCCAGTTGTATGGAAAAAACTAATTAGAGAATATGTAACAACATAAACAATATTAACAGAACTGATTAAAATTTGTTTGTAACACTAATCGAGTTTAAAAATAAAAAAGCTAGAATTGATTAGCATTTTATATCAGAGTGGAAGTGTAAAACTTGTTAGTAGCTGAACCTTTATTTCTTTAGTCTGGCGAACGGTCTACAATCTTTTCTAAACGTAGTGATCCTGTGACATCATGTTCAGTTGAAAGTAAATATAAATTAAGTTTAGTAAACGCCACGTGGTTACTAGATGGGTAATTTCTCTCCGATTGTCTTGTACCACGGCCAGTGGCATGGCCGGCTCTAGTAGAAGACCGGAATATTAAATGTGGCAACACTGGAAAAAGCTGATATTTAAATTGAGGCCGACTAGACAATCTCTTAATTTATGTATTTCAATAATCAAATCGCAACATTTTTAATTGCCAGTTAACAGCGGTTTTATAATTATTTGTTTTTTGCAAATTAAAAGTTTACTATGTAAAATACTATTATATTATTTAATAAATATAATAATTAACTCAATCATATCACATACGAATTCAATAATTCGAACAAAATTAATTCATTAGGCCTAATACTAATTCACTAATTTCTTCAACTTAAACCTATAATACTAAGTGTGCACAAACCTATAATTTAGGTTTAGCTATAAATAGGTCTACTCATGATTTTAGTAATGCTGCCGTCTCTAATGTATTGATCTTCCAGTCTGGATGCGTACTGTTCAGGGCTAAAAGGTTCACCTCTTGTGTCACGCGGTACGGTCTTAGCTAATGATCTGGCAGTAATTAATATCGCTTCGCTGTGAGGACCACTGCCAAGTCAACCCGGAACGAAGCTCCTGTTTCTCCAAGTTTAAAACATTCTGTCGCAAAATTTTGTTCGCTTTGTTGTAACCGATGCACGGAATTTCCTCAAAACGAATGCAACTAAACTACGTTTGGCTAACAAAACTACGTTTTCTCCCTATAGATACTCTACCAAACCCTCACTGTATAAATAAGTGTCTTTCGCGAGAGATTCTTCATGAAATAAACCTTGCTTCTCGTACGTATTGAGCATTTTCTTCGTTTCATAATAAATTCGTTTTCTTGCATTTTTATCTGGTGACCTGCCATGATTAATCCACAAACCGGATAATAACCCAACCGTCACGGGGGCCACCGGATAATCGGGAGTTGACTCTTTATGTGTAAACACACTCTCTCTCTCTCTCTCTCTCTCACACACACACACACACACACACACACACACACACACACAAATATCTATAGTATCATCTAAAAATTTCAAGGTATGTTCCCTACATAAACATATAAAAGATGCAGAAACACTACTGTACTAGAAGTTGAGAATATTTATAGGATGAATAGTGGTAGTAGTTTTAGTGATGAAGTGGAAGCAAAGGAAAATGATGTAGACGTAGTCATTCACGTTCATGTTTTACCATTGCAAGCAGTCCAAGATGCAAGCTGGAACGTTTTTCGCACTGTTGGGTCTTATTACTACACATGAATGTCATACTATTACACAAACAATATAATATTTTTTATCTTTCTTCTTCTTTTTATTATTTTATATGTCACTTCTTGTATACCGCAGAAGAGTATGCTCATGGAGGTGTGAAAATCAACCTTAAGTGCCCTACACACGCCCACGTCTGCATCAAGTCGTACCTTGAGCCGGAATTCAATCAGTAGTAATCGAGAGATCATGACGTCAACAGGCGATCCTTTAGCTATGCAATGCGGTAAAATAAAATTCAAGCAAAAAGTGGTGTAAAGACTGGTCGCAAGAAGAAAAGTATATTCTCATGTAAACTTATTAAACGAACCGAGGCTCGCCCCAAAATATAATCATAATTGTTCGCGGCTGGCTATAGACCGGTACCTGAAGCTCTGGTGATAGTGGTACTCGTTCAGAAGAAGGACACCGTAATGAGGACTGCGATTTCACCTCGTGAAAGGTTGGCTGGCGATTTACGATTTGAGGTAACCGGAAGAAGCTATGAAGATTTCAAGTTTTCTACTATACACCTCAAGCTCTCAGCTCCATTGTGCTGGAAACTTGCAAAGCTATTTACAGCGTTCTAATATACGCAGACCCTTAATAATTTCTATTCTAAAATATTATGTAAAAAGGACGTTTTTTGTTATTGTCGATATCCGAAAACATCCGAAGGTTAGAGGAATGTACCAAGAGGCTTTGAAGAAAAGTGAAATTTTCCGCACAGTGTAGACAGCTTGGATGGAAAACACATCAATATTATTCTTCCAAACGGAAGCGGTTCAGAGTTTTATAACTATAAAGGACGACATAGCTTGGTTCCATTGGCAGTGGTGGATGCAGATTATCAGTTTATAATGAGCTATTTCGTAACAAAAGGCAGAATTTTACAAAACTCGAAATTTTTTGAAAAGCTTCAGAACAATCAGTTAAACATTCCAGGTGAAGAGAATCTAAGAAATACGTCCACTGTTGTACCATACGTTTTTTTTGAGAGTGGATATGTTAAACCGTGCCGTCAAGCAGATTTAAATTCCCCAGAAAGGTAATATTTAATTATGGCACATCACTAGCGAGGCGTATTGTAAATTAATTTCTAACTACATAACGATTCTTTAGTCGTGGCATCCTGTATAGGCCTATTACTTACTTTTCTAATGAAAAATGTTCCGAATCGTTACGCGCCTCCCGATTGTTTTGATCGCAAGAATACCGGTGAAAGGTCCAGACCCTTAACATTCGATTCTATGGAATGTTAGTAACGTAGAACCTGCGGAAATATCACAAATGTTGCCAGAAATTTGCAAGAGCTTTCACGAGTTATTTCGAAAACGAAAGTCAAGTTCCCGTGGCAAATCAGTTTCGTTACTAGTTGAACCTGTAAATCAAATTATAAAGAAGGAACAAAGAAAAGTTGTAACTTCAAGTATTAAATTATGTTAATTATATGGCAAACTGTAGGCTCTATTTCTGTTAATTTTGCTATTAATAACCTGAAACCAGCTTCCCTTTTTGATCAATCATAGTAATCGTTGCCTTTAACTTGGCACAGGGAAGGGAAATCTCTGTTAATAAAAAAATTAACGAATTAAGAAAGAAATCTTCCAGTGATTCTTTTGCAAACAGAAATTACATTGTTTCCGTATATTTTCGATCTGACGATGATCTGAGAAGCTTGAAACCACTAATCGGGAATTCTTTATATAGTGGTTACAACAGCTGTTTGTGAATATAACCACTAACACAACTTTATTAGTTAAATGACTCTTTTGCACAGGAAATCATTATTAACAAAAAAAAGGAACACGGGTAAAAAACCGAGAATAATCAATAATAGGGATCGCTAAAAAAGTATACGTGTTTGTCAAGGATTAACCTATACGACTGAACCGCCTAAAGGCCTGCCAGGCTGGTCTGTTGGAAGGGACGATGCCGTGAGGCCTACGTGACAGGTCAATCTTACCACGTACACTCCGGTTTGTAGGACCCTATAGCAAGACGAGAGAATGATGGGTGCTGGATGGACGAGAGACAGTGATTGTCCAATAAACAATGAGGTGAGATCCACAGGAACGTGTGATATCAAGAGTTTTACGTGAATAGGATAAGGAAACTGAATCTGATTGTTTGGTATCAAGCAATATCTAAGGAGAGTTAATGATTAGTATATAAGACTGGTAGAATTATATATATCTTCATCTTCAATGTAACCTCGTCCAAAGAGAAACAGGAAAAGACTAAATCCTGTAGAGGTGGGATACGGGAAAAGTTATGCTTTAAAGAGACTGGATTGGATCAAAAACGAGAATGGGTGGCAACGCTTAGCAACTAAGATGGTTCGGTCACCTATACACAGTGCCAGAAATAAGATGGCATTCGAAAATATGGAGATAGGCACCAACGCAATATGGGAGGCGCACCTGAACTTTCTTAGAGAAAAGTACAAAAAATGCAAAAATAAACTCTGTCGTTTCGTTACTGTCTAGTAAGTGGTTTCAGAAAACAGACTGTTGGACAGAAAGCGCTGCAGAAGATACGATAGACAAACGTAGAAAACCCGCTCACAATATTTGTGCTAAGCTACAAAATACTGCAGTTTTACGTAACGTGTATTCGGGCCATAAGCACGGCGTACAAGTGCTTAACACAGTATTGTAAATTCGGTATTAATATATTCGTTTTAATATTTTATATCGTTTACCAGGTTTAAAAATTTTCCGGTTTTAAAAACGTATTGATTAATAGGTTAACTAAATTTATTTAGTATTTACCAGTGCTAATGTGTTTCTTAGTATTAGAAAGTAAGTCCTAATATATTTCTAAGATACAATTAGTATGCTTATATCCGACCCGTACGTACACATGTCGTTTAACAGAAGATAATAATGTTTTTACCCTATATAATATAATATAATAATTGGACGTTGGAGATACTTGTTTAAATTAATATTTAAATAAAAATTAATTCATTTAATCAGTTTAAGTTAATTTGGTTATATAATTGATAGGTCCCAGTACAAGGTGTTCCACCTTTTTTTTATTTCTATGGCATAATTACCTGTATGCCTTATATAGTCTGCTTTGAGTATTAAGCTATGATTCTCGTAACTTTTATTATCGCTTCAGTTAGTTTTCTTGTATCACCTAATCATAATTATATTTTATAATAAATGTACATAGTTGGGGCGACTACTAAATGTGCTCATTTTCGTACATGAGTTTGGTTTCTATAACGGAGAATTGTTTTTTCTTTATTTACGTGAAGCTTAGCTTAGTTCGACCTTGTCTGGAACTGTTCCTACCACGTGTCCGTTGGGCACCCAAACATGTCCATTTTCCATTATAATGTAATTAACAAACCGATTTGAGAAGAGAAGCCAGCCGCCGTGCTTATTTCGTAATTTCTCGTCAGTGTTTTTGTGCTTGGTTTGTTATTTGATTTTATTATTTTCTTTCTGTATTTCCCTGAGATGCACATTAAATTACTTTCACACAGCGAGTTAGCTACTTTGAATTGTAGATGCCAGGATAGTCTGTTGTAAATACTTCTTAAGCATTGCTTCTAGACCAGTGGTTTTCATCTTAAAAATGCCTGAAGGCCACAATAACCTCGGGAACCTACTGGCGATAGTACATATCTTTTACGGTGCAATATTTATTATGTCATTGTAATAATGAAGATATTAAACGTTGTATATTTACATAAAATCTTGAATGTGAAAACTGAGGTCTATCTGCTGCAGCCACTAAAAAAGACAGGTCTTATCTGTGTGTTGGGTTGTAGTTTGAAAATGCTGAAACTGAATTTTGGATAACAGATGCGACTAAAAGACGAACCATCGGACAAGCTGTCTGGTTTCACTAGCCGAGGGATGGAAGGAAATAGATTGGTTCTTGTAATATGATGAAAGTAAAAGAGGACTAGGGCAAGTACACATTTCATTAAAGAAATAAAGTGAAATCTTCTGTAGCCTACGTTTATTAGTGAATCAGTGAAACATTATTTCATATATTTCTCCTGCAAGATCATTCTCAGTTAAAATAATAGTGTATTATTCATTTACTTATTAAAATAAAGTAATTATTAAATTGGTTTTCCAAGATACGGTCGGTGGCCGCCAGTTGGAAGTCACTGTTCAAGACGGTTATATTTATATTTAATGGTATGTCGCTTTATAGTCAGTATCGTTTTACGTTGTTAGTCTACATAATGCATAGATATGAACATTATTTTACACTTACAGTTATTAATTTTATATTGTTTACATCTTCAGGTGTGAACAGTTAAAAAATAGTATTGTAACGGAAAAATTAATAGGCTTATTGTTTGAGCGGGAAACTCATATGTTTATTATTTTATTAATATTATTAACGGTAGTGTAAACATTAACATTTGTAATTTACTTACGTTTGCTGAATGAAAAGTCCACGTAGCGTATGTATATTACGTGGTCGTGCATCGTGCTTGCCTGCGCTTGATTCTTGTTGGCTTCCCCTTTGTTTCGTTTGACTAACACAAACAACATGCCATTTGCGCGTGAGTTTAAAAATTATATATTTAAAATTAAATTTTAAAGAAATTAATTCGTCAGATGATTATAGAACTACAGGTAGTGTTTGGCTGCTGTGTATGTTTGTTTTCGTGTAACATACCGGATTTTGTCATTCTGACGATATTTACGACGTATAAGGTACTGTTTTATTTTTCTTGCTTCATCCGTGCTATTCGCCATGTCCCAGCCACTTCACCTCCAATAAATCCGTAGGGGCTTTACTCCCTCATTTTTAATGCGATCTCTCCTTGGTTTCCCCATTATTCGTCTGAGAAACCACATGTCTGCTGATTTTACTGTACTCGCGTGTTTACCAAGGACAGTCCAACGTTCTGCTCCATACATTATTGTCGGTAGGTATACAGATTTAAACGTCTGTAGTTTTGCTTTCTGACCTACTTCCCTTTTCCGTATAAGTGTGTTGTTTATTGTATGATATATAGCGTTTGCTTTCCTCACAGCATTTGATAGTTCGTGAACTATTCTCCTATCCCTGTCAAAAATGACACCAAAGTATTCGCCGTCTTTGACTTGAACCAATACGGTGTGCCATAAAATTAAAACGACGGAGACTAGACGACATATTGTGGAATATCAGATAAAATAATTATATACTTTTGTCTCGCTCTGATTTTTATTGTTATTCAAAGTACTACAATGTCAATAAACAGTTGTGTTTTTGTTCTTCGTGATTGTTTTTCTTCTAGCAGCAGTATACGAACTTCGATTCGCATATAAGCGGCATTTTCCTTAGCCGGCGTTTTGTTTTTTTGTTTAAATAATTATGACCTCCAATAATTATGCAGCAAGGGTTAAATAATTATATATTCTTGCCATTCCGGATCTTTTGGTTTTAATAACACATGAATGAATAAATAAATGTAATAAAAATCATAAAAATAAATTCCATTTTTAACCAGTACATAAGACGGAAATACGTACTGTACCAAAGCCATCTGCCGTTTCCCGTAAAGGTACCTTTTATGTTCACAATACGTTTTTGACGAACCCAAATCGGGCTGAGCAGTCGGTACCCAACTTTACTGAGAGTTACAAATAAAATTGAAACACAGACACGTATTAAATCAGTAATTAACGTACAATTAACACGATCAGTAAACTAAGAAATAGCATACATTGAAAAGAGGAAAATCGTTTTATAACGTGAAAATGAATTAAAGTGTGGAGTTGTAACGAACCGGTCTCAGAAACAACCTAAGAGCAATTCTGCACAATTGTTCTAGTTGAAAAGGGTAGAAAATCTCGTCGCGACTACAACAACGGCACAGTATTTCCGCTATTGTTTTATTTGAATTGTTCTAATTTACAAAGAACTATTGTAACTTTTACTTTATTTTTTGTTTGCATTGGAATAGTAAACTAAATATGCAGTTACAACAAAAGCCCATCAGTAGCAATATCAATCAAGAATTGGGTAACATCAGAGACGTCATATCACAAGCAGCATTTGAAGCATTATGGACGGGAGGTGAAAGGTATGGAAACCGAGGCCTACAGGTATGAGATGACGATGTTAGACAAATAATAGATGCTAAAAAGCAGGCATACCTGAAACATCTAGCCTTAAACACACTGCTCATACAAGGTGTGAATATAAGCGGTGCTGTGCCATTGACAGATGAGAAGTAAGGAAAATCAAGCGAAGTTCTTGGGATAAATATATAAGTGATACAGAACACTATGTACATGGCAGGGAGCTCAAGGCTTACAAAATATTAAATCATTTAAATCAAACGAAAAGGGTCAGTAACGTAAAGGTCAGTAATATCTCAGAACAACAATGGCTTGAATACTATGGGCAGCTACGGACCCAGGATCAACTGGAAGAAACAACCTTTGCTGATATAATTGATTGTGTGGACCCAGTAACAATGGATGAATTGTTAGTTGCACTACACCACTGTAAAAATAGAAAAGCATCGGGCACTGATGGACTGAACGCGGAGCTTATAAAATGTGCACCAGCCGTGCTGCAGTTCATTAATCTATGCTGGACCACTCGTCATCTTCCTGACGCCTGGCGGATTGCAAAGGTAATTCCTATATGCAAGGAAGGTGATCATAACGACTGCAGGAACTACAGAGGAGTCAGTCTTCTTAATACTTCATAAAAATTATATGCATCTATATTAAGAACACGGCTGAATGCAGTAACGGAAACCATGCTTTCAGAGGCCCAGAACGGTTTCAGGAAGGGGAGATCATGTTTAGGTTGTACATTTGCAATAGCCCAGCTCATTGAAAAGCGTAGAGAGTATCAGCTGCCCACATACATAGCTTTTATCGACTTCGAGAAGGCATTTGACAGAGTGAATCGGAGCAAACTATGGACAGTAATGGCAGGGAAAGGGATCCCACAACATCTAATTAGAGCAATACAGAGTCTGTATATGGAGAATAAAATCTTAATAGAAGCAGGGAGACCGAGAACAGCTCCTAGAGTTGGCCTGATCAGTTGTGGAATACGACCAGGGTGTCCATTATCGCCTTCTGTTTTTAATTTATATATTGACGATGTCACACAAAACTGGCAGATGTGTCTTCCAGAATATTTTATGATTGGTCACTTTATAATTAACACTTTGTAGTTTACGGACGATCAGGCTGTTCTGTCGGACTCTGAGGACAGATTGCAGATGGGTATACGTTTGGTAAATCGAATCTGCAAAGACTCTGGATTGCCAATATCCACACTTAAAACCAAGGTGATGGCTTTTCGTGGAACTGATCCCGTAGGCCTACGGGCATAAATTGTTATATATGGTACTGTCCTGGAACAAGTTAGCAATTTTGAATACCTGGGCTACATTGTGTCTTATAATGCAAGCAGCGACGTTGTGAATAATTTCCATGTTCAACCTTATGTGCGGGACCATTAGGCGAACCCTCAAGGCAGCAAGTAAAGGAACACGCCTAAAATTCTACACGGTGATGGCTCTTCCCTCACTTCTTTATTGGTCTGAAAATTGGACTTTAACGAAAGGCCAGGCCAGTCGCATCGAAGCGGCTGAAATGAGATTTCTCAGGCACGTGGCAGGGTATACACTCCATGATCGTAGAAGAAACACAGATATACGGCAGGAACTGAATATTATGAGTATACTCGACAAGATCGCCCAGTATCGGCTGAATTGGTGGGAACATCTTTGCCGAATGGATGACTGCCGCATCCCCAAACAACTATGGAACTATAAGCGTAGGGGACGGAGAGGTGTAAGACGTCCGAGGAAACGCTGGACCAGCTCTAATCTTTGCGTATTTGAGACCGGAACAAACCATTCTTGGTTTAATCCTTGAAGAAGATGATGATGAAATAATGCAGTTAGACAGTATGTGAACCCAAAAGTATTGAATTTCATTTTTATTATTTAATACAGTGATACGTACACAATGTGCGTTTCTGTGTATTATGGTTACAAAAATATGTGTTTCTGGGTTACTGTACTTTGAACTGTCATTGTCTTAACTTCAATTTAGAACTTGATAGTATTTTCGTAATTATGTAACGTACCAGCGGATAGTCTCACATATTTGTTAACGCGAACGACCCGTGGCCCAAAATTAGTTTTTGGGATCCTTAGTCCCAAGCTTACCGTACTTTGTGTATGATCGCATGGTCGACAAAAATATCAAACTACTACATGAAGGAATTTTTGTTGAAAAAATGAACAGGGTTAGTTCAGTAACTTAATTACGGTTGTAAGGTTCTACATCATGTGTTCCAGACGTGTTGTGGCAGACTGCCACAATAAAGGCTGGAATACATAAATATTTCCATAGATAGGACGAAAATAGAATGCTGCAACGAGGAACACATGTTCTGGCGAATTGGGCAAAACGGCTGGCTCACTCAATAGTTGTATAAATTTAACAAATATTTCATTATAATCCCCAGCAGCAGCAGTACGCTGTATTGTATTTCGTAGCACAGGGAATTCTTTGTCTTGAATTAAAAGCCATTTTTACATAATTGGTTTCATTTTTCGTTGTTGTGAAATTTGACTCCACGTAGTGAAGCTACAGGTTGGACTACAGGTAGCAGCAGAATCTCCTAACGTAATTTTCCATTGGTTTAAACTATTGGTTGTATGTTGTGCGGATGTCCGATGTTCTGAAGACAAAAATACTCAGTTTTCTTTTAAACCGCGTCTTTTTTCAGTGGTGGAAGCTTCACATTATTTTACACTCTATCTTTTTTGTGTGCTGATTATTGATGGAACGTTATTATTTAACTGTGCGCGCGCGCGCGCGCGTGTGTGTGTGTGTGTAATGAGAGCGTACTTAAGACAGAAATCGTTTGAATCACATTACCGGCTGGTTTTCGTTCGCATTTTAATGTTTTCTTTCTTGTAAAACTGGAATGTTCCCATTTTATGCTTTGTGAACATAATTAGTTTCCCTTGCGATGAAGAAACTCTGTTTGTTTTGTTTGTTTGTTTTTTAATATAATTTGTTCAAAACTATTTTTATTGTTGTGTACCTAATTCAGCAGTTTAGATATAACATCCTAAGCCATGAAGTTTGATTCGCTGTTCGGATGTGGAAAAAGGGGGCCAGTCGAAGTTTCGGGAGGCTGGGCCAATGCATCTTAGTTACGCTACTGAGTAATGTTACAGAACATAGTAGAATTACCGTTCCGGTAACAACGTGTTCTGTAGTCAGTAAGCTACATTTAATGTAGGCCTATATCAGCATACGGTTTGGAATATAGGTAACCCCCATTCAGTAGTAATCTTTCATCCGTTGTGATTCGTAAGAACTATACGATCGTGAACTTCCTCGTACTGTGGCACAAAAATATTAAATTTATTAAAATACGATAAAGCCGAAGTAGAATGGATAAGGCAGAGTGCACTGTCAGATAGGCCTACACAACACATTGGTAAGGAAAAACGAGGCAGCAGATCAAAAATACGTCTACATATAACTATTTCCATACTATACGCGTAGAAGTCGTGGATACAACAATCTGTGGATAAACACAGATGGAAGGTTACGACAGCCGAAATGAAAATTTAAAAACGAAGCCGATAAGACTAAAAGAGACAGGATCGGAATAGAAACGGTAGAGAGGAGCTATAACTGTTACCTGTAGAGGACGCACGGCAGTTCCAGTGCTTTGGATATTCCAGGAAAACGTGAAGGAAGGGAGACCCAGATATCAGAACCGAAGCCAAGGTAACAGATAGCATACAGGAGATGAATCGATACCCCGACTCCGTGGCATACAGGAAATAAAATAAAAATAAGCAAGATGAATCTGAAGTACGTTAAATATTTATGATTAGAAAAACCAAGGTGTTGATTTATTCGTACAGATCAGTTTATTGACTTTGAGTTACTGTACAATAAATGCCTGCTCTTCTGGATTTACCAAATTACTTTACGTTGTGTCAGTTAATGAATGGAAACAATATATTCTTCCATTAATTATACATAGTACTTTTTTCGGGTAACTGTTGTAAGCTGCTAGCAGACTCGTCTTAGTCCAAAGATCGATCAGTCCGATACACCTTGTAGGCCGACACATTTGCGGAGAGAGGAGCAGAATTAAGGAAATTTTTGAGCCAACGGAAATGTAACAAAAGTCAAGAAAGAAACTTCTAACGAAAGATACATAAATGTTAAATCTTTAACGGTAGGCTTTCGGTGCGTATTTGTTTATACATCGGAAAGGTCCTGTGTAAGGGACTTTAGGGATATTATTTAACGTTATATAATTTTTGTGTAAATCGTATAATTAAAAAGTTAAAATGTACTCACATGTAAAATTTAATAGTTTTAATTCATCAAATTAATATACTGAATTTGTAATTAACGCATAACTTATGAGATTAACTTTTAGGCCTATAATTAAACCGACCTTAATTATATGTATTTTGGAATATTCATTAATCCGACAGATCTTAGTGGTTCCATTAACGCCAGCCAACTGCATTTTCAATGCGTTTTACAGTTATTGAATATTTTTCCACGCAATCACCGCTGTTGCTAATAGTTATACTCAGTATTTTTATTAATACGATAGTGAATAATGGAGTGTCGGTCCAGATACTTACACTCAGTACATCTACTTACTGTCCAGTTATATCGGACTGCGCGCGGATCATTTCGCGATTTTATCTGTATATTCTTGACGTAACAGTCGTTGGGTATAATAGTGGTTAGGGTGTGGGCAATAGTGCAGGCTTAACCTTGCGGAACGTACTCCCTTACACGTGTCGCCCGTCACAGTGCGTGTGCGTACGTGTCTCCAACGTATTGTGTGGCTGTTTTAATAGGAAAATATTATAATATGGAAAACAGACGTTACCTATCACTGATTATAATTTTAAGTGCAACGTTTCGGCATCATCAAGGAATCGGTAGTCGACTTCAAGTAAGTATTCTCAAACATAATAAAAAATAACACGAACTCAATGATATGAGGAAAAATAGGAAAGAAACGAAGGCAGGGCCTGCATACATGTGCATTTGAAACCTTCGTTACGGATGGTGCAGGTGTGTGACGTATCAGTAGCAGAAATTAATTTCTTAAGGCGAAGCTGCAGGAAATCGATTTGAAAAGATAACGAACGAGTTAATTATTGAGGATGTGGTGAAAGCAGACATTCGTTTATTGGAAAGAATAAAACAGAAGCAGCGTGCGTAGACAACACAAAAACAATAGGGAGCATAGATAGCTGCGGCGAATATTCCGAGAAGGAAAGAAAAGAGGACGGACAAGAAGAGACGTGGTGATTATTAATGCGAAGAGGATTTGCGCTAGAAAAGGGCAATGTGGAAGATGGCCTATGTAGTAGAAATCCTTACTGTATGTGTATAAAATAACACTAGTAAACTCCTCTGAGCTGGAGAACTAGCACGTTGTTTTGAACAAAATACATTTTTTTTTTCTTAGGTAAAATCAAATTAATAAATTTTTTTTAAACCTGTCAGTAAAGTTCTTTGTATGTATATATGCTTGTTAGCGTTACGTCAGAATGCCACAAAGAGGTGACTGTACGTCGTTAATTCGATTTTGTTATACTTAAAAATTAAAAAAGTAAAAGACAAATTACGTTTTTTTTTTACGGAATAGTAAATCAGACAATCATTATTAATTTTTTTTTAAATTATGTATACAATAAACACTATAGGGCTATAGGCTATCGTGAATACTCTATTGTTTTTTTTAAATTTTGGTCCTAAATGATAAATAATGCAGTCCTAACTTTTTAAATGTAGGCCTATATACGTTTCAATAGTTTGTATCTCTCGGCCTCTATCTAATATTTCACAAATATACGTAACTGATATCAATATGTACAGTTGTTTTGCAAACGTAGCTTACATACTTTTGAAAGCGGTCCGTCCAAAATGTGGAAGGGATGTTGACAGATATTAATTATTGTCGAATCAATTATGATACCGAGATCGTATTATGTATAGAATTCCACATAATTTGGTGCCTCACACAGACTTTACAGTTTTTTCATAATGATTGACTTCAGTTTTAGCCTAAGTTGCCGCTAAATTTACAATATTTCCAGCGTAAACATTACATTTGGAGTTGAGTTCAGATTCCCTTTAATCTGGATTTCAAATTCAGCATCGATTGAATTACCATTAAAACAAATTTGTACTTGTTTTCGTTCTGGTATTCTATAATTTTGATATTTCTAAAACTGAATTTAGAGTTTGGTTGAAATTTCGTTTAGTTTGGTACTGATGTGGAGTTTTGCAAAATTTTCTACACTTTTTGGGCCCTGTTTTCCCAGAGTTTTGAAATTTACAAACCTGAACGCTATATTCTGATTGTACTAATTTACCCCAATTGTATTTTTGCGATTTTTGTGAGAAGTTTTGACCTTCACATTTTTGCCCCCTTCCCCTCCTGCTTTTTGGAGGGTCAATCTAAATAAACAATAGGGCAATGTAAATCTGTGGGGTAAAGATTTGTCAAATTTATGAAATTCGGTTGGTGCCTTCAAAATTTATCGTGAGACATGCCTCAAAGAGAGACAGACAGACAAATTCTGAACGGTCGAGGTAAACCTGAGAGCTCGCTTCGCTTGTTCCTATCACATATCACTCCAGTCAGTTAATTCATCTATTTTTTTTTTTTAGCGAACTAGCAATCGTAAATAATACGATGATACAATAAAAATTAAAAACTGCCTCATTGGTTTTTAAGTTAAATTTATAACTATAACGCCTAAATGATAA
Source organism: Magicicada septendecula (assembly GCA_034769895.1). NCBI lineage: Eukaryota > Metazoa > Arthropoda > Insecta > Hemiptera > Cicadidae > Magicicada > Magicicada septendecula. The sequence continues at coordinate 173,472,186 of CM068376.1, forward strand.
ATAACGTAGTCCCAGCTTGTAAGGTTACATATATTGTCATAGAAGTATTAGACATTAGATTTATAGGCAAATACTTTTCACAAACATACGTAACTAGTAAGAATATATAGTTTTTTTTTTTGTGTAAACATAGCTTACAAATTTTATGATGGCGATCCAAAATTTGCAAGGCGTGCTGAGAGATGTTTATTCTCTCAAATTACTGAAGCTGAAGATTTTGTATTTTGAATAAAATTGCTCGTAACTTGATCCCCCCACGTAACTTTTACAATTTTCTTAAAATGTTGAGTTCCATTTTTGGCCTGTGATGCCCGTAAAGTTTAAAAAATTTTCATACTAACCTATTCGGATGAAGATTACAATTTTTAGTCTGAAAGTAAACTGAACGTCTTCTTTTAGTGAAAAATCTCTTTTCGCGACAGGTAGGTTGGAGGTCATTCCTGCCATGACGGCCAATGCAAAATGTCCATTTCATAGTAAAGAAAGTATTCTGGGATTATGAAATATATGAGGATGGCAATTTATAGAAATCTAAGGGGCTCCTAAAAGAAGCATCCTATTCGAGAAGACGGAACTCCGTATTGAAACAGTTTTTTTTCCATATTTTAGAATACTTTGAGACAGTATTTCCAGGGAATATCAGACCGCTGATTAGTATAAACCTAGTAAGTTGTAAACGAAATGTTTGTATTTCGAAAAATGGGCGAAACAACAATAAAACATACGTTTTCTGATCATACACTTGTACCAGTTGCCAGCATCTTGTTAGATGAGAAATATGTGACCCAGTTGATGCTGGTGCTAGTTCTAGCGCTTGATTAATGGGGGAACAACTTTATTTTATACAGGCACTTACTACTGTTTTTTGTCAATTTGCCGTTGGTATTCATAATTGAACCAGCCAGTTCAGTGATACTGAATCAAACTCTTAGATGCAAAAGACAATTTTGTATTCGTTAGTAGCATGCCTTTTTTTTCCAGGCGCCGAAGGGAAAGTGTCACTAAAGGTGATTTCCGCAGGTGATGTTTGGCATTTTAATCAGTGGACCACGAATCATATTATCCTGAGGACTTTATCAGCAAATGATTCCCATCGTGAAAACGTAAACAGAGAATCGTATGACATGACTTTGTAAATGTTTGGTGCATAGTGCCCGTTGGAACCTGCAGGGGGTCCATACGATACACAAGATTTCGTGTCTCCAGACACACACAATTAGGGCAGTACACTGGAACTGTTTATATGCTTTAGAGAAATAAAGCGCCTCAGGTCATTGTCGTTTACGATCCCCATTGGCGATCATGAATTCGGCAGGGGAGTAGGTCGTGACCCAAACCGTTGTCAGTGTCTCGATTAACTTGTATTGGTTTTCCTAACATAGAGAACGTCTTTGGCATTGATCAGCTATAGTTGCAATGCCCATAATAAGTATCCAGCTAAACCTGAAGTTGTAAATTGTGGAGACTTGATAAACTTGACTGTCCGTATACAATGAATATCCACGCCAATGCCGGCTGTTCTCCCGGGTCTGGATATAGAGCAAAGATTTTGAAACGTTTTACCAGTGTCCCCCCCCCCCCCCCGGTTTGTAGCTGTATGACGACATCGGAACCCTCTGTAAAGCGAATGAAAATATTTTGTTTTTTTAGTGTGCTCATTTTCTTTTATATTTGTACATATATTTTAACGTTCTATAAGGAAACGAATAAAACAATTAAACAGATTAAATTGGAACGGTATTTATTAAACAAATTTAGTAACGAGGGCGCAGCCTAACATCGCAGAAATTGAGTTCTGGAAGAAATTGCTTTCGCGGTTTAACAGTTGGTGAAATAAAGAACTTACATAATGTGATTTTCTGAGTAATTGTTTTAAAACTATGTTAATACTAATTTTGATCATTAAAGTATAGGTACGTATATTACAAAAACTGTATCTAAATTGATTGCTGTCGTGATGCTGTTATTTTGTATATAATCCATAATTTCGTTATTAAACTTAATCGCTTGGCTCTGCAGCTCTTGATTTTATTTACGCAGTGAATCGCTCTTACAACTACAAGTTTATATCCCTTTTACCTTCTCTTACATCCACTCTTCATTTTGCCTGCTAATGTTGGTAACTCTCACATTTTGGCCTTACATCTTCGTCACATTTACTCGGGCCTGTTCTCCTATCTCCGTTCGGTCTGGCCCTCTTTGGCTGCCATTCTGTTACCACCTTCTTTACTATTATTTCCGACGATCTTTGTCAGCGTCTTATGTCTTACGGTATCTTCTCTATTCATAGTCAAGATGAATTTTTCTTCTGGAACTACTTTAGTTTGAGTTTACATTAATTGTAAACTCCAACTTCTTGCCTCCATCCGCGGTCACACCCTACAGTTTCTAAACTAAACGGTGATTTTGAGAAGTCCAAGCGGTCGTTCGTAGAGAATTTTCACAACTTTTCAAGCAGAAACTGAATTTTGCGCGCAGTTGCAAAGGCAGCATAGTAGCGATTACACGATTAGGTGATACAGGGTTTTGTCGAAATCAAAATCCAGTTCTTCAGATCTGTACTAAATACCTTACGCCATACATGACATGTCCTAATCATCGGATGGATTTAAATCGTATGAGACTTCCATTAGTCGCCTTGAATTATACTAAAGCTATTTGAAACGAGAAACGAGTTTACAGCGTCAACGACGGTAAAATCGGCATCCGTCTTGTGTATCGGCATTTCGAAGCCCTCTGTGTACCTTTTTTACTTCCATATTCCTTAAGGAATGGAAGTATGGTGATGGCAAAAAAAATCGTGTTCGAGATTATTGCAGATTTTCTTCTTTTTGATGGTCCACGTTCCACTGTCATACAAAGTCACACTCCAAATGAAACATTTAATAAATCTCTTTCTCATCCCAATCGGAATCCTTCTTGCTAACAGCATTGTTTTTTACTTTTTCAGAACCTCCCTTACCCATACATAATGTACTTATGATTTCATCCTTATAGCTTCCATTCCATGTCCTTCCAAGGATATGCGAACGGAGCCTTCATTTTTGCAGTTCTCATCACTTTAGTTTTCCGTACAGTTATCTTCATTCAGAATTCTTTCACCACTCTTAATCTCCATGTACGACATCGGTATGTGTTTATAAAAGCGGCGACTAGAGTGTTGTGTCAGAGTATTCGAGATTGTTTAATAATATTTGCAGTTTTAACAGTTAGGTGTGTCAGAAGTCCGTGCCGCCCATCAAACAATTGGAACGCACGAGAAAGTGGTGATGCTAATTTACCGTTCAAGTAAATTCAACGCGTCAGACTGAGAAACGATTGTATACCGAGGAATTACGTACAAGATTACCATGATTTAGTTGTGGTGGTAAGCACCGGATAGTGGAGTGTTACTGGTGAGGATTCGACCGTCACACATTTGTTTCATTCTCTGTTACGTTTCTGCAACGGTTTGCGTATCTTGTGCGTACAGCCTACTGAGTTTCACAAACATTGGGATTGTACGCGCTGATTGACTCGGGCCAGTGCGCTCGGTCATGTGTCTTCATTACGAGGAAGTTAGACAGGGGCCCTCGCTGCAGGAACTAGCGTGCAAGTCGTGTGAGGCTGAACGTAGTTATTTTGTGGTTGCACCTTCTCGATGGCTTTCAGTGATCCGCGGACATTTAAAGCCGTGCAGACGTGGGCGATAGGTCGCGGATGCCGTGCCCGGGTCTGGACGGCATCTCATCCTCGTTTGTGTACTTAACACAATTGTGGGTAAAGCGTTCTGGGAGGATTGCTGCCTGGTAGATATTCTAGGAAGTGGATAGGACGAGATTAGAGCCTTAAGGTGTGTGGACATTGGGAAGCCGTAAAGTAGCACCCGAGGGAGCTAGACGCGTACAAGTGACGATGCTTGTCCGTGCTGTTTTTAGTTTACGGATGTGAGGGAGGATGATTTCCTAGCTTCTGTGAAGAGAGAAGTGGCCAGGCAACACCAAAAATCTTCAGGATAGGAACCCGTAGACTTTGTTTACACATCCAGAACATTTTATGTGTATAAAAATTGATTGTTTAGATAAAAATGTCATATAGCATATTATTATTAGGCTCGTGTGATATAATTACTGTATTTAGTAGTTTAAAATAAGTATTATATTTAGGTTCGGGTAAAGCTAAATCTCGCGTTTACAAAACGTGAGAGTGCCAACGTTCGATTTATGCATAATAGTTTTCTAACCGCTGCTTAAGGGAAGTGTTTCAGTAAGTAATTTGTATTAATATCAACTGAAAGCAAAACAGTAATATTAAAATAATAGGTAAATTTTTTTACAGAGGGAGGTTGAGCGAAATGGCGATTAAGACAAGAATTGCTTTGTTTAAAGCTGGTTTTAAAATGAAGAGCATATTTTGCAATAGCACGGATCTACTAATCAAGAAGAGACTGGCGAAATGCTGTGTGTGTGGAACATTTCAGTATAAGGATGTGAAACTTAGTCTAAGAGAGAGGAGAGAGAGAGAGAGAGAGAGAGAGAGAGAGAGAGAGAGAGAGAGAGAGAGAGAGAGAGAGAGAGAGAGAGAGAGAGAGAGAATTAAGATTTTTAAGTTTTGAGAATGGAGAAAAATCGAGAGCCTAAAGAGATCTGGAACAGAGTGAAGGAGACAGAATACTTTAGATATAATCTTGAAGAAATCGGGAAACTGGAGAGGACATTTGGAAAGAGAAAAGGAATATTAATGAGTGTCCGTGAGGGTACACTGAAAGGGGAAGGTGAAGAGGAAGGAACTGGAACGATGATAGGCAGTGTTAAGGGAGGAGGATGTAAGAGAATTAAAAACAGGCGTGTGAGAGGAACAGTTGGTGACTTACCAATCGTTACTTCATGCTGATGAGGTAATTTTTTTTAGCTCTTGTTCAAATTAACATTATTTAAAGAAAGATTTTATTATTTTGTCGATACCATTACACCACGGCAAACATTATTTAATCGAATCAAGAATGTGTGCCGTACTTTTCGTCTGCAATATAATAATTTTTTTTGGAAATCGTAAGTTGTGCAAATAATTAATTTGATGAAATCCAATAGAGGTTAATATTTTATCTTACTTTGTCAGCAATATCTTCATTTCAATATCAAAGACTTTATTTGACACCGAAAACGGTTTTCAGAATAATATCTTAAATGCTTATTCCAGTGGTATAATATTAATTTTTTTACATATAATAAATTGTTTTATTACGTATGTCTTATATAAGCCTGAAAGTGATCAGTAATTGCTTGACAGAAATTCTGACATCATAAATTTCTAAGTAATGAAGTGCATTACACGGACTGGTCAATATTAAAAATTAAAATTAATTTAATGAGAGAAAAATATCGTCAATTGGTAATCAAGGATGTAGATTTATTGCGGAGAAAAAAGTTGGAAATGAAAACTCATCGGCCAGAAGTGATTATTAGTGGGAAGCGGATAGGACACAATGACCTTGGCCTGAGTGCAAGATCAGTGTGTTTGTTTAGTGATATGAGCGGTGCCGTAGGCAGTAGACTGTAGTTTCCAGACCTGTCAGCTTTCACGTTTGGAATGTGTTCCACCTACAGCCGGATCAGCGAAACGCCGGACAATGTCGTTTATATTCCAAGGAACTTCTTTTTAATAACCGTGTGTCAGATTGCATTGTTATTTGTGGCAGCAACAGAAGAACCTGAGATTGTCAATTTAAGTTCAGCTGCTGGTAGAACAGCAGAAGCAATTGTCAGTGGACTCAGTTTACGTGATTTGTGCCTTATAAATGTATTTCTCTGTGTCGTTCGGTTTCAAATATTTTAGTGCATGATGTAAGCAGCACTATGTAGAAGTGTAAACCAAACCATGAATCGTAAATAAACAACCAAAACCTTCTTCTTCTTCTCCTCCTCCTCCTCCTTCTTCTTCTTCTCCTCCTCCTCCTCCTCCTCCTTCTTCTTCTTCTTCTTCTTCTTCTAATGCATCTAGCTTAAATTCATGCGGATCCGCGAGGTACCATCTTGTTGCACTACTGACCCAAAAATTCAATTTCGTCTCGAATCGTGTAAGGTCTTCTTCATCTTTATTTCGCATAGTCCACATCTTACAGCTGTACAGCACTACTGGTCGTATGAGGCTTCTAGGGCTTATAGGTTCTCAGTTTAGTATTATGACTTAGTATCCTGGAGTGGAATAGTTTCTATTTTCTGAAATACGCTCTGATCCATTTCTCTATCCTTGAATTGATTTTATCACTTAATTTAAGCAGTCCCATGTAGGCGGAATTACCAACTTGTTCAAAGCCGTAGTCTCCAACATCCAGCGGATTTCTTTCGGTATGTTTTGTTCTTGAGATCCACATTTACTTTGTTTTATCCCGGTTTATTGTCAACCCAGTCTTCTTCATCTGTTTTTCAAGTTGTATAAATGTTTCCGTTTTGTTATGTCCCAACATAACTAACTATATCATCAGCATAAGCGCCAATTTGCCTGTTTTTAGTTGTAATGGACATTTACCATGAGCATAACTGCATAAAGTACAACCTAGACAACCAATGCATTGAGAGCACGTAGGTACAGTAAGTTAACGAATCCGTTTATCCACATAGATATAGTTAACCGAAACCGTCACAGCGGAAAAATAATGATGCTATATTAGCGTAGAGAAGATACAGCGCATGATAGCGTAGGAAGGGCGCGATTACAGTACTTAGGTTGTTATTACCAGTAGCTGTAGAACTTTCGCACTGTTTTGAACGAAATATATTTATTATTAGGTAAATTTCAGTATTAGATACTTTGTCATTATCAAAAAGTTACAAAACCCGCGATTACTCGACCTTTTTTTTAGTAAAAAACAATTGTATAGCATACAATAAACACCAAAACTTCCAAACTAGTAGGTTTTTTTTTTTTTTTTTTTTTTTTTTTTTTTTTAATGACAAATAACGTAGTCCTAAATTTTATATGCATAAATATATATTTCCACAGATATCTGTAAACCTATATATAATATTTTTACAAATATTCATGACCGATAACAATATATAAAGTTTTTTTCCTTGTAAACACAGCTTACAAACTTAGGCTTTCCGAAATTGCTAGCAGTGTTGAAAGATATTAATTCTCTCAAATGATTAAAACATACACAGTTCGTATTTTTAATAAAGTTCCACATAATGACTACAATTTTCTTAAAATTTTCAAATTCAGTTTTTGCTCCGTAACACCGCTAAAGTTAATAAATTTTCATAGTAAATGCGTCCTTCTGATTGAGTTATAATTCCCTTTAGTCTGACAATTTTTTCAAAATTTTAACACCTTTTTCCAGCACGGGTGCCCTACAATTTTGAAATTTTGAAGACTACTATATTCGATTTTGGTTAATATTGTCTTTACTTTGATATTTCACGTGGAGTTTTGCAAATTCATCAAAATTTTATAAACTTTTATCAAATTTTGAAATTTGAAAAGATGAGCATTATATTCAAATTTTTGTTAAAAATTCCCTTTAGACCACAGAATGTATGCGATTTTTGCACATTTTTGCCCAAGCAACTGATAAGAAATTAATTATCACTGATACCAGGAGCTTTGATGCCGATGGGTAACGGTTTAAATGAGGGAGTAATACCTTATATACGAGTCTGCCTAGAAAGTATGCAGCCATGTAAAATTTTGAGAAAAATAGCGTAAATAAGGGAAATCGGGTCCTTAGTGTCCTTGAATACTCCACTTGGGTCTTTACGCATTTATACAAGCGTCTCGTACAGTTCTCGAAACATTATGCAAATGCCCCTTTCGGATTTGCCATTAACTGTCTCCTCGCACTCTGCTAAATCTCTTTCACTGTCTAAAATATCAAAAAGCGACCGGTCTAAGGGACGGTTACTGTGAAAGCATATCGTGGTTGTCCAGGTCGGGAGCTGGATAGCTTTACAAAACAAGTGACTTGCAAACCTCCGATTTCGAAGCTATATGGCTGTACCGGTCACAGATATACGAAAGATAGCAATTGCAGTAATGAAAAATTTTGTATCTGCTCATACCAAAATGGGGAGGAGATATACACTCCTGTATTTGGCGCTAGTGTGGAACATAAGATCCAAAATATTTGTATCAGTGTTTTTATTAGTGTGCTTTCACGTCTTTGTATCCGTATTAAGTTTTAGTTGTTTGAAGCTTTGCAATTTTTACAAAAAAGAACAACTGTAATAATAATAGTAATAGAACTAGTATTTCGTACAATGTAGAAGGAAGGGAATACAATGAGAGGGAAGTAGATATCCTTCCCTCTCACGCGTGCAAATCTGCCTAGGACTATATAAAAGGTTAATACGGGCAAGGGCACACAAGGGACGTCCCAATAATGGCAGAAGTAACTTGTTTTTATTTCTATTCTAGAGCGTAAATAGAAACGCTGAGGTCATTCCATATAAAACTCTGGTTGTGGATATGTAGACCTAATAGTACGGTCGTATTGGAAACTAACGTTAAATGCCTTGCCTCACATAGCTAGCGCTCTTAAGACGGTAAGCGGACCGAATTTACTGGACACAAAAATATGTAAGGGAAAGCAAACGACGTGAATAAATGTGTTACAAAAGTAATTATAACTCACTAAAGTTTAGGCGTGTATTTATGGAGCATTCCGCTCAAACGTGCGCGTTGAAGGTAGAGGAGTTCAGCAGATCGATCTTCCTTCACGCGTAGCTTGTTCTTCTGAACGTAAAAATTGAATGTAAATATATATTCTCATTACTCTTTAGTCATGAAGTGAATCTTTTTTACGAATATACTAACAAAAACTGAAAACTTCGTTATTAGAAGACCCAATAAAATATTGCCAGTAAACAACAATAAGTGGTCGTCAGTGTGTGACAAAGTAAGGAAGCGAAAATTTGTGGTTGCGGTATTGTGAACTAAATAGCAACGCTCCAAATTATATAGATTTGCTTGGAGCTTTCTGTAGATAACCACGCAAAGATGCAGCTGCAGGATTTGGGACCGACCAAGGCCTCGGGCGCTACAGTTGGCTGTGTCGAACGGCGACCCATGATTTTAGTGGAAATACTGCTGTGAAATAATTTAACGTGAGAATTCAACGTGACTGTGTTGAAATGTTAGCAGTTTATGTTTACTTTTAATTGACGTGATGCAACGTGATCAATAGATTTAGAAATGATTTTCGAAAATTTTTCCTCTTTGAAAACAAGTTAGTGTCGGTTTTATGGTAGTGAAAATTTATAGTAGTGTCTGCGAAAATTATCATACATAAGAAAACACCGTATTTCAGTGTTTTCAAAATAGAGGCCAAAATTTAGTCTTTACTCCGGGAAGGGTCAGATTTTCTTCGTTCGTATGTGGGACTTATGGACATCACTGGTACACTCATAGGAAAAAGGAAAGCAGGTAAAAAGAGAAAAGATATAGATAATAAAATCAGCTTACCTATCGACAATAACGTATGGAGCAGAAATTTGGACTATCATTTACAGAACCGTTAGTAGAATAACATCAGCAGAGATAAGGTTTCTCAGGCGAATGATGGGAAAAACAAGGAGAGATCGCATTAGAAATGAGACGATCAGACGAAATTTGAGATTAAAGGCCCTGATGGATTTGCTGGATGAGAAGTAATTATAGTGCTTGTGGCATGCAAGTAGGGAAGATGAAACAAGAAAAATAAAACAATAACTTACATTGAGGTAAAGCCGGAGGGTCAGAGACCAAGAGGAAGGCCAAGGATGACATATCAGTCATAGATTGAGAGGCTGAGACAGGGCCGTGGGAAGATTTTACAGAAAATGAAGGCTGTGTGCGTGGGCAGGAATAGATGGAGACGATGGACTCAGGCTCCCTACAACAGAAGAGCTAGATAGCAAGAAGTTAGGTATAATCAGCCGTTCGTTGCTGGTCCGCTGCAAGGGGAAGTTACCTTTACTGCTTTTATAAACCTGATTAATTTTCCAAACCCGCACTGAATCCTCGCGATATATCTATCCAAACACTGTTTACTGAAACACACACAATATGTGTAAAGACTAAATAGGACGTTAAACGTAATCCGTAATTAGTAATAACCAGTATGACGCTGCACGTGCGGCACACATAGTGTTGTTTGTATGCACTGAAAGGTTAACGGTATGGAATATTTGTGTTGAAATAAAAAAAAAACTGATGTCAGCCATCACTGACTTAATCTATCGATAAGCAGCGTTTCAGCTACACTATAAGTTGGTATTTGTATTCAAATAAAGAAAATCCTAAAACACGTAAATGCATATTACTGACCCAGTGTTTTATTTATCCGGCAATAGAGATATCCTGTAAACTATAATTACATGATCTACTAAAAACTAAATAGGCTTATGAGTAAGCAAAACGTAAATGACAACTGGATTCTACAAGGTAAGTCAATTCGCTGCTGAAAAAAACGTATGTATCGATTACTAGTGTAACCGCAAGGTTGCTTTTCTACAAATTAAAGGAATGATGGATAGTGTCCGTTTTTCTAATTCAGACGTCTTTAAAATTTGATTAAATAAAAAGAACCATCATTCGATTGACGAAACCTTTATCTCGATACGGGTTGCAATCGCCTTTCTTTACGTATATCAGTCCAATAGCTATAATATGAAAAGTCTAATTTAACGAGGAATGGAGCTCAGTTTTAACTCGACCGTTTGGCATTTGTCTGTCTACAGCTGTCTTTCCGCTGGCTTTGTCTAACGATAATTTTTGAATGCATCAACAGATTGTAGTAAAACGTGGCATACGTATTCATACCTTTACCGCTCAGAGCCCTATTATTTTTTAGCTTGACCCCCCCCCCCCAAATAGGAGGGAAATGGGACAAAAATGTGAGGGGGCAAAATTTTGAACAATGGTGTGGCTTATCAATTGAAGACAATTTCGACCACAATCTGAATATTGTGTTCAAGTTTGGAAACTTAAACATTTTGGATACCAGGGCCAAAAGTTGCTAAAAGTTTGGAAAAATCGCAAAAACCCATTAACCTTGGTAACTATTTATGGTCACTTCCTTGTGGTGAACTACTTATGGTCACTTCCTTTCTCGGCTAACACTAAGAATCATATGTACGAAGAATTTTACTCACAGCTTTAAAGACGAAATTAATTAATTTTATTTCATCTTAAAAAATTAATTTCGTTGAAAAACGTGAGCGAGTTCTGTTAGCTTTCGAGTTAATATTATAGTATTACTTTTCCTTTCTGAAAATGTGTGTTTGCATGGCGGCGATTCGCATTAATTTGTCACATCGACTCATTCTATAAAGATGCGCTACTACGAGCGTATCTAATCTTCGTTGCTTCACGATCATTATGGAACTGGGATCATTTAATGTGGATTCGCCTAAACAGACTTTCAGTCACTCAGTAGAAGCAGTTGCCAGTGGTGCGATTAGACTTCTAAACGTACATATTTACAGTGTTGTTTCATATATTTATATTGTGATGCGTATAAAAAGCAGCACAATGTAGAAATGCAAGACAACCCTTGTCACATTCACTGTTGAACAAATAAATGCCGTTGTTACTATTGTTACGTTAAAGTAACTCACACTTGATTAATTATTCATGATTGGCGCGACACGGTATATTTTTGTTTTATAAATTTGAGTTTATCGACACTCGTATCAGTTGTGCCGTTTTGAATATTTCATTTCAAGATACTCGATAAGGTAGATAAATATTGTACTCGTGTTTTAGTAGTTTGTTCACCTGTCAGATAAGGTTATACTTCTCCAAGAATGACGTGAGTGATCCCAGCGTAGAAGTCGGTTGCCCATCTTAAAAGGTAAAAAGAACTTAAATATTGTATTAATAGCGCGCGGTGACGGAGTCCGATTCATTAGTGATGCCCGTCAGCATCGGATTCCTGTGTGTCCGCACCCCCTCACTCATGACCAAAGCGTGTTTCACATACAGCGCACATAATTACTGTGTTCCGACTTTTTAATTGCGCAGAAGAACATAGCAGGGGGTTCGAAGGGTCCTAACCCCCCGAAAAATTGAAAAATTAATTACTTTTCTTAAAATGTGCAGAAGTGGATTTTGTGATTCATGAAAGAGTTGAATCAGAAGAGTCTGTCACGTTTGGTATGCTTTTTTGTTATTTTACAGTGTGTTGTGTCATTAGGCAAACTTGTTTTCGAAAAGTCTAGTTTGGAACCTTATCCCGGTTTATTATTTTGTGTTTTCAAATAACATAAATTGATTAGTTTACGGCGTCGGACGCTTTTTTAAGACTTTTGTACTGCCTAAAATATGTGGGAGATTGCAAGAACCGAATCTGACAAATTCAGATATGAATGTTCACTTAAATTCGTATTTCTTCGGTTCAAGGATGATTTAGTATCCGACTTTAGGGGTTTCAGTGTTTTACATTATTCAATGTTTTTAACGCCTAACTGGGGAGATAGGATATTCCATAGCCTTTCACATTCCAGAACGATTGCCACTGTCCAATCTGGATCTCCCTGACGGTGATAATAGAACCAACAACAGTTCTGTGTACACAAGCTGCCTTACACGTATAGAATACCGTTATCATAGAGCAGAGAAGAAGAAGTGCGTAACGGTTATTAGAAACCTTACTTCCTCCGTTATAAACATTGTTAAATCCCCCCCCCCCAGAGGTGAGGGGAAAAGGACTTGAATACAAAAGGAAATGTCAAAAATTGGAAAGAAAGTGCTAGTAAAAAATGCAATCTTGTAAGTCGAACTAAATTATTAATATAATTAGTTGAGTTTTAAACTTAGGTATGGTGTAACCGTCTGCCAGTAAGAAACCGATTCATCTAAACATTGTACCTGTCTGGTGGTTCTCGGATGTTTCAAGTTAGGTTAGGTCCTCATGGCAAGCAGAAAACATGTGGCCTTCGAATGTTTATTCAGGCCTCAGTGCATCTTACTCGGTTTGTAGTGCAGTATAATATTCCACAGGAATTTATAAAATTTCTGTATTAAACAATTTGTTGGTTGCTATTCGGACCGTAAACAGATGTTATTATTGTACACATTGTTTCCAATCCGTACTTAATAATTTTTCGATTTTTTAGTGTAGTGGTTTATTACCGTTTAGAAAACAAATCCATAATTAAAATGTAACATGTGTGTAGTTTTGTACATACGTAAACCTAAGACCGAACGCCGCTTCGTTTACAACTGTACCAGTGAACTAATGGTGTGTGGTAACTTTGCGACCAACTATGTATTTGCGCACTCCGTAGCGCGATTTTAAAGTGTTTATTTTGGAGGACCTGTAGTGCCCGTTTTAGGAAAATCGTTGATTCGTTTCTGTATATTTGCTGCAGATATTTACTCACTAGGGGAAAGTTTTAAAAAATGTAATGCATTTTAATGAATTAATGCTGTCAGCGTCTGCAGAATATGGGAGAAAACTTGTAACAGTTTACTAATATCGTTTGTCTTACTTATGTCGCAATTACATCGTTTTTTTTCTACTTGTAATTTTATACAAACCACTATGTTGTCTTTGGTATGTATGGTATTTATGTTTGTATGGAATATGCGATATGTATGGTAACTCGTCAATACCAAAGACAACATAGTGGTTTGTATAAAATTACTAGTAGAAATATTTGAGACCACTAACACTCCAGTACAACAATACATCGTTTTTGTTTCATGGCTTTGTAAAATTTTTAGTGTTAGATATCTATTAATATAATCCTTGAGTTTCCACACTTACCTTCTTTTTCTTTTAATTTTTGTAGTTTTTTTACAAAATTTTCATTGAGGAAGAAACAGTGAAAACGAGACTAGGACTTGAACGAGTGATGAAGCAGAAGTTCCACAGGCAATAAGGAATTTTATATAGCAGAATGAATTTGGATCTGAGCAAGAGACGGGTGAAGTATTTTATAGAGTGTTTCGGTTTATGGATCAGATGCATATCCAGTGAGGAAGAGCAGTAAAGACGGGATGAAGCCCTGGAAATAAGGATTTGTAGGCAGTTGGAAGTAATAATGTGGGCAGGTAATAAGAAGTGAAAAGGTGCTCAAAACAATTAAGCAGGGGGAACACTTCTGCTGTTTACAAGATTAGAAAGGGAAAGTGGATTGAACATGTATTGAGGGCCAGTGAATTTTACAACAGGTATCTGTGGTAACAGGGAGATTGTCTTAGTTGATAGTGTTGGGTGTCGTATGAAGATTGAAGGCTCAAGCATAGAATAGGCACAACAAATAGAGATGGCGGTAATGTTTGGGACATTCTACACTGCAGAATATCATATGATGATAATGCAGATTATTATTATTATTATTATTGAACGCGTGAAGCGAGTTGTCAGTGTTAACTCGACCTTTTGGCATTTGTCTGTCTGTTTGGAAATGTCTAACAATAATTTTTGAACGCATCGTCTGATTTTCGTACAACTGGGTATTGTTGGCCATAATTTTACTCTACAGAACCCCCTATGGTACCCTTTCTTTTTGAGATTGATTCTCCCCCCAAAAAATAGGGGGCGGCAGGTAAAAATGTGAGGAATCGAAATTGTTAAAAAAATCACAAAAGTCCATGTGGGGTATCAAATTAAAGGGAATTTAACCAAAATCTGAGTGTAATGGTGGCTTTGAAAATATCAGAATTTTTGGGTGCCAGGGCCAAAAATTTGGAAACTTTTTGATAAAATCACCAAATTCATGAGGGGCAACATCTGAGTGTAGTGCTTTGTTTTGCAAATTTCAACATATGGAATGCCAGGGCCAGAAAAAAAGATTAAAAAATTGGAAAATTGTGAAAATCCTGCAGAGTGTCAGATTGAAACAAATACTAACCCGAATCTGAATGTTTTGAATTGTTGGTGTTTGTTTGTGTGACTGTGTGCTCTACAATTGTTATATTACTAAAGAAATAGTAATCAGAATTCTGTAATTTTTACCATATTTGAAAAAATTGTATAATGTCAAAATTAATGTAATAATAAATGTATTTATTCAAAATAGTGAGTCCTGCAGTTCAGGGAGCATACTCATTATTGAACGAGAAAGCAAGTTATCAGTTTTAACTCGACTGTTTGGAATTTGTCTGTCTGTCTTTCTGTTGGGGTACATCTCACGATAAATTTTGAATGCATCAACCGAATTTGTAAATCCTGGCATGCAAATCCGTAATCTTACTGTATAGAACCCTATTGTTTTTAAGATTAATTCCCCCCCCCCAAACAAAAACAGGGCAGGAGGCAAAAATGTGATGGGGTTATAAATAAAATCCTTAAGACCCATGTGGGATGTCAAATGTGAGGGAATTTTTACTAGAATCGCAATGCAGTGTAAATTTTTAAAAATTGTAAAATTCTAGCTGGGTATCAAAAAGGGAATTTTAAGCCAAATCCGATTTAAGCATTTGCTATGAAGATTTTCAAACTGTAGGCCAAAAACAGAATTGTAAATTTTAATAAAATTGTAAAAGTCCATATAGGGCATCAAGTTATAAGTAATTTTACTCAAGATAGAAGCTTCGGTATCTCTAACAGTTTGACAGAATTAATCTATCTCAACACTCCTTGCAAATTTTGGATCGCCTTGAAGACGTTTCTAAGCTATGTTTACAAAAGAAAAAAAAACTTTATATATTGTTATCAGTTATGTATACATGTGGAAAATTATTAGATATAGATGTTTATTTATGGAACCATACTGATAGCATCAGTGCTAGGACTAAATTATTTGTCATTTAGGCAATATGGAACTAAAATCCAATGCAATAGTTTGAAATTTTTTTGTTTATTGTGTGATTGTCTGTTTTACAATTACTATTTTATTTTAAAAAATAGTTGAGTTTTCATAGTTTTGTAATTGTTATGATATCTGAGAAATTATCTGTGTAGAAATTTACCTAACACTACCGTATTTTGCTCAAAATAGTTAACAAGTTCTTCAGCTCAAGGAGGTTACTAATTATAAGCAAAGTGACAACATTGAATTTTATACAACTATGAGTTGGGGATGTATGCACTCACACAAAAATTAACAATTTTTTTTAATTGATCATACATCAGTAGTTTTTACTTTTGTATTGCTTTCATGTCTTTGGCATTTAACTGGGGCCTTTTTATAATGCGTACTAATTTTTCAATGTCAGGATGTTGTTTGTGAGCAGACACATTTTTCAGTTTCTACAACTATGTACATGTGGAACAATTATATTTTTAAAAATTTTTATAAAAAATAAGAAATTTGTATGAACCAAAATGTGGGCTGCACTAAGGGGGCATGAGGGATGCATGCAGCCTGCAGCTCACGAGTGTGACATACCTGGAGCAGAGTGTGACCCTAATTAGCAGAACTTTCCCGCCTTATTTTTCAGTGGTGTTCATGTGATGATTGTATTGAATGCAGGCTAGCGCTATCCCAAAGAAGCATTCCTGTTCTCTGTAAACAGTGTCTTTTTCTGTATCGCACAGTTCACATTATTTTCAAGCTTATCATTATAGTCCTGGCTAGTGCTGTCTTTTGGATTGACACAGAAAATTGGGTATGTACTGTACTATCACAAAATATCGTTAGCATCATTTTACTGACTTGGTGGTTGGGTCTTGAGTTTTTCCTGACTGGGAAACTAGAGTGCTCCACTCCGTCATTGTCGCTTGTATTCTGGCTCTAAATGATTAATACAGGTCTAACTACAAGTCACTGTTCTGTCCATGAATTTACTGTTTTATACTGCCTGATGTTGTATTTCTCAACAATAGGCGCCATTTCCGAAAATGTACTTTTCAAGAGGGTTTATCATTGTTGATTGGTTGATTTAGTAGGTTATGAGTTCAAACTTTGAAAACATGGTACTCCTTATTTGGATATTTTTTTAATGAGTCTTCACTTATTGAATGATGCTTGTAACGTACGTGCATGCATCTCCCATACATCAATGTTTTATAATTGGCAGTGTATTTAATTCTTATACAGTATTAGATTACCAAAAATTGTATGCCACATCGGACCTAGTTGACAAAATAAAAATTTTGTAAAAAAAAGTAATTATCTCGCATGTGATTTTGTAGCCATCACTGTGCAGATTTCTAGTGTGCAGATTTAATGCATTTGTGATATGTACTTTACAACATATTTGATACATTTGAATACATTTTATATCAACAGGCAACAAAATAAACTGGTGACAAAACCATTAACTAATGTAGCATTGTTGATAGGTTCTCGTCTCTATAGTCATGTGAATGAAGTTCATTTTTGTTACTAAAATTGTCCAGAATATAAAAAAATTAGTTCAATTTAGATAAAAAAGTGGTGTTGTTGGATCCGTAAAGGGTTAAGAATCCCTAACTAAGTACTTTTGTATATATTTTAATTTTGTATTACCTCTTCTATTAAGAGCAGAATGTTATGCAATTGGGATTCAGGTTTTATTCCATGTTATTATTAGGTTGTGGAAAATATGTTTCAGGTAATTGCCTTTTTCTTAAATTTTATATTTGTTATGATTGTATTCTTATGTTTAAAAATCACGTTTTTCCCAACCTTGAAGATCAAGTTGCCAAATGGTGCAGTGTGCAGCTTGCCCTATAGTAGTTGTTTTCATTGACAATATCCTGTTGGGAATCATTTGAAAAGTGCAGTGGATTTAACTGGGAAAACCACAGTTTGAGTTTCTCACATAGCCTTAAGAAGGGTACTATCAGTAAAGATACTTTCAGTTCGGGGGAGGGGGAATTAATCTATAGATAGATACAGATTAGATTAACAAAAAATTATGATTGCAGTATTATTGTAAGGTTGTGATGTAAATAATCAAATTATTGCTAGTTCAACAATTATTTGTCAACGATTTTATAGAAATGTAATATGTGTGGGAAAACCGAGCAGTGCAAGAGAAATATCCATGTGGCCCATTGCATTGGTTGAATTGTGAATCATGCCCAAGTAATGAAACCGCCACCAAATACTGTCCTGTGTGTCTCTAGTCTGACTTAAGACATAAAAAGCAATTTCATCGTATTTTAGATGCCTCTGTACTTTGTCAGATTGCACTCTCGTTAGAATATCCTAATGGTCATCATCTGGCACAAAGGATGTATGACCATGCGAGTGTTGTACATATTAATGCAGCGGGACAGATTTTCGCCATGCAACTAAAAGAAACCAGCTATAAAATTTGTTACTTTCATTTCAGACAACAATTGATATTGTGTTTGTGTCATAGTGCATAGTATTTTGTGCTAATAAGCTTAAAGGAGTACTAAAAAGTCTATTTCCTTATACAGTGGAAACCATTTAACACAAACATGACAGGAACAATCCTATCACTACTTCAATTGTACATGGTGCGTATAATTTTGTAATGGTAACATGCATTTTTTTTAATCTATGGAAGATTTAAAATGTTTTGACTGTTACTTGGACACATTTCAACATTCCTTTTGGATTGTCAAAATGTATTGTCATATTAGGGATAGTTGTTGGTGATTTGTTATAAACACTGGAATCACAACAATATTTTTATTAAAAATGCCTTTTTCTTGCTTTTTTCTTAATGTTGTAATTGAGTATTAAGTAAACGTGTATAAATTTATGTTTTCAATGTAAGGAATCCACATTCTTCCTCTCAGAGAAAGTGTACTGTAAAGTTCAAGATGTTATGTCTGTACCAACTATTGTATTTAGTTCTGTAAAGTACAAAATTCACTTTATGTTATTCACCAGAATACAATTTTTTGTATACTGAGTTTGAGAAGAGAACAGTAGAGTGTAAACTAGTTATATATATATATATATATATATATATATATATATATATATATATATTTTTTTTTTAAAAAAACAAAAATATATTAGAGTTTTACTGAATTTTAGAGTTTCTGGAAACTTATTGTCTCATCAACCAATGTAGACGGTTCAGTAGAAGCTAAAACGTTTTTAGGAAAATGGTAAGGTATTTACTGAATGGGAACTAAATTAATGAATTGTATTTCATATGAGTGCTTCATTCCTGGACAGACTTTTGTTATTCAACATGCCATACAAGTGCTACCCTATAGGGATCTTCAACACTTTTTTATAAAAAGTAATAACAAATATGATTTTAATTATAGATTGGTACAATATTAATAATGTACATATGTACACTGATATCGTATTATTATGTGCAAGCTGTTACTTTTGAAGTTCCTGTTAAGTTCTTAAATAAACTATCTGATATATTGTATTACATAATAACATGGAAATATATCTTATTTGTATTTTATTTTTTGATTTAACTCAGTGGTCAAGAGATTGTATGCCATTCACAGGGTATGAATAGGGAATATTATTAGATTGTCGTGTGTAATGTAGAAAGTATAAGTGCCTGATTGTCCATGTTTGGTTTTTAAATTACAAAAAAATAAAACCATAACGGGTATGTTTTATGTGTAAAATTTTATTGTCTACATGTGTGGAGTTATTGTTATATAGTTAAATGCACAACTTTTTTTTTTTGCTTTGTTGCAGGCTAAATCAGAGGAACAGCTGGCATCAGAGAGGTGCTGGTTGGAAACTGAAAGACTATGGTTGATACATCGTGGTGGTTTCACTGCAGTTAGAGTGGTGTCACATTGTGTGGAAACTGGAAAATTGAAAATTCGTTTTGAACTTTCAACTGAAGAAATTTTAGTTGATGAAGATGACCTTGAGAAGGTAGAAAAAGAGACAAATGTTGTTGTATTTATCTGTTAACCTATATAAGAGATAATAGCCTAGGAAATAATTGTTTTGTAGACTAAATTTGCATATTTTTTCCTTCACATGATTGAAATTATCTGGTACAGTGGGTTATATGATATAAAAAGCAAAGCTTTCATTCCAGAAATTGGACCAGCATTAAATCCTGATGTATATGCTTGAAAGTAGTTGTAGAATCTAATCACATTAGGAAAGACAGACAAATGCTCAAGTATAATGATATGTAACAATTAGACAAACTAGTCAGCTATGAATATTCAACTTTGACTTCTAATGTTAGTATCTACCAATACACCATGTTTCATACAATTCGGACATTGTATAACAGGAGGTGTCACAAGTAGTACTGTAGATGGCATTAGACCAGTGGTATTGCTATGAGAGGTGTGTACATGTATGTTTTCTGTGTGTAAGGCCTGCCCAAACCCATTCAGAGAATGATGTTTAGACAGAATTCCTGCCGGTATCAAAAGACCAGTCTGATACTGTGATGCAGTGCTTTGTAAATTCCTCAAATATCGATTCCTGTTTCTTTGTTGGACAGATTCTGCCTTGTACAAAATAAATACTATTTCATACCTGATCTGTCTACTGGGACCAAAGAATTTTTCCAGATTGGAAAGTTTGTATCTTATTCACGTGTTCTCTTCAAAGCGCGCGCGCGCGTGTGTGTGTGTGTGAGAGAGAGAGAGAGAGAGAGAGAGAGTGTGAGTGAGTGAACAACTTGGACAAAAAGACAAAAGATGATGTATTAGGTATCTGCCTGAATCTGATTATGCGGGAATATTGAATACTGCTGAAAGTAGGTGGAGTGTTTATTTTGAAGAGAAATATGGAGTCTTCAGGTAAGGACTAGATGTTACATCTCATTTGTCAATAAAATAAGCTAACATCAAATACAAAAAACTACTTTTGTAAATAATAGATTTAATTAAAGAGAATTTGTGTGAATAGGTACACAGGAAATTTTTCTGATGGTATATGTAAAGCTGCAGTAAGTCAGAACAAAAAATTCCTAGTAAAACTGACTCTCCACTACTATAATAAAGGATACTGTAGGCAATTAAAAACCTGGTAGTAGTTTAATTCAGTGGCAGGTGTTTGTGTAATTTAGTTTTGAATACGAGAGTAAATACAGGAGTTATTATTATTGTGGTGTACATGTATACCAAAAGTTACCCTAATATTTTCTGCAATATACGTCTTTCTGAGTTTCTAATATGTTGACATAAATATAATCGTTAATAATAATAGTACAGTTTTTTTATTTATAAGTTTTGAATTTTGTAGTGTGTTATGCAAGAAAATGTATAATTTTAGGAAAATTGAAAACTTACTTTTTTATTCAAACTGGAAAGGTATTGTTGAATGGGGACCATGTTGTCAGATTGTACTATGTCACTTATGTAGCAAAACAAAATTTGACTACTGTTGCAAAATATAACGAAGCCAAAACAAGTCTTCAATTTCTGTGCAGTGGTACTAGTAGTAGTGACCTAATGTATATATAAAATTTACATTATTTTTAAGAGGAATGATCTTTGATTTCAACAGAATAAGTATTAGGCTAATTGAAGTTAATGTAATGTTTCTTATTCCTCCAACACAGAGAAGTATAAAACCAAACAAGGAAAAAGGCAGTAAGTGAGGAAGCTTTTTATTTTGGATTTATTTTTTAGGACTACTTATTTAAAGATGAGAATTTGCTTAATTTTCTGCACCTGGCATGCTGTACATTGTCAGTGTGACAACACACCAACAAAAATAACTGTATAATATTCAGCTGATTATAAATCTAACACTATAATTAGATTATTTTTACTTTTATTGCTTATTCAGTTAATGGGCTCCTTAAATTGAAAACAAATGTTATTTTCCTTTATTATTAACTTTTACAGATATGCTTAAATTACAGAATACTTTTTCTGCATACACTTGTAACCAGGGAAATTGTAATCATATTATGCTTTGCGAAGGTTCATATTATATTACTTTATACATTATTATTGTAGATATTATTTTTGGCAGAAAAGAACAATTACCTATTTGTCGAATGTAATGGAATATTATTGTGACAGCACTTATATGTACAAAGTTGTCTGTAGATTGGTGACAAAAACTGCTTTTTAAGAATTTTAAAATTTTAAACAATTTTTAACTTTTGAAGGTAAGAGAAAACTCCACTTAAATTATTTTCTTCACAAATGTGTTTAACTCCATGCATCTCTCTGTCTTTGTCATTGCCAGTGTACACAATAAACAGGCCAACTCTTTTTCATGTTGCTCCTTTTCTTCACCTTCATTCAACCACAGGCTACTGTCAACTCGTCATTTTCCTCATAGGACCTGTTACTACTACTGTTTAAAGAGATGGTCAATGTGTCCACAGCTTATTCAACAATTCCTTTGTTTTTCAAAGCTTCAGTTATCACTTTTGTTGTGTGATCTTACTACCACTGTTTAAAGAGATTGTTTTTGCTTCACAGCTTTTCAACAATTCTTTTGTTTTTCAAAGCCTCAGATATCACTTTTATTGTGTAATCAATAACTTTCTTCCAGTTGGTTTCTGTACTCTGTTTAATAGCTTCCATTGCTAGATGTGTAATTTCATTTGTTATTCCATGCAACGTGTCCTTTAATTTGTGCCCTTATCAACTTACAATTAAATTGACAGTGATATGGACTTAACCTAGTAACTTTGTGCCCTCATTTCTTATCGATTTTATCAGTTACTTATAGTGGAAACTGTGGTTTGCATAGAAAAATTACCTCTATTAGCTCTGCCTTTTTTAAAATCATCTTCAATTGAAACATAATTCTTTCAGAGCCAGTGAAAAATTTCCTCCACCCTTAACTGTATAGTCGGTTCTTTATCGTGGATTTTTTATTAATACTGGACATTATCCATGACACTGAACAAAGGTACATCAAAGTTTTTAAGCAACAGTTCTTTGTACTATTACAAAACATTTGGTGATTCATTTCTTAGGAAGGGGTTAAACCCCTAAGAGTTGCCAGCATCTTGTCTGAAGAAGAGGGACAACTGGTTCAAATGAATGGTGAAATCCTCCTTGGAGAGGTTTTAGTGAGAGTCTCTAAACCGTTTTCAAAAGATTTTGTATTCAGATCTTCTTTGTTTTAATAAAGAAACTAGAAATTTTGATCATACATGAAGAACAAAAACAACAAATGCTTTTCTTTGCTGATATTATGATTTATACTGATACAGACTTTACGTATTTCTGATATTATCACTACATGTAATAAGTGAATATGAATTACATGAAGTTTACAACTGTACTGAATATATGTCCAGAAAAAGCATCATCTCTTCTCAGAATTTGAATTGTAGTGAAGTTTCAGACACTTCAATTAAGCTTTAAGAATTTTGGTTGTTATATTAACATATTTATGGACGTAATAAATATTTAGAATATTATTGAGTTGTTTGTTGTTGTTTTATTAGTAATATTCTTATTACTAAAATTATCACATCATTATCATAATTGTATTATATTGTCAGTTCTAAATTTATGTTATAATCATTTGTTTTAGGCAAATCCGCCAAAACTTGATCGAGCAGAAGACTTGTCACTGCTGCGCTACCTGAATGAATCAAGTGCTCTACACACTTTGCGCCAGCGCTATGCTGCTAACCTTATTCATACCTATGCTGGTGACAACTTGCTTATCATCAACCCCATGGCTCCTTTTGCAATTTATTCAGAGAAGGTATAATATAACTTTAATATCTTTTACTTGCATCCATTGGTACTTTGTAATTGAAAATCAGAAGGATTCCTTTTTGTATATGAGTATTACAAAATTCAGATGTTAATTTAAAACATACTTCCATTTCCTTAAGGAACATGGAAGTAAAAATGATAATTTGTTGTGATCTGTAAAATATACATACACGATTGTGTACCACTTATTTTAAATTAATTTGTTGTTCCAAGTTATTGATCAAATCTAAATTATCAAACTACAAGACCATCAAGCTGGGAAACAGAAATCTTTGTGTACTGCAGTGATGAATATTATTAAACAACATTGAGTGATTCTCTTCTGATGATGTAATTTGCTCAAAAGCACTTACACTCCATTTGATTCAGTAAATTAGTGAAGTGTAATAAGTTGAATTCTTCATACAAATCATTAAATCAAGACACATATAATTTTATTTAACACAAGAACCCAAGATACTATCATCTTACATTACATTACATTACATCTTACATTATTTACCACTAAGCAATAATGGTTTGGTTGTAACTCAGCATATGCCGTATGATTTGTAGGTTAGTAGTGGCAGAACAGTACAGTAGTGATTTGCAAATTTTTCCAGACTCATGTGGATTTGTGTGTATAATGTGCGTGTTGATTGTTCACATTGTTGTGAATTTGTTAGACTGTAAACTGTGGTTGCAGAATGTTGTTATAAAGAAACTAAATTGGAAAAATCTTTACAGTTTACAGTAAAAGAATTAAGTTCCTACATTTACAAAACACATTAAATGACCTGTCTGTAGTGTTAGTGAAGGTAGTGTAAAGGAATTAGATTTGAAAGTCAGTAACAAGGTTATACTATTACTTTACTAGTAATACAGTAAAACCTCTCTAATTTGGATTATATGGGGCGAAGCCTAGTCCGAATTAGAGAAAAATCCGAGTTATAGAATATTTTATAGAAATTCATACTACAGTATAGGTAAAGTGCCGTAAAAATAAATATTAAAACTACCTAAATATTAATGGAAATTTAAATTTATTGTACTTACAAAATGGATAACTAAATTCACATAAACAACAATCTTTTACCATCAATGTTTTCAAGTTAAGTTCGCACGCAAAAAGTTTATAAGTAATGCACACCTGCAATTATTAATGTACGTAAATATTAATAGAAATTTAGTTTTATTGTTTTTACAAAACAGAAGAATAAATAATTTCACGATACCAACAAAAAAACTTCACTGACAGTGTTTTCACTTTAGCACACAAAGAGTTATGTAATATTAATGGCTGGTCCCTGAAGTTGACGGTTTTGATTCTTCCCGAACTGAAGCTGCAGGCTTAAAAAAGGTTGAAATTGTAGACTGTTTTGCCCTATTGTATTGTTTTTTAATAATTTCTTGACACATTTCTTTGATGATTAAATAGTATTTTTGAAATTCTGGGTCAGTGTCAATAAAGTTAATAACTGCATCGAGATTTTCCCGCATCTTGGAAAGTGTACGCTTAGGAACATTATCGTCGTCCTCTTCATCGTCACTATCATCTCCAACTTCTTCTTTCTGACCTTGCGTTTGATAGACGATCTCTTCCTCTGTTAAATTCTGGTAGCCTACGTCATCTTCATCGGCACCCAACCATTCTCTTATGTCTTCAATGTTGGTAGCTCCAAAAGCACCTGCATAATCTTCATCTTCCAAACCTTGTAGGTCGATCTCTGGCTCTTTATCGTACAAAATCTTATTCCATGCATTGCATAATGTAGATATTTTGATCTCATTCCAGCTGTTTGCCCAATTATAAATAGCACTTTTAATACTGTATTTCTTAATTTTTTTAAGAGTTTGTTCACCCCTATTGTCCATTTCTTCATCGTCCATAAAAAATACCATGCATTCGGTGAGTTGTTTACGTCTGTAAAGGAGTTTGCAACTGAGGATTACTCCCTGATCCATTGGTTGGATAAGCGAAGTCGTATTGGGAGGCAAGTACATAGTTTTGATTTTTCCATCGCTGCTAGTCAATAAATTACCGGAGGGATGAGCAGGAGCATTGTCTAATATCAACAAAGCTTTAACATCCTCTTCTTTTATTTTTAAAACATCTAGCTGGAATTTTCTAACCTCTGGCACAAAATTATGAAAAAACCAATCGCTGGAAAATTTCTGAGTAAACCATGCAGTTTTGTTTGCTTTGTAAATAACTGGTAGGCTTTCCATAATGTTTTTAATTGCTCTAGGCTTAGCTGATTTTCCAACAACGACGGATGTTAGACGGTGAGACCCATCTGCGTTTGCACATTAGAGAGCAGATAGTCTTTGTTTATTTACCTTTCAGCCTGGTGTGGAATTGTCCATTCTATAGGCCTGAGTATTCTGAGGAATGGATCTCCAAAACAAGCCTGTTTCGTCACCATTATAAATTTGGGAAAGAAGAAGTTTTTCATCAGTAATTACTGCTTTAACTTTTTGGCGAAACGGTTCGACACTAGAAACATCGGAACTTAAACTTGTAACGTGCCGATTTCAGGGGACTTTATTTTATTAAATTTGTGAGATTTATTTTTATTCATAAATATAATATTCATAAATTCATAATTTCTATCTATGACCAGAACAGGTGGTGAATTGAACAGTGTTATAACAAAGGAACAATATGCCTTGGTTGTTGTGCAATCAGTAAGAAAGAATGTACTGAGCATCATTTTCTAAGAACTTTGCGAGTGTGTGGCAGTACGTCCGAGCGAGTCACACGAGCATGCGCGCGGACCCACGCCGACTTATGAAACACAAAAAATGGCTAAGAGAAGAATCGCTGTTTGCTTCCTTGACGAAGTTGTCGGATGTGAGTACTAAGTACCACCCTTTTGTGACGTCAGCCAGTGATGAACGAATATCTGCTATGATCCACACACAAACACTTGCATGGGTTAAATGGAAATTAACAAGCGACGAAGAACCATGAGGCCTTGGTTTCTACCAAGAAAGACGCAATCGAGTTAGCGGTGAATGCTAAGCCGCTCTGGACAGTCTGATTGTAGACCGTACCTGCGCAGGTACAGAGCCAAGGGGCTCTTCAACAAATTTTAATAATTTACAAGTAAACCGTGAGTTAACGGAACGGTAATGTGGCAGTGAAGTGCATAGTTAACTAAAGAACATCACCAGTTAATTCGGACACACTACCAAATCCAAAAAATGAGAAGTTACGAGCTCAAGCGATAACCACGTGCCGGCCGGGAGGGGTATTTCCAAAAATGTTAAGGGTTTTGGTAAATTAATGAATCAGGAAAGGTTTTTTTTAATATTGTGTGTGTGTGTGTGTATAAAAAATGCAGACTGGGCGGTCTGATGTATAGAATAAGGTAAGCCAGTAAAATAAGATAGAATAGAAATTGTATCCATGGAACCAACGACAAGAATAAGCAATTGTTAAACGGCTATTTCATTTACTAAAGTGTGTGTAAAATCTGTTAAAGTTTGTCAATATTTAAAAATTAAAAAAGGTCATGAACTCTCTTCAAACAAAATGAGTTATGTCAATTATTACAGTAACCTATAAATCACGCTAACATCTTACGTTCGTGCGAAAGAATCCTGGACCCAGATAACTTTGCAGGTAGGTGGAATTAAAATTTGTGTATTTATTAATTTTAATAGTTATATTAACTTAACAATGGCGCAGACGACCAGGGACAGTTTTTATGAGTAAAAAATATAAAGTAAAAACCGCACCTACAAATAAGATGCAAGCGTGATTTGGAGGTTAAGTGGAAATGAGTACTAATTACATATAAATGATGTTAAGGTGTAGTTAAGCGATACTTAGATTATACTATATTGAATAATACTGAAAATAATTAAGATTGAATTTTTATGTAGAGCAAAGTCTCATAAATAAGATAAAAATGGAACACGGAGATAAAGTTAGTATGAATGAGGTAACTGTTACGGGGGAGGGAGAAATTCATCCAGACCCTAATGTGGTCAAAGAAAGCGTTTTAAATGAATCAGATAATATAAATGATTCAGGAATGGAGACAACTCCAAGCCTGATAGACGAGAATAATTTGACGCAATCGGTAATAATGAGTGGGGCAAAAGCAGAATCTACTCCTGTAATAAATAAAGCAAAAGAGTTGTCAATAAATGATATATTTAACCTGATACAAACCATGTCTGAAAACATGGTAAAAAATAGTCATTTCAATAACAAATTTGATGAACAAAAAAACGAAATTCAAGAATTTAAAAGTAGTGTAAATGAGAAATTAGATATACAGAATGACAAGTTCGATGAACTGAAAAAACAAAATGACGAGAAATTTGAGATTTTAAGTAACGACATTAGGGAACAGAAAATAAAATGCGAACAGCAGAATATTAAAAATGAGATTATTTTTAAAGAAATTAAAGAACAGAATATTCAGTTTCAGCAGAGTATAAGTATGAAATTTGATGAATTAATAAATGATATACAAGAAAGGAATAAACGTTTTGAAAATACTAATGAAATAATAAGAACTAGTTTGAATAAATTAGAACAGAGTATTGGGAGAATGGGAGTGAGTGTGATGAATACAAACAAGAGTAATACTAACGAAAATTATAATGATATGTGTAAAAATGTGGTACTAGATAAAGAGTTAACAAATGATGATGATGATGATGTCGAAAATAATAAAAATAATATTGAGAATGGTAATGTATTTGAAAAGATAGTATCAGAGAGTGATATGTTGAAAATAAATAGTGAGAGTACTGATGAAGTTGTAGAATGTAATGATGAAATGTTAATGTGTGTTTATGAGTCAGAGAGAAAGTGGAAAGATAGTGTAGTGGTAGAATGGGGGCAGAGGGTAAATTTTCCCCAGATTTATGATGAACCAGGGTGTTCACAAGTGTTGTTTTTGAAGGGCAAGAGTCCCGTGGTAGTAGAAGATTTGAGTTGTTTATTTTCTTTGTATAAGTTTATACCCTCTGTGTGGAATGATTTTATAAGTATGAGATGGTGTTATGATGAGAGAAATTTAGATAGAGAATGGTGTGTTGAGAGAGAGACAGAATTGTATGAATTAAAGAGAGATTATGGTGAGTGGAAAGAAATGTTAGAAGTGTATTTAAACAAGAATAATTTAATTGATGATGAAAAAATAACTAACCCGATATTGAATATTATTACTAAGGGAGACTTGACAGAAATACTTAATTTTGACTTGGTTCATGATTATTGTGATAAAACGAATGAATTTGATTTGCATGATAGTGACGCACAAAATAGCCATATGTGTGTCAGTAAAATTGAAAAGTGTTACTTGAAAACAAGATTAATTTTTGACGATGGAGGGTGAACTATAAAACAATCAATGGACAATTTTAAAAATATTGTTTTATGGTTTTTGACCTCACAACCTTGGACATTGAAGTGTGATATAACTGAGTAATCAATGATGAAGAATTGTAAATAAGTGTAGTGAATTTAGTTGTGTGTATGATAGGATGTCAGGTAAACAATGTGTATATGTAGTAGCAATGGTTGTGATAATAATAATATTAATATTTGCAATCTAAATAAATAACAAAATTAAGTTTGGAGACAGTAATTAGCGAATTGTAATTGTTTTGATAGCAATGGAACTTGTATTTTCAATAATTAATTTAATTAAAACAATCTGAGATGTTTTAAATATTTTGATTGATTTAAATGGTGTACAATTGAATTTTGATAACGAGTTTAAATTATTTTACGAGATGTGAATTTGGTAATTAATTGTTAAATTGTGTGATATGAAATAACACTGTGATTAAATGTTTCAGAGGTTACTTGGAGGTATTGGTGTGTATGGTGTATATATTTTTTGTGTATGTCAGTATGTGAATAATGAACTGTAAGTATAAAAAATTTTTTATAATAACACAAGTCAGATATAATAAAATGTTTACAGATGTTTTACTCAATTAAAAGAATTTTAACTTCAGTAATGAAAATAACTTGAGGTAATAATTTAGAAAGTAATAATAACTGAAAGATAATGTCAAATAAATGTCAATAATAAATTTGAAAATTTTAAGGAATCTAATGTTTAGAAGATTATGAATGATTTATGGATAAAATGGTTAATGAAAAATGTCATATTATGTTTTATATAAAATTTTATTATCTAGCTATTAATGTGCTATTGCTGGGGTGGCCTGTGCCCCAGTAGATAGTGAAATGGGTTGGTGGTAACAGGGAGTGTTACCTCCATCGGAGGCGAAAATGGCGAAAATGTACGGCACACTTTTTTGTACAATTACATAATTGTACCATGATAGACTTTCGTGTCGTGTAGCTAGTGATGATTAGAACAGGCATTAAAGTAAAGTTTGATTTCCCCGACTTTTCGGGCGATTACTGCCTTACCAGCACTAATCGTGGTTTTGGCTAGCGGTCAGCTATGGCCATAATCAAGTCCCTTGACCATAGCTGATTTGAAATTGGTTGATAGTAGAAATTAATAGGGGGGTGAAACTAGGGGAAATCCCGGAACTATGGAACAGCGGCTGCCACTCTGTCCGAGTAGGGACAGCAGAGCCAGGTGGTAGACCCGTTTTAAGGGCTTATAACTATAAACGATGGTATGTCGATACCTACAATTTTTAAAATATAAAGCCGAAGCAAGGACACGGAGATGTTCCATTCCTCCAACTATGCAGTCCTTGTGAACGCAAATGGGCATCACAGTCCAACATAAAATACAATAGTGTGTGTGGATTGGGAGGTTGCTCCGGCGAGCAACGAATTTAAATTTCATAAATTAAAAATGATAAATCAATTTGGCACGACTTAAACGCTTGTATTCTGCCTTGATAAATAGGGGTTCATACATTCAGTATAATGTGTTCATTCTATATTTTATAAATGTATTATTTTATTGTGTTAGAGGTGAGAATTGAAAAAAAAATATGTGTTTTATATAATTTGTGTAAGGTTGAAATGAATATAACAAAGTAAACAACTAGACCGACCGGCAGGCGGTTTACACAATA
Organism: Magicicada septendecula; assembly: GCA_034769895.1. NCBI lineage: Eukaryota > Metazoa > Arthropoda > Insecta > Hemiptera > Cicadidae > Magicicada > Magicicada septendecula. Next base: position 173,502,667 of record CM068376.1, read on the forward strand.
GTACCAGAGTCAGAAAGAGGGGAAACAATGATGTGTAGTATGGTAGATATAAGAATTGATAAAAATATATATTTCATGTAACTTGTATAATTTTGAAATGTGTTTTCACTTTGCTAGGAATGTCAGCTGATCAGTAGTAAAACGTCACTGATAAATTGTTTATTAATGTCCAAGGTAATTAATGTTAAATATAATGTTTCAATGTGTTACAGATGATATTTCAAATAATGAAGGAAATAATTTGATAAAGTTAAGATTTTAAATGATTTGTGAAAAAAAAAGAAAAGATAGATTTTGGGTGATTAATATTTTGTGGGACATATAGATCAGTCCAAGTTAAAGTTAAAGTGGTAGTAGAGAGAATGATATTGTTTTGAATTAATGTAATGTTGTTGCGAGTTAATGTAATAGAATTTGAGAAGTATTGATGTTGACACAGTAGATCTGGGGAAATATGTAGAGTAATGATTGATATATTGATGTTTATAAATGATGATGTTATGTTGTAGTTGAAGGGAGGTAAAAAGAATGAGATTTGGGGATGGTAATTTTGTAATGGGGATAGTGTAACGTAGGAGTCCGCAACAAAAGGGTTGGGATGGGAAGGGACCGTTTGTCGCTGGAAAGGGTTACCTTAGGTAGAATCCAGGGACCAACATAAGGGAATGAGCTTTTTTTTGGGGGGGGAACACACATCCTAAGTACAAAGGGTTAGAGAATATTTTTTGTATATCGAAAGAAGGAGGTAGATTGAGTTTAATAGGAAGTTGGGTGTAGAGATTGTCTGATAGGTGTTTTGATAGAGATGGGTGTCATGTTAGTTAAAGTTGTTGATGAGTATTAGAGTCCAAGAGGTAAAGATTATATGTATGCATATCAGGTTGATACAATCAAGCTAGTATAAATGATTAAATCACCCAAAGTAATGGAGAATGCGATTATTAAAGAAAAGAGGTTCATAGTAAAAATATAAAATTTTGATTGAAACCAGTGACAATTTTTGATAGAATTTGGAAATGTAAAGTCGTAAAATGTTTATGTTTTGAGTAATTTAAATATCAATTTGATTGTCAATTATAATAATATTTTGTTATTTTAAATGTTTTATTTTATTTTATTTTGTGTTTAAAGATAGACTTTTAAAGAGGTGCAATGTATTTTCAGATGTAACTTGTGTATAACTTATGTAGGTCAAGGTTATTGACTTGACTCAGTTTTGATCAGCTGATAGGTGATGTCCTATACTAGAGACGTTTAGCAAGGAAGTAAAGCCAATTTTGCTTTTAATTAATTTGAATAATTTTAAATAATTTCAATATTGAAAAAGAATATATTTTAATAAATTTAAATTTTTTGAATTAAAATTAAAAAAAAAATAATAATGAAGAGAATTATTCAATTTAGGTAAAGGATTTGTGTTTTATTTAAAGAAAATAGCTGTTGATTTTTAACTTAAACAAAATTTTAAAACTAGAATGTTTCAGTTTTGATAGTATGTAGTTATAAGTGTGTGTGCAAGCCCAGTAACTGCTAAAGGCAGCCCAGTTTGCATGTAAGGGGGAACATATCGGTTGAGGATCTGACATGATATAAGCCAGGGATTTGGATTCATTGGGGTTGCATGTTAGAAGGTGAGGTGCGCTGTGGTGCGTATCTGTTCGATTTTTCGGTGTTGGGATCTCGCACAGAGAAGTCCAGTGATCTCGTTCAGATGCGTCCATAGTCGCCGAGCCAGGGGGGTCGTTTACCCATGAGGTATAAGAGCAGAAGGGGGTTGTTGGCACCAGTGCCTCACCGGTCCTCTTAGGGGTTTTAGCAATGAGATCTCTTCTGTTTCGGCGGAAGATTTCTCATTGGGGGGGTATTGTAACGTGCCGATTTCAGGGGACTTTATTTTATTAAATTTGTGGGATTTATTTTTATTCATAAATATAATATTCATAATTTCTATCTATGACCAGAACATGTGGTGAATTGAACAGTGTTATAACAAAGGAACAATATGCCTTGGTTGTTGTGCAATCAGTAAGAAAGAATGTACTGAGCATCATTTTCTAAGAACTTTGCGAGTGTGTGGCAGTACGTCCGAGCGAGTCACACGAGCATGCGCGCGGACCCACGCAGACTTATGAAACACAAAAAATGGCTAAGAGAAGAATCGCTGTTTGCTTCCTTGACGAAGTTGCCGGATGTGAGTCCTAAGTACTACCCTTTTGTGACGTCAGCCAGTGATGAACGAATATCTGCTATGATCCACACACAAACACTTGCATGGGTTAAATGGAAATTAACAAGCGACGAAGAACCATGAGACCTTGGTTTCCACCAAGAAAGACGCAATCGAGTTAGCGGTGAACGCTAAGCCGCTCTGGGCAGTCTGATTGTAGACCGTACCTGCGCAGGTACAGAGCCAAGGGGCTCTTCAACAAATTTTAATAATTTACAAGTAAACCGTGAGTTAACGGAACGGTAATGTGGCAGTGAAGTGCATAGTTAACTAAAGAACATCACCAGTTAATTCGGACACACTACCAAATCCAAATAATGAGAAGTTACGAGCTCAAGCGATAACCACGTGCCGGCCAGGAGGGGTATTTCCAAAAATGTTAAGGGTTTTGGTAAATTAATGAAGCAGGAAAGGTTTTTTTTAATATTGTGTGTGTGTGTATAAAAAATGTAGACTGGGCGGTCTGATGTATAGAATAAGGTAAGCCAGTAAAATAAGATAGAATAGAAATTGTATCCATGGAACCAACGACAAGAATAAGCAATTGTTAAACGGCTATTTCATTTACTAACGTATGTGTAAAATCTGTTAAAGTTTGTCAATATTTAAAAATTAAAAAAGGTCATGAACTCTCTTCAAACAAAATGAGTTATGTCAATTATTACAGTAACCTATAAATCACGCTAACATCTTACATTCGTGCGAAAGAATCCTGGACCCAGATAACTTTGCAGGTAGGTGGAATTAAAATTTGTGTATTTATTAATTTTAATAGTTATATTAACTTAACAAACTTTCCCCAAATATTTTCCGGTTTACAATGGAATGTCGCTGCCGAAATTTAAAAACCCATCCTGTACTAGCTTTAAAATCAGTTTCTCCCAATTTTTGAGCGAATCTTTCTGCCGCTGCATGTAATTCTACACCTCTGACTGGAACACCAACTGAATGTTGCTGCTTGTACCAAGTGTATACAGCATCGTCAATATTACTGAACTTTGCTGCAGTCGTTCGTTTTCTTTTAACAATACTCACATTTGGCGTATCTTGCTTTAAAACAAAATTGGAAATTTTTTTCTGTCTTTTTTTTATGTCATAAAACGTAGACTTACTAATTCCAAACTCGTTTAAAATATTCTGCACAGAATAACCAGCATCTATTTTACTCAACACTTTCATTTTGTCTTCTAAAGTTAAAGTCTTGTATTTACCTCTAGCTCTCATACTGTAATACAGTACTGTAAATTAATACTAAACAGTGTTTGAAGAAAATGTGGTTTGAAAAACTGTACGCAACTAAGAAATAACTTCAGTACAATAGAACGCACACGAATACAATAACAATGACGCACACACTACCAAAGCAGCAGTTGAAACTGGACTAAACCCAGTCGGGGTGGGGGTGCGTATTGCACATTTTGCCAGCATAACACTTTAAGAATTCCCTAAAGGCAAATGTTTTCACAAAGAATTCACAAAATTAATTTTTTTTTGTGAATTATAATTTTGTTTTTAGGGAGTCCGAATTATCGTAAATACCGAATTAGAGAAGACCAAATTAGAGAGGTTTCACTGTAGTTATATAAAGTCATATACGTAAGTCTTGGATGTATTAAAATAATTTGAGCCTGATTGTGATGTTTGAAAAGAGTGGTTGTAAGTTATTTGTAGAATTAAATTATCAATAATGTACTGGCAGGTAACATTCCATGTGACAGTTGAAATAATATTCAGTGAATAGTTCATATTCAGCCCTCATGAAATGACCTCCAGCTTCCATAACAAAGTCAAAAGCATCATCAGGATATATGCATTTATTTAAAATGTGCATAATTGATTACAACTCGTGTTGGGTCAAGAAATATTATTGATTGCTTATGCTGTCTATAGTACTTATTAGGTAGGGGGACACAGCATTAAAAAAGTAACGAATCAGAGGGAAGTTGGCAGAAAATAGGCAACAGCAAAGCAAGTGATAAGAGATTTTACTAAGGCTAATAGAAGGTCTCCTGTTTGGTTAGTAAATAAGTACAAAGAAGAAATAAGCATGGAAAATAAGAAACAAATAGAAGAAGTAATATTGGAGGATCAGTGTGATTCTTAGTTGCAGAAGACTTATGTCTTCACCATAAAACAATGAAATCAACATGAAACAAAATAATGCAGTTAGTCAACTCAGAATGAACACAGCTAGACACTGCTGCAAATTAAAGGAGATGGCAGAGGTAAGTAAAATAGGAAAGGTATGTTAAGAACGTCAGACACCATGACAAAACGTAAAGAAAGAAGATATAATATTTTTGGAAGTTTTGAACTAAAATTGAGCAACTTGAGGAAGAAGAAGAGACAGGAAGTAAACATATGGTGGGGGAAAGGTTAGGAAAATGTAAAGGGATAGTACAATACACCAGGGATAATAGTCTTTAAGGAGAATGTAAGCTATTGTATAAGTGAGTAGACTTTAGATATAAAAACAGAGAAAGAATATCAAGTATCATATAACTAGGGGTCAAATGTTGGAGGAAAAGAAATAAATAGCAGCAGTGTATCTATATCTAATGAAAGAAGTTAAGACAGGATAAGCTATAAGAAAAAGATGAAATGACAGAAAAGCTAAGAATGCAACCAAAACATTTGAGACTGTAACGTTAATTACTATTTTCAACTTTTGTTTACCTTACTTGACAAACAAACAGCTGTATTTGCATCCATATTCCGGACGCCATCTTGCATTACTGCCAGCTAGGATTGCCAACTACTATTAGGTGAAAAAAAGTATTTCACAAACAGATGTATAAAAATATAAAGTACATTGCATGAAAATATAGTATTCTACGGGAGTAAGAAAAAAAGACACATTTTTGTACTATTTATCCTTAAAACTATATTTTTTGGAGCTTTTTGCATCCTTTAACAATTTGGCATCATTTAAAAAAAACATTATAAGAATGACTGCAATCAAGATCTAAATTACAATATATTAATAACTCATTTTTTATTAGATTCAAGTTAGCTCTGTTTCTCTCGTCCCGCCACTTCACATTCATGACTGAAAAAATTCGTTCAGTAAATGCAGAAGTGGCAGGGATAGAGAGCAGATATGAAATTATTTTAAAGGAATTTGTCAGTTGACTGTCACTGTTTTGAAATATATGCTGCCACTTTTTGTCTGTATTTTTATTCATAAAATCATCTGAGACTTTTGCTACGGCAAGGATTTGATTTATTGTTTTTACTTCAGAATAAAGCTCATAAAATTGAATATTTAATTTTTCTTGCAAAGATAGCTGTTCAATAAGTGTCACACATAAATCAAAAGAGATATTGTCTTTCAAATTATAATTTTTTAGTAAATACAGCCAATTGGAAGAATCAAAATTAAACCATTTGTTTAAGTAAGCTAAACTTTTTTCAATGAATAATTCAACATTTTTTATTACAATGTCACTTTTTTCATTTTCCATAGTTTTTAAAATTTGAAGTGTTGTGAAACCAAAAAATTTATCATTTTTACGTTGCTCTAACTCTGTTTTTAAATTAGTCATGATATTATATAAATCTAAGACAGTAGTTTTATTTCCTTCTAGTAGTTTAATTGTTTTATTAAACAAATGCAAAATGTGGCTGGCGAAATTTAAATAGCATTGCAATTTTTTGTCTCCCTCAATTTCGTTCATCAATAAAATATTCGGAATATGCAGTGGACAGTTATCATCATCTAAACTTTGAAAGTAATTATATATAGGCTAACAGTTAATGAAAATGTTATCTACACATGGTAATAAGGAAAACCATCTGGTTCCAACATGGCGCTTCAATTCGTGCCATTCACCATCCACCGCAGCAACAAATTGTGTAAGTTCCTCCCTACGCGTTGCAGACATTGAGAAATGACTGTAAATTTTTAATATGATATTTTCAACATCTACTCTTAAAAAATTCATTGAGTGTTTCACACAATTGTGCACAATATGTGCATGGCAATTTCCTTTAATCAGATGTGGAACTTTATCTTCTATGTTTTTGTACAGAGAGTGGTGAATGCCAAAGTTTGCATTAGTATTATCCGCACTTAAACCAGACACTCTATTGAATGAAAGATTTAAGCCAGATAATGATTTTTCAATAGCTTCGAACATGTCATTGGCTGATTCCTTGGAATTTTCATAAAAGTCTATAAGTTTATTCTGGATGCCATGTTCCGTATTAAAATATTGTATTACCAAGGGGAATAATTTAATGTTTTTTTTTATTGCTAGCTTCAGTCTGTAAACAAAAGTATAAGTCAGGATGTTTTATCTCTTCCAGCACTTTTTGCAGTGCATATGGACCCAGTACTTCGCAAGCCAATGCCTCCATTTTGGTTCTGGCCAATTGAATGTTTAATGCAGTTGTAGAATCAGCACAAACAGTCTTATTAAGCTTTACATTACAATCCATGCTGTTATATGAAAGGTTGTTTAACAGTGTGGTAAGTTAAAGTTAGTTCAGCAGCAGTTATCTTGTTATCAGAAGAATTTGTAGAAGATGAAGAACAAGGTGCAACTAAAAACCCGTCTAAAATGGATGTTGTTTTCAAAAACTTGGTTTATTTTTATGCTGCTGAGTCTCATTATGTTGTTTTAGCTGAAATGCAAGTAATTAAGAACCGTCACCAACTTGAGTTAACACAAACACATTAGCATATCTTGGTCAAGACAGTACCAAAGTTCAGTAAAGTTCTAATAAGTATACAAACTTCAAACACAAAACCAACACCTTTAAACACACACACACACACACACACACACACACACACACACACACACACACACACACACACACACACACACACACACACACACACACACACACACACACACACACACACACACACACACACACACACACACACACACACACACACACACACACACACACACACACACACACACACACACACACACACACACACACACACACACACACACACACACACAGTCCATACTCTATCCATACCTCATGCCACGCAAATGCAATGGATATTCTTATATTATGTACTCACCTGGCCAATTCCGCTTTTTCCGATAGAGATAGTAATGTTGCACGTTTTGCATTTTGCATTGAAATCATCGTTAGGATCTTTACTTATCCACTCAAATTTATCTTCCCATTCTAACTTATACTTTTGTAATCTTTTTTCTACTTTACGCTTCTTAGGTGGCTTCTGCATAGAACTTTCGTTACTTTCATTCATTTCGTCCTCACTCGTCATAATTTTTATTTTTCACAAAACAATTTCTATAAATGATGGCAAACAAGCAAAATACAACTTAATTTTTCTTTCGCACTTGGAGGTTAGGATGCTGACTGACAGACATGTTGACTATACAGTGACAGTTCGTTGCGTTTCGATATTGCATGTTCACCAGTTTAAAAAATAACACAAGCTAAAAAATGGTTTATTGCCGGTCTTTTCGTATTTTTTCTTAATTTGTCTGCATGTGCAAAAAAAGTATAAATAAATTTTTTAATTTTTCGTCAGACTCAAAATATAGTATTTTTGCGTACTATATATATATTTTTTAACAGTATATAGTAGACCTAATGAAAATATAGTATAATACTATACAGTATTATATACGAGGGCTGTCCAGAAAGTAACTTACGTTTTAGAATAAATAAATAAAAAAACGAAAAAAAAATGTTTTATTTACACAGTTGAAAACTACATTCTTAGACTATTTTTCCACATAGTCGTCATTCAAGTTAAACCACTTATCGTAACGATTTACGAGTTGTTGAATGCCCTCATCGTAAAAATCTGCTGCCTGTGATTTCAGCCATTCATTAACGCCCGCCTTCAGCTCTTCGTTGTCTTCAAAGCGCTGTGTTGCCAGCCACTTTTTCATACGCCTGAACAGGTGGTAATCGCTCTGTGCCAGATCAGGGCTGTATGGGGATGATTGAAAAGCTGCCATCCAAACTTTCTCAGAAGTTCTTGCGTTTGTGATGCTGTATGTATCTTCCTATTCTTTCTTCAGTTTGCTGTTAAAACATTCGGTTGTAGTCATAAATCATAGCCAGAGTTAACTACAGCCAGGCAAACTGCTGTTGCTTAGGCAGTAAACAACTCATAGATACCAAAAGTGTTCGTCCCGCCAGAAGTCAGGTATAACTTCGAATTTCGTTATCGCGCGAATACAAGCCGCAGGCCACATTAGCAACCATGTATTTAGGAGAAAAAGTGCGGCTTTTATTCGGAACAATACGGTATTTGGATGATATTAATAGTATTAAAAGTTCAAGTGTTATAGGCCTATTTGATTTAAATATATCCTCAACAATCAAAATTTGCGATTTAACGGACTTTCGATTTTACGGACACCTGTTAGCCCTAATTAGTTCGTTAAATCGAGGGTTTACTGTATTATATACGAGGGCTGTCCAGAAAGTAACTTACGTTTTAGAATAAATAAATAAAAAAACGAAAAAAAAATTTTTTATTTACACAGTTGAAAACTACATTCTTAGACTATTTTTCCACATAGTCGCCATTCAAGTTAAACCACTTATCGTAACGATTTACGAGTTGTTGAATGCCACCATCGTAAAAATCTGCTGCCTGTGATTTCAGCCATTCATTAACGCCCGCCTTCAGCTCTTCGTTGTCTTCAAAGCGCTGTGTTGCCAGCCACTTTTTCATACGCCTGAACAGGTGGTAATCGCTCGGTGCCAGATCAGGGCTGTATGGGGATGATTGAAAAGCTGCCATCCAAACTTTCCCAGAAGTTCTTGCGTTTGTGATGCTGTATACGGTCGGGCGTTGTCGTGGAAGAACAATACCCTGGAGCTCAACTTACCGCGTCGCTTGTTTTGGATTGCTTTCCGCAGCTTTTTTAAGGTTTCACAGTAAACCTCGGAGTTGATTGTGGTACCCCGTTCCATAAACTCTACCAGGAGAACCCCTTTTCTGTCCCAAAAAACTGTCACCATCATTTTCCTTGCTGAGAAGGTCTGCACACACTTCCTCAGTTTTTTGGGCGAGCGAGTATGGCCCCATTCCATGGATTGATTTTTTGTTTTACAATTAACGTACCTAACCCAGGTTTCATCCCCCGTTACAATACGGTCCAGTAGAGAATCACCATCCTTGTTGTAGGCATGAAGAAATGACAATGCTGATGCCATCCGCTGGTTTTTGTGCATTTCTGTAAGCATTTTCGAGACCCATCGCGCACAAAACTTATGGTAATCCAGCTTTATTGTGACACCTTCGTGAAGCAAACTACGTGAAATTTGAAGAAACTCAGTAATCATAAAGCGGCGATTTTCACGGATTTTTTTATTGATTTTCTCCACCAATTTGTCAGTAAGAACACTCGGCCGGCCACTCCGCTCATCATCGTGCACATTGGTGCGGCCATTTTTAAACAGAACACACCACTGCCTTACTCCTCCCTCACTCATTACATTCTTCCCATACACCTCACACAGTTGCTGATGAATGTCCACTGGTCTGCAGTTTTCTGCTTGCAGAAATCGTATGACAGCGCACTTCACAGCTCGCGGGATTTTCAATCGCAGCACTCATTTTAAAAATTATTGTTGAAGCACAGAAACACAACACAGACCTATACCGGCCCGAGCTGGATGCGGACTGAGTGATGCCTCCCGTCTCACCAAGATGGCGGCGCTAGCCCCTCCCCATTGCCGCCCACACTGAAACGTAAGTTACTTTCTGGACAGCCCTCGTAATACGGTTGGCAACCCTACTGCCAACTGTACAAAATTTTGTACTTACCAGGGTTCGGTTAGACGAACTGGAGAACAGAATGGATATTTCAATAAAACAGATTGATTACTTGAATACATCTTTTGATCTCTTTTATATGCATTTAAATTCAAATTCATTTTTATTACAAAAACAAAGCAATTTAAAGTCATTTGACTCCCATCATTAACCAAAAAATATTCCTTCTCCGTCTCTTATTTCTGATGTGATTTTTTAACAATAAAACAATAACAATGATTACATGATTTCATACACTGATAGTACCTAAATTCAAAATAGAAATAATTAAAACACAGAAATAGTTAAATCAATTTTACGCAAACCAGCGCTTCATTCACACACACACACACACATATACACCCCAGGCCCTTGAGATCTCATTTTTTGGTGATTTAAAAAATATTTCTTTCCATAATAAAATTTTATATTTGATTTAAATTTTGGTGATACCCCGAAGGTTACTTAGCTGTTCATTTTTTGGTGATCCGCAACTGTCCAGTCTCTTACGTAACTTTGTGCACTCCGCACATTTCGTCTTTCACTTTCTGCTCAAACCAAAACTGTTATTCTGATATAATTAATGTCTCAATTTCTTTAAATCACATTTTAACACCTTTTGGTGTTAGGCGCGCGCCCGTAATTCGTCCCCGAATTTGTGTACGGCCGTACCGGACGAGAGTATAATTCCTACTGGGTTTATTATAAACGGGCAAGCACACGGCCCGCGTCCGCCGTCGCTAGATGTTGGATGACGACTGTCTTTGTTAAATCAAGCGCAGACTGCTGTCACTGCGGACACTCCTCGCATTCCTGTGACGTCAGTTGGGTTTGGCTTATGACGTCATATGTTGCTTTGTCTAACATACAAAGTTCAGAGGTCAGATGGCTAAAAATAACTACCTCCATGCCGTTAAACTGCTGACCTTGAGTAATTCGTGTATATTATTTTCCACAATCACATTTTCAAATAATACTTTACATTTTCCCAAAATATCCCTGGGTGGGTTGACTTGTCCCGTTAAAAGACTTGACAAAAATACAAAATCAGTTACAGAAAAAGAAGTGATATTAGACAAAGACATAATCTTGTTTACTACAAAAGATAACCAGTTGCTAAAGATGGAAATAACATTATTAAAAATTGCTGAAAAAAGATAAAACTAAATACATACATGAGAAATGTACTTAGTGAAACCATGAAGAACATCATACTGGAAATAGATCAGAATAAATGCAGAACTGTACTTATGAGTGCAATAAAACAGACAAATACTGGGAAAAGCCCAAGAAATGGTATACCCGCTTTGACACATTAATGCAATATAATTATGCATGTGTCAATTATTATACCCCACAATTTGGAGTATATGTTATATAACATAACAATGATGTTAGGTGTAATTGTAATAACAAGAATGTGTAATATATATGTTTTTAAATATTTACACATTATTTATTGAACAACATCTTTCCTTATTTCGGAAATAGAAAAACTCATTATTCTTCGCTTGTGCGAATCTTTTGCACTCGACTTCTGGTTGACAATTTACATTAAACATGGTATACAGAAATCGTATTATCTAATCTTAACTATCAAATATTTTGCTCTCGGCTTACTCATTCAGTGTGGTTATCTTTGCAATTGCTTACTAATTTATTTAAACAATGAATTTACTTTTATTTGACTTTCTTTAAGCTTACTTTGATTCTATTTTTTTTCTACTTCATTTGCATTTTTAACCAAATAAAGATTATATGAATTACTTTAAATTATTTCAATTTCAAATCAAATATTGATCTTATAACATTTACGTATATTCAAATCCTAATTGACATAAATGAAATATTATTCTAAATTAAACAATCAGTCTTTACACTACTATGTACAATTTAATTACTTATAGCAACAGTTTGAATGTCTCATTATAGTTTTTAATTATTGTTTTTCAATTGTAGGTAATTATATGGCTTTTTATCACCTCATTTGATGTGGTACATTATCGACGTGTCCTCCACTCGGTCCTCGGTCCGTGTCCTTCGGGTCCTCGGGTCCTCGTACAGGATTCCACTGCATGTACTCCTTAATTGTTGTCTCTCCTCACATCATGGGCTGTAGGTGTGTCCATAGAACCTCTGCTTTGACTTCTAGTCCATCCTGTGACGCTTACTGTAGATTCGAAACAGCGTTGCTGATTGACATAGCCTCCTGCGGCAACGGTTGAATGAAGAAGAAGAGAGCTTTATTAGTGTGACATGGTATTTATAGCCACATCGTGCAAAAGCTCCTGTCTGAACAATATTTGTCTTGTCAGACTTTGTCGAACGCGTCTTTGCTTCCACTCTTGTTCAATTCACTAATTTCGCCTATCTTCGCGAATTGCGAAGTCTGTTTTACACTACATGATACTCAATCAATCACTAATTTTCATATGTTTATTATATGTAACTTACACTTCTTTATTGTAATTATTTTATGTCACTTTCTCATGGGTTTTTAACCATTTGTGCATCTTTATTTCCTACACACTTTGGTGTATTTTGTTTTACATTATTGTACATATATTTCTTATAATTAAAATAATACTTTAAATCTAACATCATTTGAATAGGGGTTGTTACTGTTCACGAACAGACAGGTTTAACACACACATACTAAATACATACGTACACAGCTAGCGACAGGTAGCCAGATATGCGTGTCCATGCATGCACTGTGCTGTTCCCTTTTTTTATACAATCCAGCTTGCAATCTGAATCATGTTTATCAACCATATATTTATTTATTTTTATTTATTTTATTTGTGAATAATAATGAATATGCGATTCTTCAAATTTACTCTTACTTGGTGGGTTGAGCAAATATTTCCCCCCTCATGTATGTGGAGTTGATGCGGTGCTGTAGTACATCCGCTTCAATCGATGCTCAACTTTAATTCTCCTAGTAACCCAGTTATTTATGAATGGAATTTCCTCAAAGAACTGGCGTGATATTTACCTACTTCTCTCCCTCTTGCATCATCATTCACAACAAACGTCTCTTTACCAACTTGTCGTAACAGTGTGTATGGTCCATCATATAATCTTTTTCTCTTATTCTTCTCTTCGCATTCACTATTTTAACACCTTGATCACTGAGGATCTTCTTCATCTTGCCATATGCTGGAATATATTTCTTGAGTATGTAATTATAGTAAATACACAATAACTATCTTTACCATAAATATTGTACAATTACGGGCGCCATGTTGGAAACTACCAACAGATGATATTATATTTATTTTACGGGCCAGACTTCGTGTTAAGCGAACGATATGATAGCGGGAAGTGTTATCTGAAATAAATACTCTTAGTTGAAATGGTTACAAAAGAAACTTATTATTATCAGAAAGATTTTACATATATATGTGACTACCATGTGCCAAACACGCACGTTACTAGGCCTCGGGGCGTAGTCCTATGTATATTTGAATAAACATCCTGAGAAATGAACATTGTGAATATCATAAAACCAAAACAAATTTAACATATATATATGTATATGCACAACCCAGCACTTAGAAATTATAAGACACTCGCCCTCTCACTCTCTCTCTCTCTCTCTCTCTCTCTCTCTCTCTCTCTCTCTCTCTCTCTCTCTCACTCTGGTACAATTCTTTTAATGAGCTCATTTTGTTAAAATTTTAAAGACTTAGTGAATTGAATTTACTTTGAATTTTTTATTTTGGTCATTATGTTGCAATTATGTTTTATGTGAAATTAAAAGAAAATATGCTGTTGGAACGTTCTCACCAAATCGTCGGATAAGTCTCATCGCACTTCTAAGGTCGTATTCTCCATGCACAATCCGTAACTGTTTTACATCGCTTTACGGCCGCACCGTCGTGTCGGCCCACGAAAACGCTTCGGACGGATTCTATACGCACTCCTAACGACCTATCGGCCGATGACACCTATCCAATTAAGTTATCGCCCCAACATTTTAGATATTTTAGTGAGGTTTTTAACCACTTTTAGTGGTATAAAAGTAAAAATTCACTTTCCGTGAACTTGTTGCCGGCCGGCTGCGATCACGATTCCTGATGAAATGACACAGATCCTTTGTCACAAATTTCTTAGGTGGGGTGAAACTACGTCACCCGGCTATTGTCCGTTTGTTTACAGTTTCAACACATTCCTCGTCACTGGCGTCACCAAGGATTGGCACTTTATCTCAATAAACGACATACGGTTTTTTGCTGGTTTTCATGTTTTTTGCTATGAAATAGTCAGAATCCTGGCAAATATTTATATAGTTCACTCACTGTAGATTTACAAAGATTATTAACGGGTTATTTAATTTTGACCAAATCGTTACAAAAACGTATGAATACAATATTTATGGTCTTTTATACCATATTTATGTTAATTGTAAATTGTACCATAATTGTACCATTACAAAACCCCCTCAATGAAAGATTTTGTGCCGAAGCAGAAAAACTTTCATTGACCCTTTCATTCTTCCTAAAGGGATCAGCCAGGATATGTCGCCACAACCCCCTTACAATTTATATAAAAGAAAACAATAACTCACCCGTGGTCTGATGATGATGACAGTACCTACATGACCTTACTGGACTTCTCCTTCGAGATCCCAACACCATAAGGCCACTTAGGCGCGTAACGCCCCTGCTCTGACGCGCTGGCCAGCTCAGGACTGCTGTCATATCACCACCAAACACTGAAACAATAAATGAAAAATCAAAATAGTGGCTTAATCAAAATCACTCTATCCTTAACTGATATGGTTCCCCTTAGCTAGGTGCTGGTTTGTGCTAATAAGCACTGGGTTTGCTTGAAATACTTAAAAATACTTGAAATAATTACAAAAATGTACCTCACAAGAATTATATAGAACTTCCTTTCTCATTATGGACTACCCTGAATTATTAAATTGTTTCGATTCCCATCGATAATATTTAACTCTTTCTATTTTATAATTAGTATAATTATAAAAGAAACACATATTGAAATACAAAAATTAAATATAACTGAAAGTATGGAAATTCCCATATATCTCCCAAATATTCAAACCTAGAAAAAACAAAATTATTAAGAAAATCTTATTGAAATTAAAATTATTATTAAAATCATTACTATCATTATTAACAGGTAATAATTGGTGCTGTTAACAATGTCTACCCCTCTTTCTCCTCCACACACACTATTACCCCCCCTGAACTGTTGCGTTCAGTTACCTCCACAAGGACTGAGGCAGAAGGAGTGAGCACTTTTTTCTTTTCTCTCTCTCCCATCCTTGCTTCAGCTTTATAAAACTTTCAGGGTATGTACCCCTACTGTTAATCTTATAATATGCCCCTAAGGTCTACCACCCCAACCGAGGTGAAGTAGCCTGTGCAAACAAAGAATCTTAGATTCCCCTAAACCTCCCAATAAATTTCAACATTTCAACCAATTTTGTAGGCAACCAACCATGGTCAGGGTTACAATTGCTGGCCACAGCTGGTTGTTGTCCAAATCCACGATTAGTGTTGGTAAGACAGTAATCGCCCGAAATATGGGGAATCGCAATTATGTGACACATTGTGTCTTATGTAGTCCCAATTGGGACTACCCTACAACTAACAAGTTATACACAAATCCATTACAAGACTACCATATATTATAAACATAATGATAATGTTCATAAAGTAGTCTCCAAATATCACCATAGTAGCACTATGTCCTTTTAACCCCGTAAGGTTATTACTTCTATTTAGAATTTAAACATAAAAAATCAAAATTTAAATATCATTTAAAAAATGTTATTTCTTTCTTTAGTTACATTAATAAATTTGTAGACACTTTCCAAGTCCAAAACTTCACTTTTCTAACACTAAGACATTCTCACTATAGGATAACAATGGATCATCTGATATACTTGAGTTATACATAAAAAATATAACTCCTTAATGAGTTATAATATTAAGTCACAAAAAAAATTTCAAGTTCTATTCTATGATTTTTAGAATAAAATAAAATTCGTGGGATAAATGCCAAACTTTTTTTTTTTTTTTTTTTTTTTTATCCCAAGAATTAGGGGTTCCCCTCCCCGTTCAACAATAAGGTTAAATTTCTACTTTCTACCAATTTTGTGTGGAGGAAGACCATCGTTGCTTTCACTTCCATATGTCAGCTCCGCCAACCATGGTCCGCCTCCAGAATTCCAAAATCCACGATCAGAGGTGGTGAGTCTGTGATCGCCCGAAAATGGGGGAGAGTCCCTTCTGCAAAAACAATAAACTAAATCAATACTCAAACACTCAAATAAAAAAATAACAATATTCATAAAAAATACCTAAGATGACCAGTACAACTTTAAATTTGTAGCATTGTGTGTTCCTACTATCTCTCCAGTTACGTTGTTCTGTAACACATAAGAATTTTGTATCTTAATCTCTATTACCTCATACGGTCCTTCATATAAGAGAAAGAACTTTTTAATTTCTTTGTCTTGCGCACTCAATAAGTCATGCCTTTTGACTAATACCATTTCTCCTATATTATACTTAACCCACTTACCTCTTGCGTCGTGTCTACGTTTTCTTTGTTCACCCTTGCTAATTAAGTTTTCATTCGCCAACCGGATTTTAATGTTTACATCAGTTGTTCCGCTCTCAGGTGGATAGTCGAATAGTAGTTCCAAAATTCTCGGGGGGCGTGTTCCTCTTACCAACTCATGGGGTGTATAGCCGGTGGACTCGTGGGTGGTACTGTTTAGCCAAGTTTCTACCTTTCTTACATACAATGGCCATTCGCTGTGTTTAGCGTGACAATAGGCTCTGAAGATCCTGCCTATTTCTCTCATTACACGCTCAGCCTGGTTGGACTGGGGATGATACACAGCCGTATGCTTCGTGAGGATGCCTTCCTATCCTAAGGTCTGGCGCCATCTTCCACTGATGAACTGCGGCCCATGGTCTGATAAAATTACTTTTGGGTTACCCACATTAATCATATAATCTTTCGTCACCTTTTCGCTCAATACCTTACTGGTAGCTCTTTTCACGCTATACAATTTTACATATTTTGAGAAAGTGTCAAGCAATACAAATATATAAACTACTCCGCCTCTACCCTTCGGCAATGGTCCAAACAAATCCACAGCAACTAAATCAAAAGGTCTTTCTACCTTAATGTAATTTAACTCACCTTCTACTCTGTAGTTAACCACCTTCGACTTTTGACACAAGTCACAACTCCTCAGCAGCTGTCTCACTCGCCTCTCCATATTTCTGAAAATACATGATTCCTTTAAAACATTCACACACTTTTTTGCACCAAAATGACCATATCGTATATGACAATCCCAAATAATCTTCTCTTCCAACACTGCTGGCACCACTAATCTCCATTCACGCTCACCCCCTACTACCTTCTTAAACAATAATCCTTTGTAGATTTTAAAATATTGATTGTACTCAGATTCATCCAACTCCGTCTCTAAACTGTGTATGATTTTTCCAGACTTACCATCTGCTCTCTGCATGGTTTTGATATCCTTCAGCTCTTCTCCAAAGATTCTGTCTTCTCTGCTAATCTGAAAAATTTCAATTTCTTTTAAATCCCTACCTGTTTTATTATTTTCACAATCTACTCTGGACAGAGTATCGGGTACCTTATTTTCGGTTCCTTTAATATACTCCCACTCGAAGTTGTACTCCTGTAAACAAAGTACCCACCTGGTTAATCGACTATGAGCAAGTTTACACGTGTTGAGGAATGACAAAGCTTTATGATCGTTTCGAATGGTCGTTTTGTTGCCTAAGATGTAAGTTCTGAATTTACTAACTGCGAACACAATACTGAGCAATTCTTTCTCCGTAGTTGTATAAGTCTTCTCAGCCGGCAATAAGGATCGACTAGCGAACGCAATAGTCCGATGTTCTTTCTCCTCATCCTCCTGATACAGCTCTGCTCCTACAGCTACATTGCTGGCGTCCGTCTGTAAATAAAACATTTTATCAAAATCCGGGTGGTTCATCATAATCATATTACTAAATTTTCGTTTTATTTCTTCAAAGGCTCCACGCTCCACGTCTCCCCACTTCCATTGTCTGTTCTTCTGCAATACCGCACTTAACTTGGCGGTTATGTAGGCATAGTTCCTTTGAAATTTCCTATAAAAGTTGCACAGCCCAAGAAAACTTTGAAGTTGTTTGATGTTTCGTGGTTCAGGGAAGCGCATAATAGATTCGACCTTGTCCGGGTTTGCGGAAATTCCTTCCGATGTAATAATGAATCCTAGAAAATTAATCTTCGTTTGTAAGAATTTGGACTTTTCCCAATTTACGGTTAATCCTCCCGCTTCTAATTTTCCTAACACATACTTTAAATGTTCTAAATGGTCTTCAAATGTACGTGACGCTATTAAAATGTCGTCCACATATACTGTGAGAAAATCTAAATCTTTGGGTCTCAAAATTCTATCCAAACATTTAATGAAACTAGCTACGCTGGTATTTAACCCAAATGGTAGTCGCTTAAATTGATAATTTTTTCCATTAAATAAAAATGCTGTGTATGGCCTACTTACCTCTGCTAATGGCACTTGCCAATATCCGGCAGTCAGATCCAATGATGTCATAAACCTTATGCCACTAAACTTTTGAAAAATTTCGTTAATAGATTCCGGTGATTCTCGGTCTGGTATAATAATTTGGTTAATTTTCCTTGCGTCTAAACACAATCTTACTCCTCCCTCCTTCTTAATTACCACCACTAATGGATTTGAGTAGTGAGATACTGACCTCTCGATGATCCCATTTTCCAACATCTTATCCAACTCCTCTTGCACCGCTCGTCTTTTAGAGTAAGGCACTGGATAGCTCCGCTGCATGAATGGTGTGTGTTCCTTAATCTGTAACATACATTCATAATTTTTTGCCCTTCCTGGAATATCGGCAAACACTCTCTTAAACTGCTCTATTACCTGCCATAACGCTATACGTTGGCCACTCCTTATCACCTCACCCCCACTACAGAATTCATCCGCCCTTATCTCCCATACTTCATTATTAATATTGCTCATTTCATTATCAACATCTTCGAAATACTCACCCTCTCTACAAAAATTTATTTTAGTATCTAAATTATTCTCAACTACTCGCTTCTGTAACAATTTCACACCAGTTGTTCTAACTTTGTTTATCACATTTTCAAAATTAATTTTTACAGACCGATCACCCCCATCTAACTCCAACACCTTCTCTTTAAAATTGATTACAGCTTTATTTCTTTGTAAAAAATCATTTCCCAAAATGATGTCTAAACTTAATCCCTTGACTACCAAAAATGTATTATCAAAATTCATATCTCCAATTGAGAAACTTAAATGTATCTGTTTTGTCACCCTTTTACTACGTACCCCCGTGACTCCTATTACTGTAACCCCTGCTACGGGTAAAACTGGAATATCCTTTTTAAATTCTTTCAATTCACTTAAAATGTTTTCGGCTATTACTGAAATTTCACTTCCTGTATCAACAAGTGTTTTAAAGTTTCTATTTTCTATTGTTACCTGGATTTCCGTGAGTCCAGCTCTCACCTCCAATGTCGTGTTGCTCTCCTCCTCCAATAAGTCAGCAACGATATCTGTAGTTATGACGTTTGACTGTACGTCCTCTATCGGTCGGACCTCATGGGCTTCCCTGAACAGTGGTCGGGTCCTATTTACCACTGTCGACTTCAGTTTTCCGGCTGTGTCCTGTTATGACTTGTGGAGGGTACCGGGTGTCCCCTTGTTGGTCCCTGATGGTGATATGGTGATCCTCTGTTACTAGGTGCTCCTCTGTTCGCAGGTACGAATTGCTTTGTTTGGTTACTCCTTGGCGTTTTGCAGTAATAACAGTGCTGCATGTTGGCACGATTTCCCTTCCTGCAACTAGAACAACTCCAATCGCCTGGTTGCTGTAAATCATTGCGAAAATTAAATTTATTACCATTGTTATTGTAATAAGGCCTTGGCCGATTAAACTCAATGTTATGATTAGGCGAATTTGGCTGGATGGGTCGTCTACCCGTTTCACGGTCATTGATGCTTTGTAGTATATCTAATACTTTTTCAAGCTCATCGAGATTTTCTATTTCTTTGGTCATTAGAGTAACCTGCACCTCTCTTAGTAAGTGCTTACTCACGTATCTAACAAATGACTTAAAATGTATGGGCGGCTCTAAATATTTTGCCTCATTGTACAATTTAGTTACATATATGGTAATGTTATTGTTACTAAGGTTACGTCCCATAAAATTACCCGCTCCCATAATGCGGCTTCTTAAAGTCTCCTGCTCTTCTTCAGTCCAATATTTACCCTTGAATGCTTTCTCAAAAGTATTATAGCAATCCCATTCTAACCTATGAGCCTCAGCCCATATGACTGAATTACCCTTAAAACATTTAATTATTTTGTTTAATTTCACTTCCCAACTACTACTGCTAAAATAATTGTAATCCCGTGTTTGATTTAGAAAACGCATGGGATGTATTACCCTGTTTTCATGACTAAAATTCTCTAGTTCTATTTCATTATAGAAATACCTAGTTACGATTACCCTATCATTTATGCTTGAAATATTTTTATTAATTTCTCCCCGTAACTCATTTTTTACACTGGTTAAACTATTTGCAATTACATCATATTTGTCATGCACATCCATACTATTTTGTATGGTTAAATCATCAATTTCTTTAATCTTACTTTGTAACAAACTGAATCTACTCTTGGTATTTCTTTCATGTTCGGATATGGTATTATCTATGGTTTCTAAGTTCTTTGTAATGTCTATTACATTTACTTCAATTTTCTCTAAATGGTTTTGCAAAACATTAGTTTTCAATTCTACTTGGTTACTTACTTCAACATTGGTTTTAACTTCTATTTGACTCTCTACCAAAGTTAAACATTTCTGTTGTATATCTGTACTTTGTGACTCTAACTGACTTTTAACCGTGTTATTAACGGTGTCATAAATTAGATCTATTTTAGTATCTAAATTACTTATCTTACTACTGAATTGATCATTGACAATTTCTAATGTGGTTTTCTGAATGTTATCACAACGTGTTTCTACTGTATTAATTCTCTCCTCTAAGTAAAAATTTTGACCTTTAATTTCATTCTTTAGTTCATTGAACTTGATATCAAAACTATCAAATTTGTCACTTTGTTTATCAAATTTGTCATTCAATTTTGTAAATTTGATATTAGAATCGCTTTTTTGCTCATCTAATTTTTTGCCTAAATTATCAAACTTTACACTCTGTTCATCGAATTTGTTTAATAAGAGCTGCATCATAGCAGCAGTACTGTCTGATTTACTTTCTGACATTGTTGAAATTGTTGAAATGGATGTTGAAGGAACCGTGTTTAACTCAGTGACTCTGGTTTCATTGATCTGACCAATTTGGGTTAATTCAACGTCCATCTCACTCGTAACTGTTTCGTCAGTTAGGCTGACTTTGGTATTATTATCTTCATTAGTATTCATTTTGTTTATTTATAATACACGCATGCATACAATAGTATAACCTAACTTCGTAAAATTTGGTTATGTTTACGTATTAACATTTCTTTATTACCTCAGATAATTCTTTCCGCTCTCTTCGTAGGCTTACCCCACATAAAATTATATTATATCGAGTCCCTGTTCGCAGGCGACCAAATGTAATTATAATAAATACACAATAACTATCTTTACCATAAATATTGTACAATTACGGGCGCCATGTTGGAAACTACCAACAGATGATATTATATTTATTTTACGGGCCAGACTTCGTGTTAAGCGAACGATATGATAGCGGGAAGTGTTATCTGAAATAAATACTCTTAGTTGAAATGGTTACAAAAGA
Organism: Magicicada septendecula; assembly: GCA_034769895.1. Lineage (NCBI taxonomy): Eukaryota > Metazoa > Arthropoda > Insecta > Hemiptera > Cicadidae > Magicicada > Magicicada septendecula. The sequence goes on from CM068376.1 coordinate 173,524,555, forward strand.
AACTTATTATTATCAGAAAGATTTTACATATATATGTGACTACCATGTGCCAAACACGCACGTTACTAGGCCTCGGGGCGTAGTCCTATGTATATTTGAATAAACATCCTGAGAAATGAACATTGTGAATATCATAAAACCAAAACAAATTTAACATATATATATACGTATATGCACAACCCAGCACTTAGAAATTATAAGACACTCGCCCTCTCACTCTCTCTCTCTCTCTCTCACTCTGGTACAATTCTTTTAATGAGCTCATTTTGTTAAAATTTTAAAGACTTAGTGAATTGAATTTACTTTGAATTTTTTATTTTGGTCATTATGTTGCAGTTATGTTTTATGTGAAATTAAAAGAAAATATGCTGTTGGAACGTTCTCACCAAATCGTCGGATAAGTCTCATCGCACTTCTAAGGTCGTATTCTCCATGCACAATCCGTAACTGTTTTACATCGCTTTACGGCCGCACCGTCGTGTCGGCCCACGAAAACGCTTCGTACGGATTCTATACGCACTCCTAACGACCTATCGGCCGATGACACCTATCCAATTAAGTTATCGCCCCAACATTTTAGATATTTTAGTGAGGTTTTTAACCACTTTTAGTGGTATAAAAGTAAAAATTCACTTTCCGTGAACTTGTTGCCGGCCAGCTGCGATCACGATTCCTGATGAAATGACACAGATCCTTTGTCACAAATTTCTTAGGTGGGGTGAAACTACGTCACCCGGCTATTGTCCGTTTGTTTACAGTTTCAACAACACATTCCTCGTCGCTGGCGTCACCAAGGATTGGCACTTTATCTCAATAAACGACATACGGTTTTTTGCTGGTTTTCATGTTTTTTGCTATGAAATAGTCAGAATCCTGGCAAATATTTATATAGTTCACTCACTGTAGATTTACAAAGATTATTAACGGGTTATTTAATTTTGACCAAATCGTTACAAAAATGTATGAATACAATATTTATGGTCTTTTATACCATATTTATGTTAATTATAAATTGTACCATAATTGTACCATTACAAGTAGTATCTTCAGTACAGGTTTTGTTGTGGTTTGCATGATCGGATACAGATGAACTGCCTTAGAAACACGTCTATATAGACTATTATGTGTTCCCCCCCCCACCGACTTTATCGTGGTAATAGGTCCTAAGTAGTTTCTGCCCTTAACTCCCCCTAGCTTCCGTTTGAATACTCTGCATCTCAACATTCTACGTATGAAGATTCGGCTGTTTTCTGTTTGACAATCATAACATTTCTTTAACTCATTTCTAACCTTCCTAAACATATTATTAATGGTGAAATCTTCGCGCAGACATAAATAACATTTCAAAGCTGATGCATGTGCTAAGCTTTCATGTATGGGTTTTATTAATTTAGGCAACATTTCATTAGATAATATCACCTTCCAATCCTGCTTTACCAATTTGAAGAGAATATTGTTGTGTACCTCATATTGAACTTGTCTGTACTTAGTAACTCATCACGTATGTCACTAGGGTAAATATTGTTTATTGTATAGTGTTGTTTCCGTCTGCTCAGTCATTGTGTAGACTTTGACGGCTTATTGTCTGCTTCCGTTGTTTCTCACTTCGTTGAATTGTTGCCATCCCCCTTCACTGCATTGACCACTTTGTCGTACGGCTTTGGGAACCGTTTTCATGATGTGGGCCAAATATAACCACTCTTGTTCCCCTTACTGTCTCTTTGTTCAGTTTCTCTCTGCTTCTCTTGGCTGCACTCGCCAGTTTTAGTTGCAGTCGAATGACCTATATTACCATTTGATTGAGTGTGTGTGTTGTGCATCTGTGGTTTATAATTAGCATTGTAATTATCACAGTTATATTTAACATGTGGTTGAGAATTGTGCTTTGTATTCTTACCGTGCGTGATGTTTTCTGAATGTGTGACTAGTATTAAAAATTCTTCAACTGTTTTAATACCTTGGGTATATACAGCTAATTAGATATCTCTCTGAAAATGGTAAGACAACTTGGAGATTATTTCATATTCTGAAAACCTAGGTTTAAGATGTTTCACTCTTTGTATTTGAGCTATTGTATATTGTTCAATGCTTTGATGACCATGAATATTGAATTTACCATATTCAAGCTGATCGCATACTTGACGTTGTATTTGTATGTTCCAGTATCTGTTTTCAAATGCATCGCGGAATTGTTGATACGTAGTAATATTATCTCGAATTATAGAATACCATTGGCTTGCAGAATCTTTAAAATGTCGAGTAACGAAGTCGATCTTCTCACTATCGTCTATCGCACTACCTATCTTCTCCGTCTCTTTCTCAATATCTGCCAAAAATTCCATGCTATTCTCCCACTTGTTACCTGTAAATGTTATCCTACTTCTTTCTTCTATCGGTGCCAAAAACATCATCGTCTGCATTGGTCGTCTGCGAAGTTCTTCCCTAAGTTGCTTCATTTCACTCCGGACTTCTTCCTTCATATGGGATACCTCTCCAGAACAGTCTTTTGCAGTCTTGGATGTCTCTTCTATTCTGTCTTCTATAATTGTGGTACGGGTTTCTATTTCAATTGTCTTGCTAGTGGTCGCTTGTAACATTTCATTAACCATCTGTATCTTATTATCTTGTTCTTGCTTTATTACCATTAACTTTCATCTAAATTATCATTTATTTGTTTCTGTACATCCTTTCAGATCTTTTCTCCATTCAAGACGTAATTCTTTTTGTTTATTTTCTAATCTAATGGGTTGTTCGTGTAGGGCTTGGTTAACTTTGCTTTCGAGTGTATCAATACATGTATTTGTGTCAATAATCTTTTCTACTAATTGCTTATTACTATCAGCTGTATTTTGTTTTAATTCCTCTTTTAAATTTATATTATCGTGCTTCAATTGTACATTATCTAATTTCAACTCTTCTAAACCTTCTACTATTTTTATAGTATCTACAAATGGGTTAAATGTACCAAGGGGGAGCCATTGGAAAACAACAACAACAACAATTTTATAGTATCTTGCTTAAAATTTTGCTTTAATTGTACATTTTCTAGTTTAACTCTTCTACATTTTCGGTTATTTTTTGTAGATCTTGCTTCAACTCACCTAATTTATTATTTAAATCTTCTTTTGAGTTCTCGGCGAGCTTTACATTCTCTTGTTGTAAAGTTATACTCATTTCATCAATCCAGCCGTGCATTATAGCTTTAAATGCCTCCATATAAAACCCTTTTGTTTCTGCCAGGTTGAATATTATATTTTTATTGATTGATTTATTTATTATTTATTATGTTTTAAAATATTATTATTATGGAACCGTTTAATAATTTTATTTATCTATTATTATTATTAATTATTATTATCCTTCTTATTACAATCACACCTTTAAATGATATTCATTCGTTGAGCGCCAGTTGTGTCGTAATACACAACAAAATGAAATACGATAATATTTCGTATCAATCTTAACTACTATACACATTATATTTTACCACACTTGTATTTATAGAGCGTACATTTAGCAAAAAAAAAAATTAAATAGTTAAATGGTCGTGTCATGCCCCACGTTCAGGGCGACAAATTTTATTTGACACATTAATGCAATATAATTGTGCATGTGTCAATTATACCCCACGATTTGGAGTATACGTTATATAACATAACAATGATGTTAGGTGTAATCATAAAGAATGTGTAATATGTTTTTAAATATTTACATTATTTATTGAACAAGATTTTTCCTTATTTTGGAAATAGAAAAACTCATTATTCTTTGCTTGTGCAAATCTTTTGCACGCAACTTCTGGTTGACAATTTACATTAAACATGGTATACAGAAATCTTATTATCTGACCTTAACTATCAGATATTTTGCTCTCGGCTTACTCAAATTTACTCTTACTTGGTGGGTTGAGCAAATATTTCCCCCCTCATGTATGTGGAGTTGATGCGGTGCTGTAGTACATCCGCTTCAATCGTTGCTCACCTTTAATTGTCCTAGTAACCCAGTTATTTATGAATGGAATTTCCTCAAAGAACTGGCGTGATATTTACCTACTTCTCTCCCTCTTGTGTCGTCATACACAACGAACGTCTTTTTACCAACTTGTTGTAACAGTGTGTATGGTCCATCATATAATCTTTTTCTCTTATTCTTCTCTTCGAATTCACTATTTTAACGTCTTGATCACTCAGGATCTTCTTCATCTTGCCATGTGCTGGAATATATTTCTTGAGTAGTATCTTCAGTACAGGTTTTGTTGTGGGTTGCATGATCGGATACAGATGAACTGCCTTAGAAACACGTCTATATAGACTATTATGTGTTCCCCCCCCCCACCGAATTTATCGTGGTAATAGGTCCTAAGTAGTTTCTGCCCTTAACTCCCCGTAGCTTCCGTTTGAACACTCTGCATCTCAACATTCTACGTATGAAGATTCGGCTGTTTTCTGTTTGACAATCATAACATTTCTTTATCTCATTTCTAACCTTCCTAAACATATTATTAATGGTGAAATCTTCGCACAGACATAAATAACATTTCAAAGCTGATGCATATGCTAAGCTTTCATGTATGGGTTTTATTAATTTAAGCAACATTTCATTAGATAATGCCACCTTCCAATCCTGCTTTACCAATTTGAAGAGAATATTGTTGTGTACCTCATATTGAACTGGTCTGTACTTAGTAACTCATCACGTATGTCACTAGGGTAAATATTGTTTATTGTATAGCGTTGTTTCCGTCTGCTCAGTCATTGTGTAGACTTTGACGGCTTATTGTCTGCTTCCGTTGTTTCTCGCTTCGTTGAATTGTTGCCGTCCCCCTTCACTGCATTGACCACTTTGTCGTACGGTTTTGGGAACCGTTTTCGTGATGTGGGCCAAATATAACCACTCTTGTTCCCCTTACTGTCTCGTTGTTCAGTTTCTCTCTGCTTCTCTTGGCTGCACTCTCCAGTTTTAGTTGCAGTCGAATGACCTATATTACCATCTGATCGAGTGTGTGTGTTGTGCATCTGTGGTTTATAATTTGCGTTGTTCTAATTAACATTTGTTTAACCAACTTGGTGTGGTGGTTGGTCCTGCCATTTTTGCATAAGCAAGTGTAAGTTAACTTTATTAGTGGTTAACTTAACTTGTAAATCTGAGCATATGTTAAGTGTAAAAGATGAAATCAATTTTGTGTTAATATGGTATGGAATAGGTATGGAACTGATTTACCTAATTGTTTTCTTAGTTTTACTGGCAACACAGTTCAACTTTTAAAGTGTGGGAATGGTTGTGAAATCCAGATTCAGTCACTATACAATTCTGGAAAGTAGCTTTCATTCTCATTACTGAGGACCAAGAAATATGACACAAGTGGTTAATACAGTGTACACACTTTTTTAGACAATTGGGTGTTTACATTATGTACAGTACTTTTTTTGTCAATTGAGTCCCTTGCTCGATGTTATAAAAGACTTCTTGAGCCACTAAGTACCCTCAACTTGAGCCTCAGGGCCTACCAGTGTGTTACCTGAACTTATAGATTGAGAATCATTGCCATATACAGTAGAACTCCATTTATCCGAACACCAGTTATCCGAATTGCCAGTTATCTGAATCGATATCAGGAAATTAAAAAAACGCAATTTCAAAAAAAGTATTCAAACTCCAGTTGTCGTATTAACAAAAAACATCGTAAGTAAATCAAATTCATATAAGACTGTGTTAGCTATCCATCCTAGTTTAGGTATTGATCAGTAGTTTAGGTTTTGTCGCCTATTGTGCGCATTCTTAAGAATGTCAAATTTTAATTTGACATTTCAATAGAATGTCAAAGACGCACCAATCCCCGCCAGGTCACTCCCCTCTGTCACATTTACAGTTGATCAGTGTCTTGCTATCTATCGTATGGTGTATGTCTTGTGTTCTGTTTATACAGCACAGTATTTTGCCAAGTTGTTTTCATGTAGTGTGTATATAAAATGTCTTCTAAAAGGAAGCATGCCCTATTGTTGATGACAAAGTGAAAATAATTGAACTTTTAAAAAAAGGAGAGTCTGGCAAACAGTTGGCCGAAACTTATAGGCACGGCCACTATTTCTGATATAAAAAGAAATAGTTCTTCGATTTTGAACTTTGTTTCTAATTTGGAAAGTGAAGATGGAATGTCGTCCAGAAAAGTGATGAGAACGGCTGAAAATAAAAACCTATATGATGCAGTTTTTAAATGGTTTTTGCAGCAATGGTCACTTGGAAATCCCCTCTCTGGCCCCTGTGTTTGTGAAAAATCAAAAATGTTTGTTGAAAAGATAGGTGGTTTATCCGAATTTAAAGCGAGTAACGGTTGGGTACGTAATTTTTAGGCTAGGCATGGTGTTCGGGAATTAGATTTGAGTGGAGAAAACTTTCTGCAGATAACAATGCAGCTGATAAGTTCATTGCTGAATTTAAAATCATAACTGAAAACTACGATCCTGAATTCATGTACAATGCCAATGAAATGGGACTTCATTAGAAGGACTTTGGCTTCAAAGAGAGAAGCTAGTGCTCCTTGTCACAAAACTAGTAAAGAACGTGTGGCAGTGCTTACTTGTGTCAATTCAACGGGCAGTCATTGACTCCCATTGCTTTTAATAGGAAAATCGAAAAAATTCTAGGGCATTCAGAAACGTTAAAAAGCTCCCAATCATATACAAAAATCAACTGAAAGCGTGGATGACAGCAGCATTGTTCTCCGAATGGTTCGAGGAAACGTTTATTCCAGAGGTAAAAAAATATCAAAAGGAAGAGGGGAAAAACGGAAACGTGTTGCTTCATGTTGATAACACACCAACCCATCCTTCAGTGGATCTGTTGGAAAGAAGAAATGGACATTTTAAAGTGCTCTTCCTGCCGGCAAATGTAACATGTTTGTTGCAACTGATGGATCAAGGTGTAATAAAGTGTATGAAACGACATTATAGAAGGCAACTTTTACATAAGCTGCTGTTAGCAGATGAAGATGAATAAGGTACAGTAACATATTGTGACGATTTAATTGATAGTAAAATAGTTAATAATAATTAAAAAAAATTAAAAGCAATTAAGTATTTTTAAATCGCAGTATTAAACCTAATGCCCCTGTACTAACTCAGAATAAGTATGAGAGGTAAATGGAAAAATCTAACTAAACAATTAATAAAAAATCGAATTGTAAAAAGCTATTAATATCACAGTTAACCCTTTGGTAAGTCATCATGCGTTGACCTGTTTAATTCCGGACTCAACGTGCTTAGCGAACCGTCTGTAAATTAGAAATGTATAAAAATCGTAATGTTTGTAATTAGTAATTTGAAGGCACGAGTAGTAGTTAAAATAATTCCCGTAAATTAAATAAGTATAATTAATTTGTTTCTTCTTGTTATAATAATGTCAATTTAAATAAAAATAGGAACTATATTATCGCGGAGTACTTGCTCCGTTTCGTTGTAAAGTGCCAGTTGAATCAAGAAAAGAGTTACTATGCAGCCGTCAGACAGTGCACACCTACGAGCGAGAGCTCTTCAGAAATGTGTTGATTAAATTTAAATGTAACTGTTAGCTACCACTACAAAACGTGGGGAGCAAGTTTTAATATATAAAATGTAGATAGGTTTTGTTAAGAAATGTAATAAGTTAAGAAAAATTAACAACACGTAAGCAAGATGACGTCTCTACTCAAGATGTAAACTCCAGTACAACTCTACATGTGAATATGTGACCTGCATAAACTGTACATATGGACGTCTACGACCCCTACGACGCTGACCAGGACCTACGTGGATCTACCCCAACTTTAACCAGCATTACTTCAATCTCCTCAGCGAACCAGCTGTAAAGTATTCGCCGAAGACACGACCCAGATGACGATGCCGACTACCAGAATTCCCAAGTGTAACGCCCCAGGACGAGGACAGCACAACTTATTGTAAAGGTGACTCGATAGCTTGACTATCGAGAGTTAATTACATTTGAGACATAACTTATAGATGAAAAAGACTTTTCAGAGACTATAATTTTCTTTAAACAATAAATGAAACCAAATAGATGTATACTGTAATATTAAAAATCATACGTTGTAACGTTAATATGTAAATGTTAATTATAATCCCGTTAGTAAATAATACCATTCTTCAAATGGTAAATGTAATCTTGCAAGCTCCTAGATGAGCATAGTATTACTCAGACGTCTTTATAATATTTAAAGTAAACTCGGATCTGAGGTGAAAGTACATGATCAATATGATCCCTAGTTTTTCCAGAAAACCCTTTTGAATATTTTAGTATAAATAATTATGTTATGGGATCCTTTCAAATCATTTGTTAATAAAGAGAAGTCATCTTATTACACATTGAAGTGAGTGCATAAATCAGTGAAATACCTTCCCTTGTGTCCTAATAATTAGCTTAATTATTATTGTTAATTGTGTTGAGTTTAATTTCAGTTCGTTACAACGTAGGCAGCCCGTATAATTGGCTAGGGTCAATTATGATGGGTTCCCTGGATTTGTAACGTGGGCAAACGTTACAAAAATGCGCCACTCTGCTTTGCTTTCATTATTAAAGAAATGATCATGTACAGAGTGTCACAAAAATAACCACACTCTGCTTTGAGTTAAAAAGGTTGTAAGCATCGTGACGCTAACAAAGATACGTCACTCTAATAATTAAAATAATTGTTACGTAGTAAAATAGATAACTCTCTGCACTCGTTATCTGATCTATGCACTCAGTGACTATATTTCATGTAACATTAATTTTAAAAAAATTAATTTTTTTTAAGATACGTAATTTAATACAATGATAGTCTGTATAACTTGAAATATCATTGTATGACGCCAAATGCAAGTACGCACATGAATTTTAGTGCTTGTTAATCTGTTCAGTCTTTAACAGGTTTATATTGTGACAATTCAAGACCTGTAGTTTCATGAATATGCCTGCATAGAATGTAAGTGTATGTCTGTCGTCACGGTAAAAAACCAAAAACATAAACTCCTGCGTAAAGTAGACCCGGTTAATTACGTGTAAAGAAATTCGTAACTTAATTTTGTTACCAAAAATTAGAAATAATAAAATGGGCAAACGTTACAATATCATAAGAAAATTGATATATTGATTGATTTAAAGGACTGTTGTTACATTATAGCCGATTCATGGAATTTGATAAAAACTGTAACATTAAAGAGGGCATGGAATAAAATTAATGGAATTCTGACAAAACAACAAATCCAGGAAGAAAAAGAAGAGGCAATGAACAAGAAGGAAGGGGGAAAAAGAGCAAAGGAAAGTGTCAAAGAAAATGAAGCTGTATCAACTGAAGACATCCAAAAAATCATTGTACAAATTCCTGGCTGTTCCGAGTGTGACGTGGACGACATAAACGAGTGGTTGCAGTGCGATTCACTGGACCCTTGTTATCAAATTTTTGCCGATGATGAAATTATCCAAAGCGTAAACGATGAATCTCAGCAGGTGGACGAAGACGATGATAACGTTGCTTCAGTTGAACCAGAAAAGGAACTTTTTTTGTAGTAAAAGTGAACTTTTTGCAATGTATGTGTGACCTGGTTTTTATTAAGATTCTATACTCATGTAATGAAAATAAACAAAAGTGATTTTTGAGCTATTTTCGCATTTTCTTTCATAACATAACCTTTTTCTTATGTTTGTCCCAATTATCTGAATGTCTGTGTATCCGAATTATGTCTGGGACTCATTAGTTCAGATAAATGGAGTTCTACTGTATAAGAAGATTTGAAAGACAGTAATGCTGTTAAATGGTATTGTTCTGTTGGTGTCGTGGATCATTGTATGGTACAGTGGAAACAAAATACGGACACCAGTGATGTCACTAATTACCAGCTTTAATTAATCTCAAATAACAATTTATATAGTCCAGGCAAATTAGGAAAAATAGGGGAAATAATTTATAAAGTTTTGAAACTTTAGGAAAATACTCATAGGGGGTGTAGTAGTAAGAAACAGAAAGTTCCCCCCCTCGGGGGTGCGCATCCCCCTTCCACCACACCAAAAGTCCATTTTTTACCATTTTTTCAATTTTTACGCAAAACAGTTCATTTTTTGAAGAGAACTATTATTACAAAAAATATTTCTTGTAAAATTCTTCACAGAAAAGATCCTATGCATGTTTTAAGTGAGACAAACTGTTTTCGAGATATTGCAGTTGGAAGAAGATTAAAAATCCATTAGCATATGAGTTTGGCCTAATTTTCAACTTAGTTTTCTATTTATTTATTTTTTTCTCTTGTTTCTCCCCAACTACTTACCTTTTATACATAAATAAACATATATGTAACACATAAATGTTAGTGCTGAAGTCTGAAGGTACAAAAAACCAAAATGTGAAATTCCTTTGAAACTGACATTGCTTCAACAGAATTCTACAATACAATTTATTTGTTCAATATTATGTACTTTAACATTTATACATTGGAATCAAAATCATTCATCATCAGAATTAAGAATTATTTGAGAATTAATCAAGAATTACTTTCATTTTAATGCATTTACAATCATCTTTTGTACAACACCTACACTACCACAATATCTGTTGAACAATAATCATAATTATTTATAGAAAATTGTCCTCAAAATCTTCCGTTAAATCACTGGGAGTCGTATTAGTGCAGCTTTGACCTCGACAGCTTTTATACATTGCTGTGCAGCGTAAGTCAGCCTTCACACACTTGCATTTTCTTCCGCAAACTTGAGTGCAACCGCATGAAATCAGGAGTAATATCTTTTCTGGAGCTGGTGCTCGTTTCATGTGAATTGGAGAGAGGGATGAGTTTGATTCCCTCCATCCCCAGTTTCTGGGGTCCAAGCTGTTCCCTAACCACATCTGGATTTGCAGATATATGCGGTAGGAGTGGGGGCATGCTGCATCAATAGTGGGTGGCAGGCGTGAGAGTATGACAGCATTGCTTGCCTGACCCACAAGTACATTAAAACATTGAAATCTGTGATCATTTAATGTGTTATTACCAGTAGCTTTTCCTGTTTTTGTGTGCAGAGAGAGAATGAATTTTTCTCCTGCTTTTTCAATGGCCTCAGGAGTTGAGCTTGGATCATTGAATACTCGGGGAATGTCATGAAGATGCTGGGATCGGTTGAATAATTGGAAAGTCTGAAATTTCCCTTTCCCAAACATGGCTGAAGTGGTGTCATAACCACTGACTGCTGAAGAAATAGGATTGATTCATTGCAGTCATGGATGAGTGAGGAATTACGTATATCTTTGTAACTGGAACACCTGGTCTTGACGTTTCCTTTACCTTCCTTCATCATGAGAATGTCTTTGTCTTCTGGAGAAAGAGCTATGAGTAACGCGAGAAGATCAACATCTTGACCGACAATAACAACTTGCCGGTATAATTGTGAGGCATTTATTGCTTTTCCAACAATCTGTATATCTGCATCATCCTTAGAGCTGGGCATGACAGAGAGTTTTGTTACTTTCTGATTTTCTAGACCTCTACCAGGAGTCACACACCTGATTCCACCCATAGCATGGAATGTACCTTTACCCATCATTGTTGCAATGTTGAAGTCCGCATTATCGAAAGAGAACTGTGAAAACGAATCCTTTGAAATACCTGGTTTCCAGGACTGAACAGCAGAAGCCTCAAATACAGCCACACTACTATAGGTAGAGCAGAAACCCATACTCGAGACAGTTTCAACAATGTTTTTGGATCCCACTTTGCGAAACAAGTACACTCCGAGACCAAGTTGCAATGGGGAGATGAACGAGCGAGGCCTAGTAGCTGACACAATTGCGTGGGATATTGGTGTACATTTTCTCAAAGAGGATGTTCACTGCCTTTTTTTTTTGACGCAACCACACCCTTCAAGAATTCTTGTAAAGTTTCAGGAACCATAACTTCAACATTCTCAGTCAAGGCAGTCATATCTGGATAATCAGTAGTACTGTAAGGAGTCATTCGAATATTTTCACGGATGATAGTTGCAGCTGCTTCCACTATTCTCATTCGCTCATCTTTCTCATTGGCAGCTCGTTCATTGTACCATTGGTTCAACAGTTTGTGACCACTGCCACGAAAGCAAACAACTGCGTTTTTTTTGGCATTGTGGCAAAGAGGACTCCATCACCGTAGTGTTCAGTCAAATCTGTTTTTTAGAGTTTTTATGGTCATTGTATCCCCTTCTGGAAGAGATTCATTAATTTTCTGCATCAAATCGTGTACTGAAAATTGACATTCCTCTGATGTATCTATAAAATGGCACATTTCTTGGAAAGCAGCATCAAAGTTGGTGTCATGAGGGCGGCCTCTTTTTCGAACAGATGAGGGGTTGGACACAAATTTAGCATAGCAGTCTTGATGATAACGAGCTTCTGCAGCTACCAAACACAAAACACTGTTGATGCGTTCAGCAACCTTTCTACCTAAGTCATCATTGCGTTGCTCTGCTTTCTCAAGCAGTGTGTCTTTGAAGGTTAAAGAGCAAACTTCATACATTCCTCGACGTTTCTGCAATTTTTTTTTTCTTTCTGCCCCTAAGTCACATTTTTCAGCACATATGAAACATTCTTGTTTGAAATTGAATGTATCAGACGAAGACGATCTCAAACTTCTATCGTCTACCTGTTCAGCTTTCTGTTTGATGTGTTTCTCAATATTACACTGCTTAATGTATTCATGTCGACATACACACTTCAATCATTCCTACATTTTGTAAAAAAGTATAAGCCTCATCCTTCCTTTCCTTGCTGCCACGTATCAAAGTTTCCAACCCCTTGGTCACTTTTGATGTTTCTCCTTCTGACACAGATTTATTACAAATAAAACAAGTGGTAGGGTCCCACATTATTTTGTTCTCGACCCACAGCAAAAAAACACGATGAAACACAACGAATTGAAAAATACAATTACAAAAACAGAACTGTCCCGCACGGATTGGATAAATTCACAACATAAACTCAACTAAACTGGAAACTGGCAAACAGAGGAGAAACGGCAGCGAGAGAGGTAGTGGGGGCGGTGAGTGAATGGAAGGAATTGGGAGGGCGGACCTGTTCCTTTCCATTGTTCGGCACCAGCCCCTTTCCGACCTCCACAGGTCCCCTAATCCTGCTTCGTACAATACTGAACCCACTAGTCATTTCATCAAGTTGAAAATATACGAAATATTTCCATGTACCTAACTTACTCTTTTCATTTACATAACTGACTAAGCCAGAAAAGTTGCCTAAATCATACTTTAATAGAATTTTAATCCTCTTCCAACTCCAGTATCTCGAAAACGGTTCGTCTCACTTAAACCATGCATAGGATAATTTTTGTGAAGAATTTTATGAGGAATTTTTTTTGAAATAATAGTTCTCTTCAAAAAAATGAACCGTTTTGCGTAAAAATTGAAAAAATGGTCTTTTGGGGTGGTGAAAGGGGACCCCCCCCCGAGGGGGGAACTTTCAGTTTCTTACTACTACACTCCTTATGAGCGTTTTCCCAAAGTTTCAAAACTTTATAAATTATTTCCCCCATTTGCTGTTTTTTTTTACTAATTTTGCCTGGACTAATAATAAACAGAGTAGTCTCGTACAATAATTCAAGTTTAATTTGCCCACAAGCAATAATATTGTCAGGTAATAGAGTTCCACATTAATTATAACACAGTAATTACTTTCCACTAATTGTCAACAAACTCTCGATTCACACTAAAGAAATTGTCCACTGTAACTAACTGACAAAGCCAGCCGCTGTTATTTATATAGGTAGTGCAGGTGTTCCAGAATAACTTTCCATCCTTTTGGCGGTGTGCCAGCATAATTTGTGTATTTATAAGTGCTCTCGAACAGTCTGGAAGGTCCTTTTGCTACGTGAGTGCTTGGCCTTGACTGAGACTCTTCACAGCTCGGCTAGCCGAGAAATGGGTGGAAGGATGCTCTCGACTCTTCGAAAATGTTCTATAATTGTAGCGACACTGCCCCCTCCTTTAGCCTGTTGTCCCAAACTGGCAAACCATCTGTGAAGTAACACTCGGTCAGGTGGTGTAGGCAATTGTCCTACTTGCTAAGAATAATTCTGTGGCTCTACTAATTCAGTCTTAGGTGATCCAAACATCAAGTTCCCAGGAATACGAATCTCCTGCTCAACCACTAGTTTTGCTGGAATCATGTAGTTTGCCTCATGTGGTGACGACCTATAAGCAATCCGCTGCTCGAAGTTTCTTTGGTTCTCATAAAAAACCTGTAGCATAATGTCATCTTCAGCAACTTCTTCCCCGGGTGGTTTGATTAACTCAGGAACAAGCAAGAGCTTTTCCTCGACAATCATAGTAGGTTTTTCAGTCACTACCTTTGGCATTTTACAAATTGGTGCTTCCTCTGCTAGTTCTTCCACTTACGCTTTTTAATAGGAAGGGTTCCTCTTGACCACACCTGTTGCCTTCTTCTTCAGCTAATGTCACTTGCTATATCCAGTGGTTGGCGGACCCTGTCATTTTAGCCATGCAAAACTTTATCTTCTCTTGGCCATTCCTCAGGACATTCTCTCTTAAGTCGACAGTGAATTCATAGGGATTAATAATGTCCGTGGCAAGAATCACTTCATTGACAATGTCTGCAACGAGCATTTGGGGGCCATATATGTGTGTCTACTTGGCCTAAAACTGTGATGGGGCTTCCATCTACAGTCTGTATTGTAAAAGAGCTAATTTGAGGCTGGCATTTGCTGACTAAGTCAGGGCGCACAATGGACACTATTGTGCCCGTGAGAATTGTGAATGATGTTGTTGTAGCTTCTCATCCATTAATGATGAAGTTTCCACTAGTCTTATGAAACATGGGAACTGTGCGCTGTTCTGCAGCTTTATTTCTCCAATTTGTGCGATCGCACCTGTGTCTTTTGGTATTTTATCCTCCCAACAGTCTGCCTGTAGATGACCACGTTTTTCTACTGTTGTAACACTTTGGTTGTCTGTCTCTTTCCCATAATTGAAAACATTGTGGTGCTCTTGATCCTTTGAATTGTTTGTCCAGCAACATTGTTTTTCTGCCCCCACAATAACAGCAATGTGATACTGGGATCTTCTGACTACAGTGTGATGACATACACCCATTAATGTAGCAGGACACTGACTTGACAGCTTCAAACTCAAGGGCGTCAACAAGAGATTCTGAGCTATTTCGGTGTCTTGCCATTCATAATAATTGCTGAAATTCACAAGTTCTGACACCGTCAATAAATGTCTGAATCACAAACCTCATTTGAAAATCTTCTGGTGCTTCAGGATAGGCCTGTCTAATAAGTCTGTCGATTCTTACTTCAAACTCTTGAAGGCTTTCCCCAGAGTGTTGTTGTCTTGCTCTCAATGGAGTGCAGTACACATCTCACATATAATGTTTATCACCATACCGTAATTCTAAACCTTTTATCAATTCAGCATAGGTGTCCTGGCTACCAGGTGGTTCTTTCTCTAGAAGCTCTACTGCAGGTCCTTTTAAAGTGAGAATGAGTGAAACTGCCTTGTCTTTCTCCATCCAATTATTTGCACAAGCAGCAGGTTCAAATTGCTGAAGATACGTCGCCCATTGAGTGCTTCCATCAAATGTTGGGGCCTTGACATGAACTGTCTCAACTGCAGGGAAAGTGACTTTCTCTATTGTCTTATTTTCTGTGTCTTTTTCTGTCTTTACCATTGGTACAGTATATTCAGAAATTGTTTTGAAACACTTGGTTGTATTTTCATTATCTGCTCAACTTTCCTTTTAATTTGCTCTTTCATGTTTGCAATTTACTGTTTTATAGTTGTTACAGTCTCCTCTGTTTCAGATTTTATTTGACATCGATTCTTGTACATCAGATATTTTTGTAGACATGGATTCTTCTACATCAGATATTCTAGTAATTTGGTTATTAAGCTTGGCTTGTAATTCACCCAAGTCACCAGATAGGAGACCTTACTCTACGGTAGTTTGTTCTTGCATCTGCATATGTTCCTTCCTGCGCTTAGATGTCACCTGCTTCCTGCTTACGTTTCTCATCTTGACTTGAGCAACAGTGCTTCTTGCCGTTCTTTTGTTTCCAGCATTAGTGCTTTTTGTCTTTCCTCTGGTTCTTCTTTTTTCTGTCTGCATTTCTCATCCTGTTGTTTTTCTGCTTCTTCTGCCTCTTATTGGTGTTCTTCTTTTTGTCATCTTCTGCTTCTTCTGCATCCTGTCATCGCCGTCCCTCTTCTGCAACAGCAGTGCCTAGAAATTTTCCATCATCTGACTGGATCCATGTTTGCAGATGAATTACAAATTACACTAGTCTTGCACTTCTGATCCACTGTTAATGACAGTCTCACAGTTCGTCGTATGGTACAGAGGTAACAAAATACAGACGCCAGTGATGTCAGTAATTACCGGCTTTAATTAATCAATCACAAATAACAATTTGTAATTAACAAGGTAGTCTCGTACAATAATTCAAGTTAAATTTGTCCACAAGTAATAATAATGTGAAGTAATAGAGTTCCGCACTAATTATAACACAGTAATCACTTTCTATTAATCCTCAACAACTGCTCAATCCACACTAAAGAAATCACCCACTGTAAATAACTGACTAAACCAGCCGCTGTTGCTTATATAGGTAGTGCAGGTGTTTCAGAATAACTTTCCATACTTTGGGCGGCGTGCCTTGCGTACTTACAATTACTCTCGAACAGTCTGGAAGGACTTGAGTGCTACGTGAGTGGACGGTCTTGTTGAGACGCTGTGCCTGCTTGGCTAGCTTAGAAACAGGTGGAATGGCACTCTCGACTCTTCAAGAGCGTTCCATAATTGTCATGGCAGTATGATGGACACAGGGACAAATGATTTGGTTTATTCCCAGCCAGCAAAGTTGCCCATTTTTCACTTTTTTTGCAAACTTTGTAATCCACTTTATGCTTATAAATACTATAAAATTTCTATGTTGTTATTAATTTATATATTCTCTGAAAAAGATCTAGTATTAAAACTTTTGTTTACAATAACAAGCTACAATGGAACGTCTCTTCAATGGCGGGTATTAAAAAGTGTCCAGAAATAGGAAGTGTAGCTTATACAACAGTCTAAAAAGTGTTACAAAACAATTCCCTTTTAAAAGCTTAAATCATACTTAAAAGTTCCCTAAAATATGAAATAAGAATTTGTAGGAATTGTGTAGTATATATGGACTGTGTACATTAAATTAAAAATAAGCTGATTAAATCTGCGAGTTTAAAAGTAACATTAATTTAAATTCTTGGAATTTTTTCGTTGTCCATGACGTGTTGTTATCTCACACACCCTTCTCACACACATATAATTTCTATATTTATGTACTGATATAAAGTAAACACATGTACTTACCATGTCACTTTATGTATGAGCACGTGGTTCATCTCTAATATAAATTTCTCTTTAAGGGGCCAGGGTTCACTCTCGGCGAGATTCAGACACAAAGAGGTAATAGAAATAACAACACTGATTTTCATTTGAATATAACTAACTTGTTTTTTAATTTCCAAAATTAAAATATATACTGAATCATGACCCAAAGATGGCGTCACATACAAATACAAAAACAAAATGGCGTCTACATTTCCTTAAGCCCTATTTAGTAATGATTACTTTACGTTATGGTGAAGCTTGTTCATATTTTAAATTTACTTCTGGCTGCAGCTCTAATAACCTGTGATTAATTTAATGCTTGTATATTCCACAAACCAATGCCCTATTTATTCTATTGTCATGGCCATTCGTTCACTCCCTCATGTACTCACTCACACACACTATCACAGATACATTTTATTAGATTTGTTTTCTTTTTATTGAGCTCATTTAAATATGAAAAATATGATAATTGTTTCGACTTCTCTGTAAGTAGACTCTGGTGGCTCCTTCGCTGGTGTTAAATCTTACGTCTTTGCATGGCAGGTGGTCGCCTCATATCTCTCGTCTATTTGTTTGATTAGCACTGATTTTACATCTGATATTTAAATATTAACTGTTGTTCGAGTCTTTAAAACTCCACTGTTACATTTTTATGATGAATATTAATTTGTCTAAAACTTCTGATGAAAACTAAGTCAACAGTGATACATCACTGCTGACCCTTTGGTGTGCTGTGTGGAACTGAGAACGGGTAATATGCAAATTTTCCGTATGTATTAGTGCATTTGACGTCACCGTCTTTTGTTTGCTCGGCCAACGCCTTGTTTCATACGCTGTTGTTCCTGCGTCATTGTCTTTTATTAATGACGACACAGCTTTGTGAACCAATCACAGTTGTTATTAAGAGTCCGTCATCACATACACTGCCATCATCTCTGCTTGCTTTCGCTCGTCCACTGGTGACCTTGGCATTATGCTCCTCTTACTGAATATGCGTCGTGTGTTCTTACAGAGGGACAGTGGACCTAACCATACTTTATTTAACTTTGATACAATAAAACATTATAAAACATCCTCAAACCCCATAATTAAGGTAACGGGCCTTTATGTACTGTTACAGTGTCCGTTAATTAACTAAATATAATTATTTCACCACGACTCGGAACACAAACTTTTTGTGGGTAAAAAAGTTTTGTGTTCCGAGTCGTGGTGAAATAATTATATTTAATTAATTTAAAATTAGTACTATAATAATACAAATAAAACATCTCATACTGTACAGTTAGTATGTATGTTAAAATACCGAAGTTTTGTCATATACATGTGCACTTCATTTAAGATTTTCTACTCCATTATAAGTTTTGTATCATAATTTTAATTTTGGAATTGTTTTTTAGCATTGGTGTAATATAAACAACCTAAATTAATGTAATTAAGAAAACAAATAATTTTAATAAGTAAAAACAAGTTTGTTGTTTGTTCTTTGTATAAAGTTTTGTTCTTTCGTTTGATGTTTCCTGATCGCTTATAAAACTGTTGATTGCTGATATAACAGAATTGTCATACGGATATGAATTTTAGTCCTTCAGTATCTGAGTTTTTAGTGAATGAATGCTTTAAGTTTTTGATACTGCTTAAGTCTCAATAGTACTAGAAATTTTAGGTGAGCCAGCATTTGTATTATTGTCTGCAACAAGATCTGAATAATTTTCTTGGGGCATAAAATCACCAACACAGTTTATTAACTGTTAAACAGTATTCTAGGATACCTGCTCATAAAATGTTGTAAGGGTTGCTGGAGATATTTCACGTGTTACTCTTTATTGCTTCTGTAATGTATGTTTTCATTATTATTCTCACCTTCAGTTTTAAAATTGTCGTAAATACAATGGTTATAGATGTTAGTTGGTAGCATATGTAATGGACTAACTTCAGTGCAATACATTAGTTTCATTACAGTTGTTTTGTGTTTCCCTGAAGATTAGTTAAAATGTAGTCAGTATTTTACAAGTAAGTTTATTATTTGAAACAATATGAACTTCATCAGTGCACATGTGGTGTCAAAAAGAGATTCATATCAGAATTGATGTGATGTCTGCTCACACACATGGACACACTTTTATACATCAATACAATGTGTACTATATAGTATAGGAGATAATGCAATAACAAGACCATTGACTGGTCAGAATCCTTTTAGATCAAACTAGGGTTCCGTACTAGGCTGTGGCTTGCTACTTTGAAGTACACACTGTACTTTTGGAATGAATTTGATTACTGCTCAGGCACATATAACACATGCTGTACACTTTGATATAAGTTTATATAGTATTTTACTGTACTATATTTGTATTATGTGTCATAGGTATGTATGATGTATGTTTAGTATAATTTTATTTGTTAATGAATCTGTTCATAGCGTGGAAACCATATTGTATTTTTATAGGTTTAGAGGAAGGAATATTGTACATATAAAACTAAACAAGTCTGTATTTGTTATACAGGTAGGTCACATGTTTCGAGGATGTAAGTCTGAAGACATGCCTGCTCACATTTATTCTGTAGCACAGTCAGCGTATCGTGGTGTTCTTGCTTCTCGTCGTGATCATTCCATAGTCTTTCTCGGCCATTCTGGGAGTGGAAAAACTACCAACTATAGACATACATTGCATTATCTTGCTCTTGCTGCAGGATCAGTAAATAAGGTATTTGTAGAACCTTTTCAGTTTTGTCATAATTTTGAAGTTACTTTTTGTTTGTTTTTGTAGGTGATAGCATAAAACTGTTATAAACTTGCCTTCGTTCTTATTAAAATGGAAGTGGTGTGTGATTGGTCCTTTGGTTTCAGTGGGTTTAACACACACACACACACACACACACACACACACACACACACACACACACACACACACACACACACACACACACACACACACACACACACACACACACACACACACACACACACACACACACACACACACACACACACACACACACACACACACACATGCAGATAGGACAGTACAAATTTAAACAAGATATGCATAAGAATTATGTTATATTTAAAAAGAAATCTTACATTTCCATTTCAGTATTTCACTACACATTTCTTTTGTAGTTTCTGTTTCCATTAATGATTGCTTTTTCACAGGTTGTGACACCAGAAAAGTTAAATGCAATTTGGACTTTACTGGAGGCATTTGGAAATTCAAGAACTACGCTTAATGCCAATGCAACACGTTTTACACACATCTTTAACCTAGATTTTGATCAGTCTGGTATGATAGCTTCAGCTTCCATCCAGGTTTGTTTATCATCCTATAATTATTGTTACTGAAATGGCAGTCATCCCACAGCAATACATTTCTTCTCCATTTCATGACTAGTGAAAATGTGTGTTTATTATTTATTAGTAGTTTTTAAAATGGTCACGTATTCATTTTCTCAAGTTCTTAATTATCGACAAGTGGATTATCTGCTTATAGTTTGACCACAGTGCATTCTTATTGTAGATACTGGGTTTTTGGCATATTGCTGGGCAGTTCTCATACTTATGGCCATGTTCAAAGGATGGAGGAAGGAAGAGGCCTGATAAAGGTTTTTGCTGAGAAATTTGGTTTAAGAGACTGGAGAGGAATAATGGTTAGAAATAGTGGTTAGATAAGGTTGAGAGATACCTCAGACAACTGGGAATCAGAAGATATAGACAATGGGCACAAGACAGGGAAGAGTAAAAAACCATTGTTGCGGAATCTGGTGTTCTACAAGTACCATAGCACCATGGAATGAATGAATGATGACTGGAAACAAGCTGACCCAAATGAGAAAAGTATATACCAATAACAGAATGTATAACACAAATGAAGTGGGTCTTTTTTAGCCTGATGTCAAACAAAATTTTCAAGTTTAAAAGGTGAAGAGTACGGGCAGGACACATTCCGAAGTGTATGTGAAGTCAAGACGTTTCAAGAATGTAAAATCTTTTATATATATATTACAACGTTAAGTATTTGTGAAGCCCCCAACTTCTTGTGAGCCATTTTTTTTGCAACATTACTTACGCTATAAAATTATGACAGGTGTAATCGTAATAATAATAACACAACGTGAAATGGTTTAGAATCTTTAAAAATGTATTAATTAAAAATTTTCTATTCTGTTGCGATTAAAAAATATAATTATTATTCGCATGTGTGTAGCCATAGCACACATCTAGTTATTAACATATAAGTAATTGTACGATAATATTTTAAAAGATTGAAAGTAAGACTGCTTTCTTACTTGATAATTTAATAGCCTCTGGTGAGCTCTATAGCAGCAGCATGCAGAATTGCTAACAAGACATAAATAATATGAAAATGACTTACCGTAATCTCACGACTGGGTAGATCCTGACACTCAGGCAGGATAGACTGGTTGGGAAGAGGATGGGTTAAATGTTCTACCTGCCGAGGAGTCCCGACCCGTGGATGTTGACACTGAGATGGCTGGCGTGCGACAAAAGCTACAAGTCCATATGCATGCATAGACTCTGCAAAACCCATAGTGCCAACTTCGGAAAATGAAAATAATGACCGGTTCGATCCGAAATATCGAACACCAGCCCCCGTTGACCGCAATGGGTCAACCACCAACTACACCAAAAGACATGGCCCAAAATGCATTACAAAAATTTGGCTTTTGGTGAACAGGAACACTCTCTGAAAATTACCCTCCAACATAGGAGGGGGTCACACGCAAACACAAGAAAATACAAACATACAGAAAACATGCAATTAATTAGAAAACCATGACGAATAACTCCGCCGCGGGTGCATTGACCAGGCGAGCAATCCGAAAGGTTCGGGTAGAGCAGACAAAACCCAATAACATACAATAAACAATGGCCCAGCCAAACACAATGTAAAACTCAGCAAATCAACTTAGTTAGTATTCCCTAGTTTTTTTTTACATTTTTTCCTTTTTTATTTTGTTGTTGTTGTTCCCTTTATTCCCCCTTTTTTTTATCATTTTTTTTTTACTTATTTTTGTTGTTGATTTGTTGAGCATCCATAACTCCCAATAAACTGGCACAACGCCATGCCAGAAACCTTCCACAATATAAAATCACTGCGGACAACAGCTGGACGGAATCACCTGGGAAATCCCAGAAAAGTGTCAAGTAAGTCCACAACAATCATTGAAACTAATTCTGCTCACCCGAAAAAACAAGATAAACCCAATCAAGAAGATATAGGAAACCGGTATAATTTAGGTCACCCCCACCTCTAAGGGCCACGACGACAAGTGCTCAAACAATTCCACCCGGGGCTCCTGAGTGAGAAACGAAGAGACCTTGGTCTCCAAGGCAACATCTTGCACGTCGTGATTCGGGCGATAATTAATAGGGGGCCAGTGCAGAGCATCAAGGTTTAACCAATCTGGCCCTGACCACCACAATGTCGACGACCGAAGGCTGGAGAGTGACGTGCCTCTAGAGGCTAAATCAGCGGGGTTAGAAACACCATGAACATGACGCCAAGATTTAGTATCGGTCCACTCGGTAATGGCAGCCACCCGATTAGCAATAAACGTCTTCAATTTAAAAGTAGGCATATTCAGCCAATCCAAGACAATCGTCGAGTCCGTCCATAAGAAAACTTGACTCAATTGAATACATGACGAGAATAAGCCAACATAATGATGAACAAGTTTGGCTAAAAGATAAGCTCCCAACAACTCCAAACGTGGGATTGATAAAGTTTTAAGAGGTGCCACTTTAGTTTTAGACGACACCAACGAAACCACCGGAGGACCAGAGTCAGTATAAATGGACAGATAGAGGACAGCCGCGTAACCCAACTGGGAAGCATCACAGAAACCATGCAATATAACCCTTTCAATATGCCCACCATTAGGGAGGAATGGCCGGTAAATAGTAATTACCGAAAGATGATTCAAAGAGGACAGGAATTGACTCCAATAATCATTTAAGTCATCACTTAGAGGAGCATCCCAGTCCAAGCCCTCAGCCCAGAGTTTTTGGAAAAAAGCCTTGGCCCTGAAAATCACTGGCAAAAGCCAACCACATGGGTCAAATAATTGTGCCATCTGGGATAACACGACACGTTTGGTAAATTGAACCTGAGCATTGCTGCAACAGGCCAAAGGAGGAAATGAGAAGCAATCGGTTGAATGGTCCCAACTTAAACCCAGAATATCCTTATCCTTAGCAACGACGGAATCACTCGGAGCGGCTGATTCAGGTAGGCAGTCGGGTTGATTAGTACACCATTTTTTCAAATTGAACCCTCCTGAAGACAACAACAGAA
Source organism: Magicicada septendecula (assembly GCA_034769895.1). Classification (NCBI taxonomy): domain Eukaryota; kingdom Metazoa; phylum Arthropoda; class Insecta; order Hemiptera; family Cicadidae; genus Magicicada; species Magicicada septendecula. The sequence continues at coordinate 173,548,264 of CM068376.1, forward strand.
TTAATTCCCGTTGTAATTTGCAAAGCTCTGATTTTGAATCAGCGCCAGCAGCAATATCATCAACAAAAATATTACGGCTAAGTACCGCCGCTCCCGCAGGAAAATTAACTGCCTCATCCTGAGCCAGCCGCTGCAAGGTCCGCAACGCCTGAAAAGGGGCGCAAGCCAGCCCGTAAATAACGGTACGCAAAGTGAAAACCCTTAGTGGGGCGGTAACCTCCTCATGCCATAAAATACACAGGTACGCCGAGTCATCAGGATGCATAGCAATTTGGCGATACATCTGTTCGATGTCGCACGTGAAAACATGGCTAAACCGCCAAAACAAAGTCAAAACGTCGGACAGTAAGGTCTGCAACTTAGGGCCGACACATAACACGTCATTTAAGGAAATCCCAGAGGACGTCTTCATGCTGGCGTCAAACACCACCCTTATTTTTGAAGTATCACCTCTAACTTTAAAGATACCATGATGAGGGATGAAATATTTTGGAAAATTGGGGTCAGACACCAATGACATATGCCCCTGAGCGACATAATCCGTTATAAATTGTACATACTGGCTCTTAAACTGACTGTTCGCCGCAAATTTCCTTTCTAACGCAAAAAACCGAGACATGGCTCCCTTAAGGGAATTTCCCAAAACGTGAGAAGAGTTTTTGAAGAACGGCAAGCGCACCTGGTAACGACCCGACGGCAACCGACTTGTTGACTCCATGTAAAACCTTTCAGCAAAGTGATCCTCTTCAGATAATTGGTGGGGTACAGCTGGAGGCTCTTCGACCTCCCAAAAACGATGAACTTGCTCAAGTAGGTTTGTTGTATCCGTTGATAACGTTGTGACAGAAGGATAAAAGTGGTGGAAATGACAGTGAAGCTGATGTGCAGATACCAGATCCAAAGGAAGGCCAGTGAGACCGCTAGCACAAGTCAATGCACAATTAAGTGAAATTGGGGCTCTACCCATAATCACAAACCCAAAACGTGTCCTAACTGCAACAGGCAAACCTGCACCCAAGGGAATAGTCTCTCCCAAAAGAATAGCCGCTACAATATCGGCTCCAAACAACGCATCAGTTGGGGCTGCTACATCGAAGGTAGGGTCAGCTAACAAAAGGTCTTTTGTAGCCTGCTTAACTTCAGGCAACACCTGGAACCTAGGTGAGTCCGACAAGATCTTAGAAAGAATTATAAAAGCATGGTTAGACGCCACAACCTCGCGTTTTAAAGTTTCCAAGGACAGATGGCACACCTTTTTTGCTTTGGTGGCAATATCACCTACCCCATTGACACTTACTGAAGCATCAAAACAAGCACACTTTAAGCGAGATGCACATGCTTCAGTTATGAAAGAAGCATGGGACGCGCTATCCAGGATGGCCCTAACTACAATATAGCCACCATTGGGAGACGACAAGACTGCTAGACAGGTGGCTAACAGAACCCCTGCAGGATGGGGCAGAGACACGGTCAGAGTAGTGCTAGACAGATCAACTTGGTCAACAAGCGATGACCCCGAAGCCTTGAGTTCAGCTGTGTCAGAAATCTGTGAACGAGACGGAGACGGACGGGCATTAAATGAAGTAAAGTGTGCTGGTACTTAGAGCCACACGTTTTGCACCTATTTTTGCACCAGCCCGAATGTTTATGTTGGAGGCACGAAAGACAACATTTTTTTATTTTTAAGACTTTGAAAACGAGCTCTAGGGTCCCTACTCAGCCACGCCGGACACTTGAGAAGCACATGGGTCCGGGAATCGCAATGAAGGCAACGTGAACTAGATGCATCCCATTGCGTAACCTCCGCAGATAATGTAGACACAGCAAGAGGAGTAGCCTTAGAAAAGGAAACCTTCTGGGTTTTCTGGTGGCTAGTGCTAGGAAGAGCAGGTAAAGCCGATTCCAAAGATGCCTGCTCTTTCTGTTCCGCCATAGCGGTTAAAAATGTCATAATTTCTGTTAGGGCAGGGAGATTCTCTTTGTCCGTAACAGACGCCTCAAAGCATTCACGCAATGATAGATCCAGCCTAGACAATACAAAAGACGCATATATTGCTTGATATATATCAGCAATGTTTAGAGTTGACAACGCTGAAAAGTTAGCATTGAAGCTGTCCACCAATTTTCTAATAGACGCAGCTGATCGCATAGAAGCGGCTGGTAACTGAAGCAGATTGGTACAATAAACCCGAGCGGCCAAACGAGGATTGTGATAACGACTTTTAAGAGTTGACAGTGCAAGTGAATAACTATCATCAACTATGGGAAGCGCGGCAACCTTCTCAAAAGCCTCACCCTTAAGATGAGTCAGTAAATATAACAATTTTTGCTTTGGAGTGAGGGCAGGACTTTCGTCCACTAATGTGGTGAACTTTGACCAAAACTCGGACCAACATTTGGCCTGGCCATCAAAACAAGGTAAAGAAAGCTTCGGCAACTCATGAACGAGAACACCTGAGTGCCCGGCACTTGCCGATGAAAATCGACCGGAACCAACTGGTATCTCTGGTTTTGTTAGTTTGGACGCTAAAATGCTACCCCGGACATAAATATCCTTAATTTGAGCTACCACCGAAAAAATGTGGTCCTCGTCCAATCCCTGGGGCAATGACTCGGCCGATAGGTAAGGATCGACCTTACCTAGAAGGTCCTGATATTCTTCGGACAACCTGGAGGCCAAAATACCGGCTTCATGTTGATCCACGGCTCTCAATTGCGGCAACCCTTCCAACTTATTTATTAAATGCTGCAACGCAAGTATTCCCACCGAAGTGGTCCGGTCAAAAGCTGCCAGCGACAATTTAGCAGGCATACTGAATTAAAAAATATCGCGCAACCGACAACCACCCTCAACAAGAGAATTAGCAATTGAACAATAATCACGACCCGACCTAGCCTAACCGTGATCGAGATAACTAGGCGTCTCACACAACGACTTTTCATACACAATACCGAGCAAGATAAATACAAAAGTAAATTAGTGCAAGGCAAAATACAACTTACACAATCCAACAGGCGAATAGTACCAAACACAATAAATTAAACACGCAACAAATTAATTTACACAGTGCAAAAGCACGACAACAAAAACACAAGTTGCACAAGACTACAGCACATACGGTGCAAAATAATGGTACACAAAAGTGCACCCAAAAAAAACATGTATAATACCAAATAGAATAAATACACACAAAACACAGCAAAGTACAATGTACAACAATTCACCAGTTACCGAACCAAACACAATAACTGGGACACATTAAATGCCAAAATTTATGGTCAACGCGGCGTGTATGGACAGGATATCGCATGTGCAAAATATAAACCGCACCTAAAGGTAATAGTCATGCCAAAAAAAATTAAATACAAAGGCAGGCTATACCGACCCCGGATAACCTAAAACCAACCCGTTCCCTTTACGCCTGACAGTCGCAAACACGTAGCGCAATTTCACGTGGAACGCAGACCTTAACAGGCTCGGAAACAAACTTCACCAGACTTGACCCAGTAATCAAACGATTACCCACAAAACAAGGTGCAAAATTTTGACACAATATTTGCCCACCTGGCCATGCACACACGACGACACTGCTGACCACAAGCAACAGCATTGAAACGCAAACTCGTAGTTCACATGCGTACGTATTATACCAACGTGCTTCCGTGCAATAGCATGCAAATGACGAACATTCATGAAATTTGAAAAATTAACGGCATGCAAAACAACCACGAGCAGGCACAAAAAACGAAACGGCACGGCACGTTGGTAATTAAAATAAAAATCGCGCAGCCAAAACTGACTTATAACCCATTTACTCACTCGAAGCACCAGCAGCAACATGCACAAAATTACGAAACACGTGCTCCCAGTCGTGACGGCAAGCAATTTAATTGAAAAGCTAGCAACCTCATGAGCCCTCTGGTAGTAAATAGATGTATGATAATATTTTAAAAGATTGAAAGTAAGACGGCTTTCTTACTTGATAATTTAATAGCCTCTGGTGAGCTCTATAGCAGCAGCATGCAGAATTGCTAACAAGACATAAATAATATGAAAATGACTTACCGTAATCTCACGACTGGGTAGATCCTGACACTCAGGCAGGATAGACTGGTTGGGAAGAGGATGGGTTAAATGTTCTACCTGCCGAGGAGTCCCGACCCGTGGATGTTGACACTGAGATGGCTGGCGTGCGACAAAAGCTACAAGTCCATATGCATGCATAGACTCTGCAAAACCCATAGTGCCAACTTCGGAAAATGAAAATAATGACCGGTTCGATCCGAAATATCGAACAGTAATAATCTCGTATTACACATAGGACATAATATACACTCTTATACTACAATAAACATTTGTTATTATATAATATTGCTCTTGACTTGCTCATTACTCTGATAACTATTAGATTATCTAATCTCCTTTTAATAATCTATTTCCTTTTTTATTATATTGCATATGCATTGCTTGTAAATAAACACATTTAATAAATATACACTGCCAGAATCTTACCTACCTTCGATTCCTCTCTCGTAACCTACCTTTTTCAAACACCATCAGAACTTCAGGGCCGCCACCAATATCTTTAAGGATAGATATGGAAACCTATATACACTTTACCTTAATTAAAAACACTGGAACAATTTTGCTATCTGACCCCCCTTAATTCAGAAAATTCCTGAATTCGTTAGACGAGTTTTTAGCACGCAGAGTATAGGAAATGGTTCACGGCAAAATAATTACTCTAACACATATTTTTCTTCTAAACAAATCTCATTTTATTTTAATTCAGTGTTCTATTCCCTTTGTATCTGTTACTTTAATAATTCGGAAACATGAAATTACTTAAATTCCCTATAGAATAATCTTTCTTGACCAGCCAGTACTTTTATATTTTATTTTTCCCTTGCTCCCCACATACACTCTCTCACTCTTTACACTTAATACCCTCCGTTTTCTGAGCTCTTTAGATATTTATTAATTTTAATTTTTAAGCAGCTGATTGTTTGTATATTGTACCTGCATGTGCTATTCCGCCATCTTTCTTACTTCACTCTCACTTTCATCACCAAACACTGTTCTAATTCTTCACGTTTACATGTTATTTAGATTTCACTGACACTTTTTCTTCTTGGATTTCGTTGTCCATGACGTGTCCGTTACTTAACTAAATATCACTATAATATTGACGACTCGGAACACAAAGTTTTTTATAAGTAAAAACGTAAAGTTTTACCTTACAGCCTAAACCGGCTTTCACCTATAGAAGGCCTCTGATGAAGCCTTCTATAGGTGAAAGCCGGTTTAGGCTGTAAGGTAAAACTTTACGTTTTTACTTATAAAAAACTTTGTGTTCCGAGTCGTCAATATTATAGTGATATTTACTTTTTCTTCCTTATGTTCTTCGGCACTTTTACATATTTCGGTAGACCTTGGCTACTGTATTCGCGTCGGTCTACCGAAATCCCGAGGCGGCGTTTACATTTACGGCTGTACTGTTTGACTAGTGGTGACGAACTGGGCGAACCTCGTGCGTGCGGTTGCCTACATGCCAGGCGTTAGGCATTGGTCAAGCTGCCCACCCGCGTATGTTGGTTTTATAACGCCTTCTCTTATTGGTTGAAAACCTTCTCGAACATTTCGCTCGGACCGGAAAGCCGTCCGAATTGTCGCCATGAGGTAATTTTTTCGCAGCACAAACATGTGGTTTTTCATGACTCACATACTTCGTTCTAATCAGTACCTGGCACTGCACTACAGGCTGTTCACAAAAATTGTACATTGGATATTTATAAAGTGTTGCCTAGCATGGTTTGCTACAGATTGTTACAATAAAATCATGAAATTAAAAACCCTCTTAGTTTGTCCCGTTACATGCTTTGTTTTCTAATAAAAATTTACTATTTACTTTCATATTAATTTAAATGTTATTGACTAAATTATTTATTCAAGATTATAAAATTTACTCTTTACTTTCATATTACTTTAAATATCATTGATTAAATTATTTCTCAAAATTACACTTTCATGTGTGTTACAAAAATGTGTGAAAAATTACACTTTCACATTACTCTAAAACTACTATACAAATAAACATTTACATTTCCAAAAATTATTAAAATTCATCTTTGAATTATATTGTCTTTCTCTTTACATAGTTAATTGTCTTTACGTGAGTCTTTTTACAAATACATGGTTTTGTTTCACCTTATTTGTCTTGGTAATACTCAGTGTATCCTCTCCGGTCCTAGGTTCTTGGTCCTGGATGCTCCTCTGTAGTCGTGTAGTCCTAGAATCCTTGATCCTCGTCCTTCAGATCCTCTCCACAGTCCGTTGCCTCGTTCTGTACTCTGGACTCTATTCCATGTACTTGGGCTGCTCCCTCGTATCCCGTCATGGCCTCAGGTTGCAGGTGCTCTCACGAAAGTGATGGGTAGTCGTGAAGAACCTCCGGCTGCTGCTGTGGTTGACCAAAAAAAAGTTGTTGTCGTTGGGCAGAGCCTCCGGCTGCCACGGTAGTTGTACGAGAAAGAGAAATAAGTTGGTGTGGCTCGAGTATTTATACCCTAGGGCGCAAAAATCATGTTTCGACAATATTCTGCAGGTCTCAGTCTGTCGGCGTCCCTTTCTAAACACGATTATTTTCACACTTATTTCGCTTGTCTTCGCCACATGCAAAGTCTTTTGCAAATTACCCAATATTCAGCTTGTCGGTAATTTTTATGTGTTCACTGTGTGTAAACCGTTTTCCCTATCTTACTTACTTCTTACTTCTTGGAGCGGACTTCCAGGGTCAAGTGACCCCAATGGTCCGATGTCCATGGTATACCGCAGCAGCGAGTGCCCAAAAGTGCTTGTTCCTGATAATCTGGTCCAGGCCACCATTCTCTCCCATCACGGCCCTCAGGGTCTCCCTGGCTGGATTCTGTACGGAGCATCTGAGCAGAATGTGCTCAAGAGTTTCCTCCTCCATCTGGCAGCTCTCACAGGTTGGGGAATCTCTCAAGTTGAATCGGTGCAGGTAATGTCCAGTGACAATGTGGCCAATTCTGGCCCTTGCTGTGAAAGTAACCGTGGATCTCGCCACGTCGCGGTATAAGAAAGGGTCTGCAGGTTCTTTCTGGAGTCGAAAAAGTTGTCTCCCTGTTTTTCCCTATCTTAATTAATATAAAATTTATATTTATTTTCATATATTCCCACGTTTTATTATTTTCACACTATGTTTTGTACACATGTGCGTCTTTATTTTATACATACTGTGGCGTATTTGGTTTTGTGATATTATGCACACACTCTTTACAATTTAAATAATTCATGTAATTAATAGCATTCATTTAGGGGTGACACTTTATGGGAACCAACTGGTCTCACACACACACATGTAAAATACATGTGTAGACACAGACACAGCTGCGTGGTGTGATTAACCTGTCGCAGCATGAAATTTGATCGTTCCATTTACAGTTCAGATTGAAAGATGAATTATTATTACAGTACTAACAATATGCATTATTTATTTAATTAAATTAATTATCTTAAGTACTCGTGCAATGCACAGTACTCTATACATTTGTACTGTTGTAATGTATATATATTGCAACGTTACGATTATTTCATAAATTCACACAAATACAGAACCATGTACTCAACACAACTATTAAGTGTAGTACACCTAGGGTTGCCAACTACTATTAGGTGAAAAAAAGTATTTCACGAACAGATGTGTAAAAATATATAGTACATTGCATGAAAATATAGTATTCTACGGGAGTAAGAAAAAAAGACACATTGTTTTTACTATTTATCCTTAAAACTATATTTTTTGGAGCTTTTTGCATCTTTTAACAATTTGGCATCATTTAAAAAAACATTATAAGAATCATTGCAATCAAGATCTAAATTACAATATATTAATAACTCATTTTTTATTAGATTCAAGTTAGCTCTGTTTCTCTCGTCCCGCCACTTCACATTCATGACTGAAAAAATTCGTTCAGTAAATACAGAAGTGGCAGGGATAGAGAGCAGATATGAAATTATTTTTAAGGAATTTGTCAGTTGACTGTCACTGTTTTGAAATATATGCTGCCACTTTTTGTCTGTATTTTTATTCATAAAATCATCTGAGACTTTTGCTATGGCAAGGATTTGATTTATTGTTTTTACTTCAGAATAAAGCTCATAAAATTGAATATTTAATTTTTCTTGCAAAGATAGCTGTTCAATAAGTGTCACACATAAATCAAAAGAGAAATCGTCTTTCAAATTATAATTTTTTAGTAAATACAGCCAGTTGGAAGAATCAAAATTAAACCATTTGTTTAAGTAAGCTAAACTTTTTTCAATGAATAATTCAACATTTTTTATTACAATGTCACTTTTTTCATTTTCCATAGTTTTTAAAATTTGAAGTGTTCTGAAACCAAAAAATTTATTGTTTTTACGTTGCTCTAACTCTGTTTTTAAATTAGTCATGGTATTATATAAATCTAAGGCAGTAGTTTTATTTCCTTCTAGTAGTTTAATTGTCTTATTAAACAAATGCAAAATGTGGCTAGCGAAATTTAAAGAGCATTGAAATTTTTTGTCTCCCTCAATTTCGTTCATCAGTAAAATATTCTGAATATGCACTGGACAGTTATCATCATCTAAACTTTGAAAGTAATTATATATAGGCTGACAGTTAATCAAAATGTTATCTACACATGGTAATAAGGAAAGTCATCTGGTTCCAACATGGCGCTTCAATTCGTGCCATTCACCATCCACCGCAGCAACAAATTGTGTAGTTCCTCCCTACGCGTTGCAGACTTTGAGAAATGACTGTAAATTTTTAATATGATATTTTTAACATCTACTCTTATAAAATTCATTGAGTATTTTACACAATTGTGCACAATATGTGCATGGCAATTTCCTTTAATCAGATGTGGAAATTTATCTTCTATGTTTTTGTACAGAGAGTGGCGAATGCCAAAGTTTGCATTAATATTATCCGCACTTAAACCAGACACTCTATTGAATGAAAGATTTAAGTCAGATAATGATTTTTCAATAGCTTCGAACATGTCATTGGCTGATTCCTTGGAATTTTCATAAAAGTCTATAAGTTTATTCTGGATGCCATGTTCCGTATTAAAATATTGTATTAACGAGGAATCATAAAAAAAAAAAAAGAATTATAAATAAAAATGAAAATGACTAAACTCAGAAATTTGGAGAGGGGAGTCATATATTCCAAAATAATATTTTAGAATTTAACCAATTCAATTAATTACAAGAAAATAAGGGAATATAAACCTTTTAATACAATATAAGATTATTAATAATAAATATAACAGAAAAATGGCTGAATTTGCATAATGACAGGAAGTTAATTTTTAGTTTTTTCACTAAATACAAAATGAAAGTAAAATTACTAATTTTGGACAGAAAACATTATAAAACGGCAGTATTCAATCTTAAAATATGCCGAATGAACTGAAGGATTAATTTAATGTTTTTTTTATTGCTAGCATCAGTCTGTAAAAAAAACTATAAGTCAGGATGTTTTATCTCTTCCAGCACTTTTTGCAGTGCATATGGGCCCAGTACTTCGCAAGCCAATGCCTCCATTTTGGTTCTGACCAATTGAATGTTTAATGCAGTTTTAGAATAAGCATAAATAGTCTTATTAAGCTTTACATTACAATCCATGCTGTTGTATGAAAGGTTGTGTTTAACAGTGTGGTAAGTTAAAGTTAGTTCAGCAGCAGTTATCTTGTTATCAGAAGAATTTGTAGAAGATGAAGAACAAGTTGCAACTAAAAACCGGTCTAAAATGGATGTTGTTTTCAGAAACTTGGTTTTATTTTTATGCTGCTGAGTCTCATTATGTTGTTTTAGCTGAAATGCAAGTAATTAAGAACCGTCACCAACTTGAGTTAACACAAACACATTAGCATATCTTGGTCAAGACAATACCAAAGTTCAGTAAAGTTCTAATAAGTATACAAACTTCAAACACAAAACCAACACCTTTAAAAACACACACACACACACACACACACACACACACACACACACACACACACACACACACACACACACACACACACACACACACACACAGTCCATACTCTATCCATACCTCATGCCACGCAAATGCAATGGATATTCTTATATTATGTACTCACCTGGCCAATTCCGCTTTTTCCGATAGAGATAGTAATGTTACACGTTTTGCATTTTGCAATGAAATCATCGTTAGGATCTTTACTTATCCACTCAAATTTATCTTCCCATTCAAACTTATACTTTTGTAATCTTTTTTCTACTTTACGCTTCTTAGGCCGCTTCTGCATAGAACTTTTGTTACTTTCATTCATTTCATCCTCACTCGTCATAGTTTTTATATTTCACAAAATAATTTCTATAAATGATGGCAAACAAGCAAAATACAACTTAATTTTTATTTCGCACGTGGAGGTTAGGATGCTGTCTGACAGACAATGTTGACAATACAGTGACAGTTCGTTGCATTTCGATATTGCATGTTCACCAGTTTAAAAAATAACTCAAGCTAAAAAATGGTTTATTGCCAGTCTTTTCGTATTTTTTCTTAATTTGTCTGCATGTGCAAAATAAAGTATAAATTAATTTTTTATTTTTTCGTCAGACTCAAAATATAGTATTTTTGCGTACCGTACTATATATATTTTTTAACAGTATATAGTACACCTAATGAAAATATAGTATAATACTATATTATATAGTACGGTTGGCAACCCTAGTGCACTGGCCAGGTCGCAGGATGTTATAAGTTTCACACATATTAGGCTGTTCATAACATCTAAAAACTAAACAATCATATACTCTTATTAACTAAACAGACATGTTAAATAAGTCATCTAAATTCTTTCATTTTTTGTGTGCCTGACTTTGATTCAATCTTCAAATGCTAATAGCAACTCATTTAAAAAGAAACAAAAATAACATTAAACTGAATAATAATATAAAATTACTAGTTGCTATAGACAAAATAAACTAATTACATTTACTTTCAAACTATTATTTAACTCTATTGACACACCCAAATTTTTAACATATAACAAAAGATTTAGTAACTTTCAAAGTTTCTTATAAAATTAAATAAAAATTTACATTAAACATTTTTAAGTCTTACTGTTCATGTAAAATTTTCTTTCTGAAAGTTCTTTTCACAACAAAATTATAAATATTTAGTCATCACCTGCATACTGCTGCCGTTACCGTTGTGTGTGTGTGTGTGTGGGCGCGCGCGTCTGGTTCCTGAGAATTTTATGATGATGATGATGCTGTGTTCTCTGTCTCTATGTGTTGTTGTTGCTCCTGAGTTCCTCCATACGTCTTGTGTGAGTGTGGTAGTGTGTGTATGTGTGTCCATGTCGATCCGCAACGGGCAGCGTAACGTCATCTGTAGATTCCTTGAGTCTGAGAATGCCCCAAAATTGTCGGTCGTATTTATACTGGACTCAGTCTGACATGTCCAGGATTGCTCTTGACATGTTAGAAATTGTAACTTTCATGCAAAGCGTCCTTTTAATTACGAATCACTTTTTTGTTCATTTTAGCAATTTTGTAAACACACTTGTAGCATGCGCGATATCATTGTTTGCATAATTTTTTTCTGTTCACGCACATATAACACACATGTTAATTACTCTTTAAATACACTCGTAGTTAACATTAATTACTTAGCATCTTTTAATATTGTAAATTTCTGCAATATTTTTATATCACTGCATTAGTTAAAAATTCCTTAATGCAATGGTGTTTTTATAATTGGCGTAAGTCTTTGCTTACAGGTTTAACACAAGTAATTAGTTTATTATAATCCTGTTAAGACATGATTACAGACAAAACAATAAGTCGTTCGCATCACCCCATATTTTCATGTCGTAGCGTGCTCACACACACAAACACACACACGCTGTAACTTACGCTACCACAGGAGGTGTCCCTCCCGACAGGTTAGATATTGTCAATTCCTGCACAAAATGTAACTTTTTATATTTACTTAAAAATATTTAACAACCACACACTCCCACTTACCTTGAATTTATTTACTTGTTCGGCCAGATCATCTAGTGGTGGAAACCCTTTTTCGTATAGCGAATTTACCAGCACAGAAAATGAAGTTAGGTGGTTGAAATGATTATTCTAACACACATGTAGCAAGTTGAAATAAAATATTATTTTATTTTATTTTGATACGACATTCTTTGTTATGCTCCCATTTACATAAGACACCCTTCTTCTTGCTTTTATTTTTTTTTCTACATATTTTTTCTATAATTAATTTTCAATATACTGCAATGGTACATACAAAACATTGTTTACTACCTGAAATGTAACTGATTGACCTGACTAAAAATAATATATCTCACTATTCCCTAAACAGTTTGAATTCAACTCATTTTATCTCTTAACTACTACCAATATTATGTGTATATCAAGGCAACCCAGTATTTGTTTTCATTCACTCTTTCATACTTTCTTATTATGAGCTCTTTTTTAATTTCTCAAATTGATTTTAAATAATTTTGAAACGGTTACTTCTCTTTGGTGGTGTCGGACATGTGGTGGGAATACTCCCGTGTTCTTCTTTGATCGCATAGTCTGACGAAATGTGTTCTCATTAATAAAATTTTGGTCACTTATTGTTGTCTAACGTTTCACTGTTGATATTTAACCACGTTTTACATTTTTATATGTAGTTTAATCACACATGTTCACTTTTATTAGAATTTTCGGCTCGCAAGCCTTTTACATTGAACCGGCTGATTCCGAAGTTATTTACAGACAGACCTTTTCAAGATGGTCAAAAGTCGTACTGCCCATGGCAACTTGCGTTTTCATTGGACGAACACCTCTCAAGGAGTTTACGTCATCTAGTCCCGGGTGAGAAGGAATTTTTGAGACGTGACATTTCCGTGTGAACATTGGCCGACACCTGCGCGCATACGTGTGAATACGCACCCTTGTTGATAACTGGCATTCTGTGTAACATGCTATGCCTCACACGGAGCTATAGTCGGTGACCCATTTTTATACTCTGGTTAAATAAAATGCAAAAGCTTTGAATTGCAAACCCTCATTTGTTTGTACCATTACAAAAATTGTATAAAACTGTTCCTTATTCTATTTATACTAATTACAATATAAAACATACCGCCCTGGGCAAATATGAAAATATATGTATTGTTACATATATTCCCCAGGTGGGTTTAAATAAAATTTGACTATTGTTCAAATTTTATTTACACAGCTATCTAGGTGTACCTTATAATTACAATTACATCTTATTAACTACATTACAATTGCTTTTTAAAACACCTTATAAAAGTAAATATTTTAATCGGTATGTGAGAAACAAATCCTTTGCGGTGGGTGACAAATTCTTCCCCCTAATATAAACATCGCAGCTGTGTTCTATTGTTCCATTTTGTTTACCGACACACTTTTGCCATTGTCGGCTTAATTTTCTCACTCTCTGTTTCCCTGTTCTCGTCATAATAGACGATAAACTTCCTGCAGTACATTTGTTATGCATACATAACACTGCTTTATTGTAATCTTTATGTATAATTATGCCGCTACATTGTTTCCTTATTTTTCGTCGCTTGCGGCTAAATCCTCTATTAAACATACCATAACAGCTGTTCACATACTTACTTGCGTTACTCTGTCTCACTTCTCCTATACTGTTGGTGTTTCTCTCTCTCGATTCTTTGCCCTTACCTGCATTCAGAGAGTCAGCTGTACTTTCCTCTTCCCAACAATACTTCTCTTCTCTCTGTACAATATTAGTTTTATTTCTGTACTCGGTGCAAAACATGTGTTCAGACTGTGCGAGTAAAATTAACAATTCTTTAATCGTTTTAATTCCTAGTGTTTTACTGGCGAATTTACTATCTCTGTGAAAGGGATGTGCAAAATTACGTACCACTTTGTGTTGTGCCAATCTGGATCTTAGGTATTTACTTTTTTCGACACGGATTACATACTCCCCAACGGTGAGTGTATCTTTACCTTGATACTTACCATACTCTAATTGGTCTCGTATTTGTTTTTGCATGTGTTTATAACCATAGCAACCTTCAAATGAGTTTGTAAGTTGTTCGTTCGTAGCTACGTTATATCGAGCACTCATGTACCATCTTACAGCATAACCTTGGGACTGTTTACTAATAAAGCTGTTTTTCTCTTTATCAGTAACAGCATTACCTGTTAACTCCATTTCTTGTTCCCATTTCAGTATAAATTTTGTCCTTTCATCACTCAGTGTTGGATCCACCATCAACTTCGTTGCTTCCTTCTTCAATTCCGTTATTAGACGTTTTACCTTTCTACATGATTTTACCCTAGTGTATCTATTTCACTGGAATATTCCTTTGTGGTTTTATTAGGCATGACTATGGCAATTTCCAACCTTATTACTCTGGCTTCCAACTCCTGCGTCTTATTGATGTTTTCATGGACTTGTTCACTGACTGCTTTTCTTTCCATATCCTGCTCCTGCTTTGCTACTATAAATTTCTCATTCCATTGTTCAGCTACTTGGTTCACACTATCTTTTAATTTTTTAGACCATTCCGCTTTTTGTTCTTCAAACCTATTCTCAATCTGTAAAACTTGTTCGTTTAGTCACTGTTCTACTCTAGTTTCTAATATTTCTATTCTGGTATTAGTTTTTTCGAGTTTTGTTGTCAATTGCTCTTTAAACTCTTTAAATTCGGCCCTACTTTCTTCACTATTCTTTTGTATTTGTTCATTAGTTTTCGCTAATTCAGCTTTAAATTCTTTATTAGACCTCTTTAATTCTTTGAATTCGGATTTAAATTCTTCCCTACTCTTTTGCATTTGTTTGTACTTAATTCGTCCACCCAGGCATGCATCATATTTTGAAATGCCTCAGTATCAAAACCTCCTCGTGCTTCCATGTTGAATTATTTCATTTATTCTTTATTATATTATCTTTTAAAATAATTATTATTGGTTAACCGCGACTCTATTGGTTTTTTAGTTAATATTATTTATTTATATTTGTTATTATTATAAATTATCTCATACCAACAATTTCTCTCCTCTTTTAGTTTTGTTGAGCGCCAGTTTTGAAATGGACAACAATATTACAATTACAATACAATAATATTAATAACAATATACTTATTAATTCTGAACATATATAATAATTAACATATATCGTACCAATTATTATGGTATGTTGAGTATCTGGCCCCACTTTGGGCATGCCAATTTATTATGCAACATTACGGTTATTTCATAAATTCACACAAATACAGAACCAGGTACTCAACGCAACTATTAAGTGTAGTACACCGGCCAGGTCGCAGGATTTTTGTTTTTCGTTGTGTCGAGTATATGTAGTTGCACAATAATTAAATAAATTTTAAATAGGAGTGAGATGTTGTTGACATGAAATAATTATTTAAACCCATTTAAAAATTATCATCATAAGGTTTATTCATTAATAGAAAAATATTCCAATATTAAAAAATTCAAACATTAGATAGATCAGATATCCACTTTTATAAGTTTCACACATATTAAGCTGTTCATAACATCTAAAAACTAAACAATCATATACTCTTATTAACTAAACAGACATATTAAATAAGTCATCTAAATTCTTTCATTTTTTTGTGTGCCTGACTTTGATTCAATCTTCAAATGCTAATAGCAACTCATTTAAAAAGAAACAAAAATAATATTAAATTGAATAATAATATAAAATTACTAGTTGCTACAGACAAAATAAACTAATTACATTTACTTTCAAACTATTATTTAACTCTATTGACACACCCAAATTTTTAACATATAACAAAAGACTTAGTAACTTTCAAAGTTTCTTATAAAATTAAATAAAAATTTACAATAAACATTTTTAAGTCTTACTGTTCATGTAAAATTTTCTTTCTGAAAGTTCTTTTCACAACAAAATTATAAATATTTAGTCATCACCTGCATACTGCTGCCGTTACTGTGTGTGTGTGTGTGTGTGTGCGCGCGCGCGCGCGCGTCCTGATTTTATGATGGGGATGATGCTGTGTTCTCTGTCTCTATGTGTTGTTGTTGCTCCTGAGTTCCTCCATACTCTTGTGTGAGTGTGGTAGTGTGTGTGTGTCCATGTCGATCCGCAACGGGCAGCGTAACGTCGTCTGTAGATTCCTTGAGTCTGAGAATGCCCCAAAATTGTCGGTCGTATTTATACTGGACTCAATCTGACATGTCCAGAATTGCTCTTGACATGTTAGAAATTGTAACTTTCATGCAAAGCATCCTTTTAATTACGAATCACTTTTTTGTTCATTTTAGCGATTTCGTAAACACACTTGTAGCATGCGTGATATCATTGTTTGCGTAATTTTTTCTGTTCACGCACATATAACACACATGTTAATTACTCTTTAATTACACCCATAATTAACATTAATTACTTAGCGTCTTTAATATTGCAAATTTCTGCAATATTTTTATATCACTGCATTAGTTAAAAATTCCTTAATGCAATGGTGTTTTTATAATTGGCGTAAGTCTTTGCTTACAGGTTTAACACAAGTAATTAGTTTATTATAATCCTGTTAAGACATGATTACAGACAAAACAATAAGTCGTTCGCATCACTCCATATTTTCATGTCGTAGCGTGCTCACACACACAAACACACATATGCTGTAACTTACGCTACCACAGCAGGTGTCCCTCCCTTATAGAAAATGTGTAGTGTGGAATAAAAATTTATAAGTTCCACAAACATCCTTTATGTGCACATCAGTAATGAAACATCTTAATTTTTTTAACTTTCAACTCATTATTTTGGCACCAGGAATTTTTAAATTTTTACCTGCGGGTGCCAATTTGACAGACTTTTGAAAATTGATATTCAATATGTAGTTCATGGTTTGTCCACCACGTAGTACTACCATCATCTGTATACATTCTACGTGCCTTTTTTTTTATTTCGTTTGCAATCATTGTGGAATCCGTGGATATGGCAACACTGTCATAGCGTAAACGCACAGGATCAAATGACAAACACAATCCAATCCTGATGCAGACTGTGCTAAGTGGGTCAAAGGTTATGTTCTTTTTTATTTATTTTCTTTGTTTCTCTCATATTCTCATGTTCATTTTATCAGTTAATTTTCCCACTTACCTCATTTTACTTTCTCTTACCTTCCCCAATTTCGATATTATTCTCTTTATAAACCATTTGATTATGTGCTTTACAATAGTACAAGTTGTGAATCAAAAGAGAAAAAGTGGTAGAGGGAGAGGAGAGTGATCGGGGCAAAAACATGAAAAATTTGATTCTTCACAACAGTTTAATTTTTGTGTGAAGAAAGAGAGAGAGAGAGAGAGAGAGAGTGTGTGTGTGTGTGTGTGTGTGTGAGAGAGAGAGAGAGAGAGAGAGAGAGAGGGGAGAGAGAGAATAACATTTATATTAAAAAGTTATATATTTCTGTCGAAGGGTTAGAGAGAGGTAAAACAAAAGGACACATGGTGTGGGAAAGAGTGAGAGTGAGTGAGCGACAGGGAAGGGAAGAGAGAAAGAGTGATTGAGAGGGGCTAGTGACAGAGTAGAAATATTAGAAATTTGATTGTCATTTGCAATTTAATTTCTATTAGAGTTTGACGGTAGGGGGGGGGGACAAGAAGGCAGAGAGAAAAAGTAAAAACAACGCGTAGTACGTGCATTAGCGTTACTACCGAGACGCCTGAGGAGGGGGAGAGGCTAGTGAATGAATATGCGACTGTTAAGCTACGTTTACACTGCGAGAAAATTTTGACAGGAAATATGCAAGCAGTGTCCAGTAGGTGTTTGCACTAAGACGCAGTTTTTACCGTGGAAATGTTCACTACGTGTTTGCGTGAGCTAATGTCGTAATTTATTTCGCAGATGTATAAAACTCCGTTTACACTAGACAGTAAGTTTGGGCAAGTAGTCCTGTCCCAATTTTTCCCGCCGAGCACTCTTCAGAGAAGTATCAGCCACATGGCACGATGTTTATTAAAACAGTAAATTAAAAATAAATAACTATTGTATGTATTTTTTTATTTTCCAGTTATTTAATGATTGTCGAATTAGATAAACTAAAGTATTGATTTAGTAAGTATGGTGTTAAGTGAAAAAATATATAATTTTCTTTTTGAGAGACAAGGTTGAATTTTCATATTGTTTTTTATGAATCATCATGTCAGACATCTCAAGCATGTATAGCTGCTGGTGACTGAACAAACTAAACAAATGAAATGTCTTGGCTTCATAAAGACAGTAATCGCTCATGGGAAAGTTTTATTTGTAACCTGAAGAAATAGTTGTATACATTCTTACGAAAATTCTATTTGTTATGAGATTTTTTCCCGAAAATAACTATTTCTCAATAACATCCAGATAAGTCCTGTGATCAATTCACGGCCGGGTAAGTGGTTAGTTCGAATTGCTTACTACAATTGTCATGTGTAAAAGTTTTCTTACTGATGACTAACAAAATTGTTTCGTGAAGGTATGCAGCAATTAATTGTTGTCAGATGTGGTACTACCACGGAGAACTATGTAATAACAGACTTCAGCTGCCTTGTGTATAATACGCACAGAAGGCAGTTGAAGACATAATACGCAGTCCTGTTCGAATAAGCAAACTCGTATTCATTCAGTGTGCGGTCTTGTGTAAGTAGTCACAGCTGTTATGTGATTATAAACACCAGACAGGTTGATGAACGAAAGAAGGCAATGGTTTATATCCGCATAAAGACGAGTGATATTTTAAAATAATAATGTGCATTTTAGATAAATTATTTACATTTTCTGATAAACCTAATTTTGACCAATAAATTATATGTAACAGTCTAACAAGTATTTACATTACTACTCCTACTTTATTACATATTTACACAAATACTCCAGAAATATTTCAGTGTACACGTAAGTTTTATAAGAACAAAAGTAAGCCTAATGATCTCTTAATTTAGTGTTTATTTGTTTAAAATGCTTTAAGCTTAGCAAATATTCTGTTGCCAGTATTGTATTATTGCTATTAAGTTTATGACCTGGCATAAACGCGAGAATACAGAAACGCGAGAATACAGGCGCGCGCGCGCGTGCATACACATATAAACTCATGACATTTCGACGATATGATGTTGAAGACTCCAATCTTTGATATTTTATAGATACAACCTTTTTCAGACTTTGCTTATTGTGGGAAACATAGTGTATAGAATACCGTAACAAACGAAATGTATTTACTTTATTCAGCTGTTAAAATAAGACACTTAAATTCGATTGCATTTTGTAATGTATTTGTATTAAGTATGAACTACAAAATTCTAATTTAAAGTAAGATTAAAAGTGCCGTTGATTCACAAGAATTTACTGTCATGTGTTCTTCTCTGATACGCTTTAAATAACGAAAACTCATATTTTAAAATTTACAATTCAGGTCAAATCAGGTAGTAATCCAGTCCAGTTCTCGATGTGCCACTATTAAAGAAGGAACATAATTCTTATTACAAATAATGAAGCTTTTTAGACCTGGTATTACTAGATGGTAAGTAAATAATCAAAATGTTGTATACAATTTGTAGGTTCCTTGTCATTCAGTTCATTCTATTTATTATCAAGTTGAGTTAAAAACATTTGCTAGCATTTTGTATTTAATTCCTTCAAAAAAAGAACACTCAAGAGGAAATTTTTAAAACGGTTCGAGTAGTTTTCAATATTGCTCTTTTGGAAAATAAGGGCATTACAATCTGTGTTATGAATACCAATTTGTTTTAAGTTCTCAAAAAATCAATACTCTGTATTTACTAGATGTGTCTGTAGTACTGGCTTGAGCAGAGGCATGACAATCAGAAGCCTACTGTTATCATGACAACTGTTAACTTATTATAACTGTATATTTTGTAACAATTTGTTACTATGTTTGTTATGTCCCAACATTAAAAGTTATAAATACATTTTTAAATCATTCCGTTATTACACTGAGCATTTTATTATGACTTGCACTTTTTGTGTAGAGTGATAAGTGTACTGAAAACATATATTAAAGAAACCATAGATCAGTATTTGGCAGTATTGACACTACTGAAGTACATATCTGAAAAGTGTATGAAGCCAACCTCATATTTTAATATATTTTATTACAAATTTTATGTCTGCATGGTTATCCAAATATTCTTGTACCCAAATTACTCTTGGTCCTAATTTGTTATGATACTGATGCTCTACTTTGATGCAGATCACTATCAAGACATTTGTATATGCATAACTTATTTTTTCCCGCCTTATGATTTTTTTAATTGAAAAATGTTTTTACTCTCTTGTTTTCTTATTATTTCCTGTAACACCACTCTTAGGCTTTAAAATTTTAACTTGAATGTACCCATAAGATTTTTAAATTTCAAAAAGATTAACGCTAGTGGTTAACCAAATTATCGTAATTATTAACAATTTATAATAATCAAATAGATAAAAAATACTGACTTATTCATTCAAACTGCAGTTTAACGTTGAATTAGCTACCTTTATTTTGAACTTTTGAAGACTCCATTTTATTAGAATTTTGAATTTTCAAAATTTTCGTGTATAATTCTTTTTAATCACAAAGTTATCATTGATTACTTTCTCAAAATAAATATTTTTGTTTAAAATTTATATAATTATGTACTCTGCTTGTAATAATCTAAATTGAAATGTTCTCTCTACACTTTATTTAGCTTTCTAATAATTCATCACATCAAGGACAATATTTCAGTAACTATTTTTTATTAATATATTTATAAGAACCATATTGGATATCTTCACTAAACTCATTTACCATTCCATAAATTAGAGGAAAAGCAAACGTCAAAAGTAATAACCATCATCATCATCAGCAAGGGTTATACAAAAGTAGGTTGTTTCGGGCCCAAGCAGATAGACTATAGAGCTGGTTATTCCAATGCTTCTTGAGACCCCACACCTGTCCGTCGATTTCGGCTTATAATTCAATAATTGTTTGAGAATGCTTCAGTCATCGTTTCGATTAAAAGTTCCAACCATTTTAGCCTATAATGGGCAGTCCTATCAAATATACACATAATATTCAGTTCCTGCCATACATCACGGTTTCTTTTGCTATCAGCATTTGTGAAGAATATATAATATCACGCGTCTGAGACCGCCTGAAAACGACTGCTCTGGGAATTCGTTCTTATAAGTCGGAATTCTCAAACCCATAGACAAGGAAGAGTCACCTTGTAGAACTTCAAGCATGTTTCTTTACTTGCTGATTAAAAAATTGGGTTGGGTACTATTGTACCGGGTTAACTAGGCACTGGTCCTCAAATTCTTAGGGTCGAATGAAGTAATGTTAGCTCTCAAAGAAGCCTTCAGCCTCTCTCCAGCCAAGACCGTTCTGCGGGGTGAAGTACCATATCTTACTAGAGGTTACACTTTTAATGCTGAACAATATGGATTTAGACCGGAAGGTCGTTAAATATTCTTTGGAGGTCAGTAGTAACCAACCGTACCAAGTTGAGGTTTAAGGGAAATGATTCTGGACTGTCTTATCTTTGGAATATTACAGGCATGAATTAAGTTGGATTTAATGAGTTGTACTATTGTGTACAGGGATATCTGGTCTCTTTAGTATGATAAGATAGGCAGTTTATGGGAGACAACCCAGACAGAAATCGGCCTGGACGTTAAGCTCGAAGGTGGCAACCGCACTATCGCATTGACGTCCGATATGCAAGTAACATATTCAGGAGACATACAGTTACCAAACTGTCGCAAGCAAGGTGTAACCGGAGGGAAAACGTGAAAAGTGGCTTCTAAAAAATTTGTATTTTGCGTATTTATAAAGTAAGGAAATTATAATAAATTTGTAATGGAATGCTCTAACAGAAA
This sequence comes from Magicicada septendecula, assembly GCA_034769895.1. NCBI lineage: Eukaryota > Metazoa > Arthropoda > Insecta > Hemiptera > Cicadidae > Magicicada > Magicicada septendecula. The sequence continues at coordinate 173,570,205 of CM068376.1, forward strand.
ACCTATAATTCGCTCACATTGTTTATCATTTTTCTCTCATTGTATTCACAAACCGTATTCGTATTTTTAAAAATATCAATTAGCGTATAATGACATTGCACATTTAGTTGCCGTAGAAATTTGTAAACAAAGATATTGCGCAAGAAACACTTGTACTTTAATGTGTCTATTAAACACTGTTGTTTCTATTACATTTTAAAATATTTGTTTTCCTGTAAATAATAGTTTTATATAATTGAAAGTAAATTAATAAAACAGAATGGAAAATTCAAGACAATACAAAATTATGGGCATGACGAGATATAAAACGAGCAGGCAAAAGGCTAAAATAAATGTTGAAGGTAGAAGAGAAATAAAGCAAAGATAAATTAGGAAGGCCGATTCGAAGATACAAACTTAGATGGGAAAAGGTAGTATATTATTTACCATCAGGGTATAACACACGAAACTGCATCAAACACAATAAAACTAACAATTTTGTTTAATTATAAGTGAGATCTTGTATTAGGCAACAAATAAAAATGAAAGAGCGGATTCTTCAGTGCACACAAAACGTTAATGTTTTAGCAAAAATAAACTGTTTGCCCCAGAGAGTCCTCTTTAGTTAGGAACTTTTGGACTAGGTATACTTTTTGTGGTTCAAACGCCTCTAATCGACATCATATCTAGAAGATTCATATTCCCGTTTATTTAACACAATCCGCTACGTGAAGCTATTCAGTAATCTGTTTTTCAATTCAGCGTTAATTATTACATTTTAATTTATAGTCATTATTAATGAAAATTTGATTTACTTTCACAAATTTACAAAAGATTGTTAATGCCATTATTTCAACAGCTATTTGCGAGTGGTTTGACAGTTGCAGTTTGATACATGCAGTAAGCTCAGGTATTGGCCTGTGTTGAGTGAAAAACTAATTACTAGCGTTGGAGAATGAGTTGATCACTTGACATTTTCCGTAGATGCGCCACTGCCTAATGTTATTTGTAAGAAGTACCGAGGATTCCTATGTCGTACCCCCTTGCAAACCAATATTCACGTGTGTTTATCGTATATACAAAGATTTTATAGATAATAATGCTTTATTTATAAAATTTAAAATGCTCAAGAACTGGTGTAGCTGTCACGGAAAATAAAAGCGTAAGTAATGCAGTATTAGGTCTAAGCTAGCAGCGGGAGTTCACTAGTTATTGAACATACCCCCTCTCAACTCTTTAACGTGAATACATACAGTGCAAGTAAACAACTCAATTTTTGGAGTTTGATGACACACATTAAGAAGAATTTTATGCAATACTGGAAAGAGACAGTAAAAAACTGTTAACGCAAAGAGTAACTATAGTAGACTTAAATACAAAAATTAAAAGAACTGCTAGGGACTCAGAATTACGGAAAAATGGATTAAGGTCACGAAATGAATAGGTGAACAATAAATTTACTTAAGTTCTGATAACTTTTATTATTTGTAAGCCAGAAGTTCATCATCACGTAAAGTTATGTGTACATGACATTCCCCTAGTGGTAGCTTTCGCAATCAAGTAGACTTCATCTTAATTATCACTAGCTGGACTCTACGACCTTTCCAAACAATTAAGGACTCTACGAGCTCCCCAGAGAAAGATTTTTACAGTAATCAGATTCTTGCAGCTAAAGTAGAACTAAACCTGGAAAGGCGTACATCAAAAGAAAGTCATACAAAAATGATGGTGTTTAAAAACAGACATGTCATATAAGCAAAATGAGAATATAAGAGTGAAGAGGAAAATTGTCGGTCGGAAATAAACCTATGAGGCATGCAGAGAGCACCTAGCTAAAAGCAAAAAGTATATTATAAGAAGAAACCTCTAGAGTAACCACAAACCCATAATTTTAGTAAAAATAGTGTAAAAGTAGATAAGTAAAGATACATGTAACACAATACAGACAGAAAACGGGACTACACAATTAAGAGACAAGTATCCTCAAATAAGCAAAGCCAGAATACAGCAATGTAGGTACGACACGAATAAATACGTAAATAAAATCTAGAAGGATTAAAAACAAATAGAAACAAATATCAATTATAATGTGTTCAAACTTAAAACATTACAAGAAAATTTGTAACAAATAAAATAATGGACGATGCTAATATAAAATAACAGCGGAGAAGCTACTGCAAAAAATCTATTCAAAGATAAACGCATAGAGAGAATACAGGTAACTTTACGTTTGACCTGGAAATCAACATTACCATGCAATATTAATAACTAATGTTAATAATAGTAACTACATAATAATGTTCAGTTCAGCGGCGCAACAACCCATTACTGAGTCAAGGCGTCCTCAAAGGCATCCTCCAGCCTCTGCCAGTTGTCCCGGTCAAGTGCAGCTGCTCTCCAGTTCCGGGTCCCAAGGATATGGCGTGCATCGTAGTTCACACCGTCTTCCCAATGTAGTTTGGGTCTACTAACTCTCCTGGTGTCATAGATCTGTTCTGTGAGTTCCTTTTTAGGGTATTTCATTCTCCCCCATTCTGATCACCTGTCCAGCCCACCTGAGTCTACCAAGTTTTATAATTTTCACAATATCTGGTTCATTCAGAAGAGTGTTCAGTTCTTGGTTGGTTCTTTTCCTCCATTCACCACCTACACATATTGGACCAAATATACTGCGGAGGATTTTGCGTTCATGAACCAGCAGGCTTGACTCAGACTTTCTAGAAATGGTCCAGGTCTCAGAACCATAGGTGAGAACTGGGCGGATCAGTGTTTTATAGAAAAGCAGCTTGATGCTCCTGGCAATTATTCTGCTTTGGAACAGGGGTCTGAGACCAAAGAAGCACCTATTAGCTGAGGTGATTCTTCGCTTTATTTCTTCTGTTGTTTCCCAATCGGAGTTAACTTTTCATCTTAAATAAACAAAGTTTTTGACTTTTTCGAAGGAATAGATGGCAGTTTGGATGTGCTCTCCTTCTCTAGCCTCTTGTCCTGTGGCCATATATTTTGTCTTGCTTTCATTTATTATGAGACCCAGCCTCCTTGCAGGACCTTCAAGAGCAAGAAAGGCTTCAGTGACTGCTCGAAGGGACCTCCCGATTATATCTAGGTCGTTGGCGTATCCTAGGACCTGCACCAACCCTATTGAATACAGTCCCGGAGGAATCTATTCCAGCATCTCTCATAGCTTTTTCTAAGGCAAGAACGAAGAGGAGGCAAGCAAGAGCATCGCCCTGGAGGACTCCCTTTCCATAGTCAAACTCTCCTGATAAGTCATTCTGAATCTTCACCATGCCCTTCACTGTCAGCATTGTCATCCTACACAATCTTATTAATTTCTTTGGTATGCCCAGTTCTTCAAGAGCAGTGTAAAGGTCTTTTCTGTCAATGCTGTCGTATCCATTTCTGAAATCTATGAAGAGGTGATGGGTTTGTAGTTTATGTTCCCTACTTTTCTCCAGAATTTGTCGGAGTGTGAAAACCTGGTCTATTGTCGATTTTCCTCTTTTAAATCCGCACTGATATCGACCAATCACCTGATCAACATGTGGAACATATAACCGTCTTCTGCCAGGCTGTTGGCAGTTTCTCTTCTATCCATATATCAATGACAAGGTGTTGAAGGGTTTTAACCAGCTCTGGGCCACCGTTTGTGAAAAGCTCTGCAGGAAGATCATTAGAACCAGGAGCTTTGTTGTTTTGAGGCTTTCTGTCGCAGCTATCATATCATCTTCATCCGGAGGCTCGATGTGATTATGTTCCTCTAGGACAGGTGGTACATAGTTGTCCACCTCGTCATTCTTAGAAAGAAGAGCTTCAAAGTTCTTGCACCACCTTTCAAGGATCTTCCCCTTTTCTGTAAGTAGGGTGCCATCAGTGTCACGATAAAACGTTACGAGTTAAGAAAAAAATTATTAATACTGAAATATTGATTTTTTGTTGTATTACCTACCTTTCGTGAAACTTCCAGGGTCTCGTCTGGTGTACTCATTAGCAGAGAGAAATAGGTAAACGCAATAACCAATACATCTTGATATGTGAAATTAACCGTTTTTTTTTTTTTTTTAAAGCGAATTGACCACTTAGGATCACGCTACAACTTTATTTCTTTTTCTTTGCCTGGAGTTTCCTCTGTCTCCAATACTCCTTCAAAAGCTCACTGGCTTGTTTCCTTTCATCTTCTGTCCAAGTTCGTCCCTTTCTATTAGGTCTTCCTGCATCTTGAAACAATTCCAGATTTTTCACTGTACTCCTAAATTCACTTCTTTCTAACATTTGGGACTCTGTGACATTCGACTTTTCTAAATCCTTTCTAACTTCCTTAATCCACGTTGTAGTGGTCTTCTTCTTCCAGAGGTAGTCGAATATTTGTTTGGTTAATCGATTTTTGTCCATTCTGTATAGATGTCCGAAAAATGTCAGCCTCCTCCTCCGCATAGTCTCCGAGATTCTTTCCACGTTCTGGTAGACTTCCCTATTGCTTCGCAGCTTCCATCCATGTTCAGTCCGAACTGCACCCATGATTTTTCTTAGAATTCTCCTTTCCAAGACTTCTAGTTTGTTGAGGTTATAGTTCATCGAGAGGCATTCACTGGCATAGAGACATTCCGTTTTTACGACGGTGTTGTAATGCCTTATTTTGGCATTCCAGGAGATGCATTTCTTGTTGTAGATATTTTTTGTTAATCCATATGCTCTTTCCATTTTTAGAATTCGATCTCCAACAGCTGCTTTTCCTAACCCATTCTCCTGTATAGTCTCACCCAGGTACTTGAACTTTTTGACTCTTTCAATTCGTCCTATCTCCGTTTCAAGGAATTTTGGTCCATGTTTGTCATTTGTCATAAATTTGGTCTTTTCAACTGAGATCCTTAGTCCTGTTTGGCCTTTTCCAAGAGATTGATTTGTACGGTTGCTTCTTCTGGGTTTTCTGATAGTACCGCAAAGTCATCTGCAAACTAACCCTGTTTTATTATATCTACTTCAACATCTAAAAGATATCAAACAATTTATTTTATGTATCTTTAAAAAAAAACAATCTAGTACTTCTAGTTAAATTTTAAATTGAATACAAATTTCGTTAAATAGTTGACACATAATCTGGTACCAATTAACTTATTTAAGACATCTTACCTTATTATAAAACAGACAGCCCAGCCTGCCAACATACACACATTCACACTAATTTAACAAAATCAAACCCCTTTTTATTTAAAATAATTAATTAGATACCCCTTGCCGACACGAGGCGTCTCCTTGACTTTGTGATGCATCACTCGTAACTCTCGATTATTTTTCCCGAAACAATTTATTAGTTCATCTTTTCCTTGAACTTCTTCTCACCATCAAATTTTGACCAATAATTTCACTCACTATTATTTTATTGAAAAGTTACTTTTTTAAGCCCAGATTGCCGGGCAACCTGCGCAGGTTGAATTCGGTGATGAACTGCGAGCGTCTATAACTCCCCACTCCTCGATCTATTTGTTGAAGAAGACGGAAAGCAATGCCTTCTATTTGATAGTCATAGCGGTGACACATTCAACACATGGTTTTTTCGTGTTGTAGTCGTGGATGATATTTGGTGTGCACTGGCTGACATCACAATTGTGGGCTGGACTTAGTTTTATTTCCATCAGCTAGGATCATGTATAAGACAAAATTCATCGCCAAGCCATCTTGAGCATCTTTTAGTCCGCGTGGGTATGCGCACATGCTGGTGTAGTGCGTTTGGGCGTAGATGTCACACAGCCGCAAAGTTCTTAGAATTGTGTCAACCGCACATTCCTTTGCAAATGTTTCACCACAGTTCCTTTGTTAGAAACTACGCTTTAGATTCAACCGGGTACTGGCCACACAGATGGAAATTGAATTGTGAAATTTTATATAATAAATCCCCAAATTTAATAAAAATAAAAAATCCCTTTAAATTTGCCCCATTACAATACCCCCCCCCCCAATGAGAGGTCTTCTGTCGAAACAGAAGAAATCTCATTTCTAAACCCCTAAGAGGACCGGTGAGGATATGGTGCCAACAACCCCCTTTAGCTCTTATACATCATGGGTAAACAACCCCCTTGGCTCGGCGACTATGGCCGCATCTGAACGAGATTACTGGACTTCTCTGTACGAGATCCCAACACCATAAAATCGGACAGACACGCACCACAGCGCACCTAACCTTCTAACATGCTACCCCAAAATCCAAATCCCTGGTCTTATATCATGCCAGATCCTCGACCGATATGTTCCCCCTTATCATGCACACTGGGCTGCCTTTAGCAGTTACTGGGCTTGTACACACTCTCATAACTACATCCTAGCCAAAATTTCATTCTTAACTCCAAAATTTATTTAAGTTAAAGTCAAACAGCTATTTTCATGAAAATCAAAAATAAAATCTTTTATCTGAACTGATTAATTCTCTTCATTGTTATTAGTAATTAGAAAACAAATAGATTGAACATTTAATTAAGACATGAACTTCCTTATCCTAACATTTGATTAGACATATATCCTAAACAATATAATTCAATAAAAAAATAGTAATACACCTAAACAATAACATAATCAGAATTCAAAAGACCAATTAGATGGCAGGCACAAAATCAAAAAAATTTAAATTTATTAAAATATCCTTTTTTCAATCTTCAAAATTTTAAAATTATTTAAATTAATTTAAACAGCAAAATTGGCATTACTTCCTTGCCAAAACAGGTCTAGTATACCATATCACCCATCAGCTGATCAAACTGGGTAAAGTCAAGAACCTTGACCTACATAAGTTATACATAAGTTACATCATAACACACATTGAACACCTTTAAAATTCCATCCTTAAACACAAAAACATAATAAAATAAGACATTTAAAAATAACAAAATATTATTATGATTAACAATAAAATTGATATTTAAATTAATCCAAAATTACACATTTTACCACTTTACTTTATCCTCAAATTCTATTAAAATTGTCACTTGTTTCAATTAAAATTCTATATGTTTTTACTATGACTCGCTATCTTTTAACATTCGCAATAAATTTGGTTTGGGTGATTTAATTATTCATAACAGCATTTAATTATCAACTTAGCATTTATATATATTCCTAACCCCTCCTGACTTTAATACCACTAACAGCTTTAACTAACATGACACCCATCTCTATCAACAACATCTATAAAACAATCTCTAAACCCGACTTACTACTCAACTCAATTCGCATCATTCTACTCTTATATATAAAAAAAATACTCTCTACCCCTTTGTACTCAGGATGTGTGTTCCCCCCCCAAAAGCTCATTCCCTTATGTTGGTCCCTGGATTCTACCTAAGGCAACCCTTTCCGGCGCTAAACGGTCCCTTCCCGTCCCAACCCTTTTTGTTGCGGACTCCTACCACACTACCCCCTCTTACAAAACTCCCATCAACTCTAATTACCATTCAAATTACATCACCTCAACTACAACAAAATATCATCATTTACTTATTACATCAATATATCAATCATTACTCTACATATTATCCTCATAGCTACTGTGTCACTATCAATACTTCTCAAATTCTACATTACATTTATTCATAACAATATTTATTCATCTCTATTACCACTTTAAACTCAACTTGGACTGATCTACATGTCCTAACAAAATATTAATCACCCAAAATCTACCTTTTACTATCTTTTACAAATCATTTAAAATTCTCAACTATATCAAATTATTTTCATCATTTAGAATAAACTCTTTAACGCATTAAAAACATTATTCAAACATTATTACCTTGGAAATTTACAAATAATTCATAAGTGACATTCTACTGCTGATCAGCTGATCTTCTTAGCAAGGTGAATGACCTTACCATAAACACATTTCAAAATTATACAGATTACACATTTCTTCAATCCTTATCTCTAACACAATAAAATAATACCTTTATAAGGCAGAATAAACACAGTATAATAAACATACGAACACCTATTTATCAAATCATAATACAAGCATGTAATTAGTATAAGAGCGAGTTATCATCTTTAGGTTACAAATTTTTAATTCGTTGCTCACCTGAGCAACCACCCAGCCACACACACTATTGTTTTTTTTCTGTTGGACTGTGGCGCCCATGTGCTTCCACAAGGACGGCATAGTTGGAGGAATTTCACATCTCCTTGTCTTTGCTTCAGCGTTACATTTGAACTATTTAGACATCAACATATCTTTGTTATATAATTATGCGCCCTTAAAACGGGTCTACCACCTGGCTTTGCTGTTCCTCCTCGAACAGAGTGGCAGCCGCTGTTCCATAGTTTCCGGAATTTCCCCTAGTTTCACCCCCCATCAATTTCTAATATAAACCAATTTCAAGCCAGCTATGGTCAAGGGACTTAATTTATGGCCATAGCTGACCCCTAGCCAAAACCACGATTAGTGCTGGTAAGGCAGTAATCGCCCGAAAAGTCGGGGAAATCAACTTTACCTTCAGGCATGTTACAATCGTCATTAATCTGCACGGCACGAAAAATCTATCAGTATACAATATAAAGTTGTATAAAAGGGGGTGTGCCATGCATTTTACGCCATTTTGGCCTCCGATGGGGGTAACACTCTCTATTACCCCCAACACTTTCCGCTATCTACTGTGGCACATGCCACCACAGCGATAGCACACTAATAACTAAGATAAATCTTTCTAAATAACATCACTTCATAATTTCTCACTCACAACAATTAGATTCCTCAAAAAATTTTAAATTTACTATTAACATTTATTTTACATCACCTTTCAGTTATTATTATTTTTTAATTATAGTTTCTATTTAGTACAATCATTTTAAATTAATCTCATCATTGAATCAAAATCTTTTCACACCTGTAAACATTTTACTCTATCTGATTGGTATTATAAATTTTATACTTACAGTACATTATTCACCTACTGACATAAACACAAAATATTCACACCACACACACCAATACCTCCACGTAACCTCTGAAACATTTAACAACAGTGTTATTTCATACCAAACAATTTAACATTGATTTATTAATTAATCATTATCAAATTCAAATCTCATAAAATAATTTAAACTCATTAGAAAAATTCAATTATATAACATTTACATCAAACAAAAATATTTAAACATTTCAAATTATTTTAATTAAATCAATTATGGAAAACAACATTTTTAATTACTTTCACCAATTATAATAATTACAATTCATTAGTTATCCTCTTCAAAATTATTCTTGTTATTTATTTTAGACTGCAAAAATATTATTATTATTATCACAACATTTTCTACACACATTGTTTACCTAACATTTTACAATACACACAGTTGATTTCACTAAACATTTATTTACACTTCTTCGTCATTAATTGTTCAATTTTATCACACTGCATTGTCAAAAATCAGCAAGGTCAGAACCGTAAATTACAATACTTAAAATGTTCATACCCCGCTTTCTTAATTCAACCTCCATCATCATATACCATAATCACATTTTTATAACATAAATCATTGTTATCCAAATACAATTTGTTATTATTATTATTATAATAATCCATTAACTTTATTTCATTCATTATGCCATTATAATTTATAAGGTTATTCCCTATTAATAGTTCATAAGCCTCGTCAACATAAGTTATTATTGGCCAGTCGCCTTTAGTACGATCTGTCATAGTTATGTCAATTACAGTTTCATTATCATTATTATCTGCTGCTGTATTCGCTTTGTCATAAAGTAAGTAGTCTGTTACATCAATTGCTGTACTAACTATTTCACAAGGTAAGTACTTATTATTAATAACTCTTTCAATGTCTAATCTCTGCAATAATTCGTCATAATCTCTACTAACCTTAAATAGCATTACCTTCTTGTCAACACATCTTTCATCATAACACCAATTCACACTTTTTCTATCATTCCGTACAGAGGGTATTAAATCGTAAAAACGCCTACTAAAACTTAAAAAATTACTTAGAAACACATTGTTTTCTTGTAAGGGACTCTTACCCTTCAAAAACATTTGTAACCAGCTTGGTTTACCATAAAACTGGGGAAAATTTACCCTCTGCCCTATACTCACAAAATCATTCTCTCCATACTCTCTCTCTAACTTGCAAACACTCTCTCCTCTCTCTCTCTCTCTCTCTCTCTCTCTCTCTCTCTCTCTCTCTCTGTTTCTATATTATTATGATCGCTAATTATTTTCACTGTATTATTTTTATATATCTCGTTTTCAACTATCTTACTACTATTGGTTGTTAATTCATTTTCATAATTATTTGTTATTCTATTATTACTCTGGTCGTCTGTTATTCCGTCACAATCACTCGTAACTGTGTTATTTTCTACCTTCTCCTTCCGCGTTCTACTTTCGTTTATTTCGTCTTGAATATTATTTATATTTATAATTATCTCACCTCTCATGCCCGCAATAGTTTTATTCATACTTTCTAATTTGTTATTCGTATTTATTTCACTCGGTCTCAATTCGCTCCTCACGTTCATGAACTCGTTATTTAAATCAGTAATTTCTGATTATGGTCTCCAAGTCGCGTTATTGAAATAAAACTTATAGTTTTACCTTATTTCCTTTCCATCTTGCGACTTCGTTATATGTCATACACGACATGTTTCGGGAAACATGTTCCCATCTTCAGGTTTAAAAACTTTTCGTTCTCACATGAAGAACTTGTCAACGTAAATAAAAACTTTTACTAACATAATTAAAAACACACTACATTAATAACGTACCGCGCGAAGTATCAGTGCGCACTGTTCGGGTTCATAATCGCAACTGTTGATTTCTCATTCGTCTATAATCTGATAAACATGTTGTAACGCAGTATCGTACAAGCTGTTCGAGTTAAACGACAATTGATCGTTGAGTACTAGGTTTTTTTGTGTTCTCGATGCTTTGTAGATTTCAAATTCTTCTAAAGCGCTCATAATTCGCCCTTTGTTGCAAATATGTAATGGTTTCAAATTTTTGGCGCAACTAGTGTATCTGTGGTTATTATTAATAAAATGTAACGCGAAGTTGGAGGTAGTATATCTAATGCTGCCCTTCGGTATGTGTTCACGAAATCTATCTTTAAATTTTCTCCCTGTCTGGCCAATGTAAAACATGTCACAATCATCGCACACAATTTTATACACACCTGAGTTATTTTCAAGTTCTGAATGTTTATTATGTCTGAAGAAATTCCGCAAGTTATTCGTGGTTTTAAAAAATACATTAATGTTTAGTTTTTTAAATACGTTTTTTATAATGTGTGGAAGAAGATTAGTATATTCAGTCGCAATGAAAGCGTTCTCTGTATTATTAGATATAATCACTTTATTTGCTTTGGATTTGTGTTTACGAATTAGTTTGTCTATAATTGTGTCTTTATATCCATTCCTTACGGTAATGACTTTGACAGTGTTTATCTCTTCCTTCAGGTCTTCTTGGCTTAGTGGGAATGACAATAATCTGTGTACGAAAGCATTGAAGGAAGCCAATTTTTGTGTGTATGGGTGATATGAATCTGCATGAATAACCATGTCTGTAGTTGTGGGTTTTCTGTATATCCCAAATTTAAAAGAATCGGTGCATTTCTTGATGCATACGTCCATAAAATTTAAGCTATTATATGTCTCTGTTTCCATAGTAAATTTAATGTTACCGTTTATATTGTTCATGTGTTTGAGCATTATATCGATTTGTCTATTTGTGCCGTTGAATATTATAAAGGTGTCATCAACGTATCGGGTGTATGAAATGATAAGTTCGTGCAATTTGTTATGAGCAGACAAAAGATATTTATTTTCGTAATAATTAAGGTATATTTCTGCCAATAGACCACTGAGCGGAGAACCCATCGCTAATCCTTCTTTCTGCTCGAAAAACTTGTTATCAAAAGTAAAATAATTTTGTTGTAATATGACTCGTAACAATGACAATAGTTCTTGAATTTGCTGCTGGCTTAAAACAGCGGCATTAATCAAGTTGGTTTGAAGTATGTTTATAGTCTCATTTATAGTCTCATTTACTGGTATGTTAGTGTATAAATTGGTAATGCCAAACGAGACTAGTTTATAGTTCGGGTCAAAATTGACGTTCCTTATGTTGTTTATAAATTCCAGGCTATTCTTTACGCTATGAACCTTTGTTAGTTTAATACTATTTTTTAAAATGAGTTGTAGTTTTTTAGCTACTATATAACTAGGCGCAGATGTGTAATTAACTAAGGGTCGTATGGGCATGTGTTCTTTGTGTATTTTGGGCAAGCCAGTGAATATGGGGGCCCGCAGTTTCATCTGTTTAATCTGACGTCTAGTGTCTTTGTCAAACAACGTTGTGCATTCATTAATAACGGAGTTTAATCGTTTTGTGTATTTTGTAGTGGGGTCGTTCTTCAGGCGTTCAATGTTGTTGCAAGTAATGAACTTGTAAACTTTTTTTTGTAATCTGAATTATACATGATAACCAATGTATTGCCTTTATCGGCTTTTGTTATTACTGCTTCATTTAATTCGAGTTTTTGTTTGATACTTTTTGCCCAAGTTAAGATCAACAACAAATCCATAAGTGCAATTAAGACAAAAATTATGTCTCAGGAATTTTGGTTAAAAGAAGAACTTAAACAGCTTTATATAAAGAAAATAAGTTTAAATCGTACGGTATATCGAGCGCATTTAGAAGTTTTAAATACATTGCACCCGGCTATTATCAACAACGTTATCGGAACCGTAAATACACAGATAACAAACACAACAAAAGTCATCATAGCCACGCACAATACGAAATTCACTAAATTACAACGCGAACAACATACACATAGGGACATCAAATGTAAACATGTTTTCCACAAACGAGTAGACAACCACACTAAAATGATATTCAGCAAAGATGAGATAAAGTTATTATCAAAAGGATTAAATTATAACCTACCCAAATTTAATAAAAATAATTTAGTACCAGAAGTAACTAATGCTGAAGCTGCTCTAAAATACATTAAAAATCAAGGAACACAACAGGAGGCACGATCTATAATCAACAACAAACTAACGCGACTACTAAGAATCAGCAACAACGATATAATGCCTTCAAAATACAAAAAGGAATTTAAGACAGCAAAAAGTATCAAACAAAAACTCGAATTAAATGAAGCAGTAATAACAAAAGCCGATAAAGGCAATACATTGGTTACCATGTATAATTCAGATTACATAAAAAAGGGTTACGAGTTCATTACTTGCAACATTGAACGCCTGAAGAACGACCCCACTACAAAATACACAAAACGATTAAACTCCGTTATTAATGAATGCACAACGTTGTTTGACAAAGACACTAGACGTCAGATTAAACAGATGAAACCGCGGGCCCCCATATTCACTGGCTTGCCCAAAATACACAAAGAACACATGCCCATACGACCCTTAGTTAATTACACATCTGCGCCTAGTTATATAGTAGCTAAAAAACTACAACTCATTTTAAAAATAGTATTAAACTAACAAAGGTTCATAGCGTAAAGAATAGCCTGGAATTTATAAACAACATAAGGAACGTCAATTTTGACCCGAACTATAAACTAGTCTTGTTTGACATTACCAATTTATACACTAACATACCGGTAAATGAGACTATAAACATACTTCAAACCAACTTGATTAATGCCGCTGTTTTAAGCCAGCAGCAAATTCAAGAACTATTGTCATTGTTACGAGTCATATTACAACAAAATTATTTTACTTTTGATAACAAGTTTTTCGAGCAGAAAGAAGGATTAGCGATGGGTTCCCCGCTCAGTGGTCTACTGGCAGAAATATACCTTAATTATTACGAAAATAAATATCTTTTGTCTGCTCATAACAAATTGCACGAACTTATCATTTCATACACCCGATACGTTGACGACACCTTTATAATATTCAACGGCACAAATAGACAAATCGATATAATGCTCAAACACATGAACAATATAAACGGTAACATTAAATTTACTATGGAAACAGAGACATATAATAGCTTAAATTTTATGGACGTATGCATCAAGAAATGCACCGATTCTTTTAAATTTGGGATATACAGAAAACCCACAACTACAGACATGGTTATTCATGCAGATTCATATCACCCATACACACAAAAATTGGCTTCCTTCAATGCTTTCGTACACAGATTATTGTCATTCCCACTAAGCCAAGAAGACCTGAAGGAAGAGATAAACACTGTCAAAGTCATTACCGTAAGGAATGGATATAAAGACACAATTATAGACAAACTAATTCGTAAACACAAATCCAAAGCAAATAAAGTGATTATATCTAATAATATAGAGAACGCTTTCATTGCGACTGAATATACTAATCTTCTTCCACACATTATAGAAAACGTATTTAAAAAACTAAACATTAATGTATTTTTTAAAACCACGAATAACTTGCGGAATTTCTTCAGACATAATAAACATTCAGAACTTGAAAATAACTCAGGTGTGTATAAAATTGTGTGCGATGATTGTGACATGTTTTACATTGGCCAGACAGGGAGAAAATTTAAAGATAGATTTCGTGAACACATACCGAAGGGCAGCATTAGATATACTACCTCCAACTTCGCGTTACATTTGATTAATAATAACCACAGATACACTAGTTGCGCCAAAAATTTGAAACCATTACATATTTGCAACAAAGGGCGAATTATGAGCGCTTTAGAAGAATTCGAAATCTACAAAGCATCGAGAACACAAAAAAACCTAGTACTCAACGATCAATTGTCGTTTAACTCGAACAGCTTGTACGATACTGCGTTACAACATGTTTATCAGATTATAGACGAATGAGAAATCAACAGTTGCGATTATGAACCCGAACAGTGCGCACTGATTCTTCGCGCGGTACGTTATTAATGTAGTGTGTTTTTAATTATGTTAGTAAAAGTTTTTATTTACGTTGACAAGTTCTTCATGTGAGAACGAAAAGTTTTTAAACCTGAAGATGGGAACATGTTTCCCGAAACATGTCGTGTATGACATATAACGAAGTCGCAAGATGGAAAGGAAATAAGGTAAAACTATAAGTTTTATTTAAATCAGTTAGTTTAATATTTATAGTATTTATTTCTGATTTGATTTCAGTTTTAAATTCGTTCAAATTCGTGTTTTGTTGATCAAATTTCTCATTTTGTCAATCAAATTTATTACTCATCATTTCCATAAATAATGCTAATTGACTAAGTACGTCTACATTCTCGAGTCTGTTGCTCTTAGCGTGTACCGTCTCAATTGTTATTTCGTCTGTTGTATTGTCTGTTTTCTCCGTGCTCGTCAATATTTGTCGATACTAAACTGTCTTGTGTCACATTTAAATTTACTTTTACTTCTTCACCTTCACACAAAATTGCATTCTTATTTCCCTCTGCCATTTTCAACCAGTTTGTAAACTAACTTAAATTTTTTTAATTTACAAAGTCACTGTTAGACGGCCGCCATTTAAAACGTTACGAGTTAAGAAAAAAATTATTAATACTGAAATATTGATTTTTTGTTGTATTACCTACCTTTCGTGAAACTTCCAGGGTCTCGTCTGGTGTACTCATTAGCAGAGAGAAATAGGTAAACGCAATAACCAATACATCTTGATATGTGAAATTAACCCTGTTTTATTATATCTACTTCAACATCTAAAAGATATCAAACAATTTATTTTATGTATCTTTAAAAAAAAACAATCTAGTACGTCTAGTCAAATTTTAAATTGAATACAAATTTCGTTAAATAGTTGACACATAATCTGGTACCAATTGACTTATTTAAGACATCTTACCTTATTATAAAACAGACAGCCCAGCCTGCCAACATACACACATTCACACTAATTTAACGAAATCAAACCACTTTTTATTTAAAATAATTAATTAGATACCCCTTGCCGACACGAGGCGTCTCCTTGACTTTGTGATGCATCACTCGTAACTCTCGATTATTTTTTCCGAAACAATTTATTAGTTCATCTTTTCCTTGAACTTGTTCTCACCATCAAATTTTGACCAATAATTTCACTCACTATTATTTTATTGAAAAGTTACTTTTTAAGCCCGGATTGCCGGGCAACCTGCGCAGGTTGAATTCGGTGATGAACTGCGAGCGTCTATAACTCCCCACTCCTCGATCTATTTGTTGAAGAAGACGGAAAGCAATGCCTTCTATTTGATAGTCATAGCGGTGACACATTCAACACATGGTTTTTTCGTGTTGTAGTCGTGGATGATATTTGGTGTGCACTGGCTGACGTCACAATTGTGGGCTGGACTTAGTTTTATTTCTGTCAGCTAGGATCATGTATAAGACAAAATTCATCGCCAAGCCATCTTGAGCGTCTTTTAGTCCGCGTGGGTATGCGCACATGCTGGTGTAGTGCGTTTGGGCGTAGATGTCACACAGCCGCAAAGTTCTTAGAATTGTGTCAACCGCACATTCCTTTGCAAATGTTTCACCACAGTTCCTTTGTTAGAAACTACGCTTTAGATTCAACCGGGTACTGGCCACACAGATGGAAATTGAATTGTGAAATTTTATATAATAAATCCCCAAATTTAATAAAAATAAAAAATCCCTTTAAATTTGCCCCATTACAACGACAAGCTGTTGTCCTGTGCTTAAAGGGTTTCCTACCTTGGTTTACCTTATTGTAGAATTTTCTGATTTCAGTTTAATAATAATAATAATAATAATAATAATAATAATGTTTAACTACATTAGTAAAAATAAAACAAAAGAAAACTGGTGGGAATGACTACATAGTAATAGAAATGATTATGTCTCGGTGAAATGGAAATCTAAGTGATGTTAACAATTTTGATACAAACAGTGCAATTCTGAAACTGGCTACATGATTGAAGAAGTTTGTGTATGTCCCCATACATAAAAGTACTTAAAGATCACTGTGATAGAAAAATCTTGTTTTTCACCTACTATTAAAGTTTAGTTACATGAATTCTATAACAATTAAAGTATACCTACTACCCAAAATACAACGTAAGCAATCAAACGTTTTGCCATATTATTGAATACTAGCAAGATTTTAAAGAATGTAGATAATCCACATTGTTTTTTAAAATACAATAAAACTTAGATTATTTTACAGGCTACAAAATGTGGATAATTCTGTCCGACATTAGGACACCGTAACACATAATCACTTTACGTAAACATGGAAGGGTTACAAGAAATCAGTATCACTATCATCACAACAGGAAAGGTAAATTCAGGGTTAACTCCCTGCTCACAGAATTTTTCATTGTAAAGAAGAGGTATGACAAGGATACATTCTCAATCTTATACGATTTAAATTCTAAGGGTTTAAATAGACAGGAGCCACGATGGATGGGAAGAAGGTATAGCAATATTAAGTAAGAAGGTTTGCACTCTATAATATGCTGATGACATAGTACTTCCAGATGCAAGTAAAGAATTTCATGTATCCGCAGAATGAAAAAGCCAACAACGATGATCCAAAAACACATGTTAAAGTGGAAACAAGAGAAGAAGGAACCAGACGGGCCAAGAAGTAGCTGGAGAGGTAGTATAGACTCGAAACTGAAAGGGGCCTTGAGGACCACCGCGATAGGTGATTGATCATTGGACACCACAGAATAATGTAGTCTAATACGTATTTTATTTGTGTGTGTGTGTGTGTGTGTGTGTGTGTGTGTGTGCGTGTGCGTGCTTGCGTGTGTCTTAGGTGGGAGGGGGAGAAGGGATTGTTAAAAAACTTATGTTATGAATGCTTAAGCCCTACAAATTGTTGTTGTTATTATTATTGTTGTTGTTGTTATTGTTTTTACTATAAAATATTCATATTATTTTAATATTATTTTCTTAAGGAGTACGAACACGTCAGCCTACCAACACATTTGGTGGAAACATAAAAACAGACTGCTGATAAATAAGAGGTTGCAATAGGTCAGACGTAGATCTGTATATATGTGTCAGCCAAAACAGTAGTACGTTTTGTAAACACACATGGCTGTGCCATTACACATTAAAATTGTTATTTGACCTTGAATACTCTTGTTGGCGGGATTCTGATGAATGAGAAATCTTATCTTTGTGCTGGAGACCTGTGGTGTTACGCTGAATAGACACAACACATTATCACTATACACAGCAGTGGCTGACGTCTATTAACCATTTCTGAGTTCCCGATGCCACAACTCAGATTAAACTGTGCATAATGTTTGTAGAAAAGGCGGACGTGTGTGACATAGGCGCTAGTTTGCAAAATGGATCTTCCATTCCCGCCAGAAATGTAATCACATTTCTTGTTTATCTTGTCTCAGCCAAATAAACATTACTGTGCATTTACCATGTTCTAGCGTCCTTCATACTTCATAAACACTTGAGAAATTTTATTGTTTCTTACAGAGGCGCCCTTAGGGTTGTCCGGCAGGTGTAAATGCACTTAAGTTCCTTGGCTCATTCTTGAACAAAAATGAGGAAAAGAAATAAAACGAATAAGGAGAGAGAGTGCGAGAGGGTAGTGAGAGGGGTGGGGAGTGAGTGAGAGTAATAAAATGAGAGAGAGGTACAGAGACAGAAGGGAGCTGTATACATTTTTTACCATACTTCATTATTGAGAAGTCCCATGACATAATTTGCACAGAGCATCAATTAAACGCGCGGCCAGCACGCTACATATAATGCGACACAATACGTTATGTTTGTACAGTTCACATAAGTTTCTTTTTGGTAACTACTATATTACTTTTTATAATATTTACTTGAGTACTTTATAATTTATAACAAAAGTGTTACATTGCATTATAATCGTTTATTTAAGTACTAAGTAGGGCTGTAATGCGAGCGCTGATGTTACTTGATATAGGCCCAAGTGTATGAATACCTGCCTGTGCTTCGTATTAGGTTACTAATTAGTGATGGCTGCATGTTCATAATAGTTATGTTATATCTTATAATGTGTATTTTATAATCATTTAAGGAATTTCGTATTCTGTTAAATAACCATACTTAATTACATTTGTACGAAAATTGTGTGTTAATGGTCGCTAGTTTGTTTGTTCCCTAGTAATACTAAAATGGCTGGACCAGTTTTGATGTACGAGATATGAAGTCACTTGTCTTGATTTGAGAAGTGTCAACAAAGATATAAAATTTTTGAAAACGAAATGGCGGATGCTACAAACTATATTATGTAAAATTTAGGCAAACCTGTCAGGCTGGGAGTTGTTTTTATTAATAAAGAGCGTATTAAAAGATGATTACAACAAATGCGTTGCATTCAGTAATGTGTGTTACACTGATTTTTGTAAGTATGTTACAATTGTTAGACTACGTCTTCATGTCAATGACCTGCACGTTAGTAATTTATTGTTTAAATTGCACAAGAAGAATCTATACGCAAAAGGTTATACGAATAATTCTTGCCTACAGGTTGCATTACGGTACTCAGTACTAATTTATTCTATCGGGTTGACTTCACAGTGGTATTGATGGAGTAAGCCAGCGCACAAGACACTCATTTTCGTCAGTTAAATTATCAAACAGAATTATCGCTGCTGCACACCACTATAGAAAAATTATTCCGATTAGCGCTTTCAAGCTTCTCAGCTCATCTGACGGATTTCCGATCTGATGATGAGCTGAGAAGCTTGAAAGCGCTAATCGTAATAATTTTTCTATAGTGGTGTGCAACAGTGATAATTCTGTTTCTGATTATAACCACTAACACAACTATCTTAAGTAAAGTTAAATTATCATCATATTCGCTGAATAGTGCCTTGTACACCTCCTATAAATGCAATAATTGACTCTTCAGGCCGTCCTCTGGAAATTTATCCCTTTTGCCTCAAACCAATTCATACTTTTTTCCCCTATAAGATGACGTTGGTACTGCTTTACATTGAAGCAAGACATTGCCCATAACAAGGACAGAATTGTTTTTAAGATACTGTGTCTCTACACTATTGTTCAAATTCTGGAGCGTCCATACCATCACTTTAATTCGCAAAATTTTACTGGCGAAAAATAAAATTGTTCGTCGCCTGTAAAAAAACAAAAAAAAACGAAGCGTTCTTAAATTCATATCCTTCAGTCCTATTAGGACTACAAGTCTAGCTTTTAATCCAGCTTGAGGAGTTTTGATAGTCCTGTCCCACCACATATTATTCTGAAAGACACCCATTAACTGTAGTGTTAAATTTATCATGTGGGCTATTAGGCCACCATTTATTGAATACTGAATTTCCAGATGTTTCTTCTATGCCCACTACGACCATCATTAGTAGTGCAGGAACAAAGATAAAATACACATTATTAGATATAACATAACTACTATGAACATGTAGCCATCATTACTTAGTAACCTAATACGAAGCATACGAAGCACAACTTATACTAAGCAACATCAGCGCTCACATTACAGGCCTATTTAGTACTTAAATAAACGATTATAACATGATGTAACACATTTGTTATAAATTATAAAGTATTGAGATACCTTATCACCCAAAGTTTTTTGAAAATTTTTTTTGTAGAAAAAATTCTAATAAGTTTTTTTTTGAGGGGCATCCCGTAAATTGTAAGACTATGCACGTGGCCTAGACGGAAGCATAAAATGCACTGAGCTCAGAGTGACAGGACTTGCAATGAAACTCAATTTAACATAACAGCATTTTATTTTTGTGTTTGATCTTACGTAGGAACAGCCTTCTACATATATATATATATATATTATAAAGACCTTTTGTCTCTATCTATTTTCTGTATATAATGATAGAACAAATCTTACTTACCTGTGACTTTTTACTTTACCTAGGCGCCAGAACAAATCCCAGACAATGCGTCGAAGTAATTTACTCGGTGAAAATGCGGAAATACTTCTTTTCTTAGCTTACAATATAAGACTTTTTAATTATGATTACTAGAACTACTAAGTTAGCTAAACATTTAAAGTGTTTCTGATGTGACTTCTATCTATAGATAGTTGTTCTTTTTTAGTTTATTTGTTTGTTAATACTTTTGTTTTGTACGTTAATTCAATTTTCTTCCTTTCGAATATATGATTATTATCGTTATTCTGAGGCTGTTAGTACAAAGGTGCCAAATGAAAGATCTCATTAATTTAATTATTGACTTATTGTTGAATTAAGAAAATAACAATATTCTTTTAAGAGAATACCATACATAATATAATACATTATAGAAGAACCTGTTAGTTATCAACCTGCTAGTAACAAATACTTCTTGAAAAGACTATTTGATTGTGATAGATAACTAAAGACTTAAAAATTGATATAAGTTGTAGTTTTATGGGTCTCTTTCTAAATATTTTTGTACCTAGGTATATTGTATTCCAAAAATAAAGTGATTTACTAATAAATTGAAGTCTTTTATTTAATTGAATAATCTGTTACAAAGCTAGGAAAATCTAGTTGTTTCAGGGTATAGTGTAAATTTATTAAATTTAACTACATAAGTTTCGGTTTCGGTTATGGTTTCGGCCGAAACTAGAAGAGGGGCCGAATGTTCGGTTACGGTTTCGGTTTCGGCTGAAAATCGTGTTTCGGTCGGACACTATTATTTTGTTTGGATAAGTAACATCAATAACAGGCTCGAATGTGAAATGTGTGTGTGTGTGTGTGTGTGTGTGTGTGTGTGTGTGTGTGTGTGTGTGTGTGTGTGTGTGTGTGTGTGTGTGTGTGTTTTAAAAACAAGCAGATGTAAATTAACCATGAATAACAGGGGAGACAACATTAATGTAAAAATTATACTAAAACTATTTAAGTAATATAGCACATAATTACTTACAAACAATTACAAATATTACGTCAATTCTTCCTCTCCTTATTGCCATAATAAATACGTCAATTTCCTTCACTGTTATCATCACTCAGATTGTCTTAACTGCTGCTATCCCATCGCTTATTAATTTCGAAACGATCTGTTACATTATACACTTTTTGGTCCGATCTCACATGCTCTTTTAAATTTTCAAGACGTGGTCACATTTTGATGTCCAGCGTGTGAGATAAATACACCTTTTTTGCTAAGTTTATAACACTGTCTATGGAAAATAAACTTTTTTTGTTTTAACATGCTGTTCCACAGTTGCCCAAATCAGTTCTAGAATTAAGATCCAGGTGATAGGGTGGAAGTCGTAAAATGGAATGTCCATAGTTTGCTAAAATAGTGATTATTTTATAAGTTTTGTATGTTGGGTTATTATTTCAGAAGATGGAACAACAAAGAATGACATAAAAAATAGGATACAACAGGAAAAAAGGCTATTCGTTTGCTAAACTCGTTACTTTGGTCGAACAAAATGAAACTTCAACGTAAACTGACAATCTACACAACTATTGTGGAGCCCATTTTAACTTATGGCTGCGAATGCTGGCAACTTTCAGGTAAAGAGAAAAAGATTATAGAAACTGTGGAAATTGACTTCTTAAGAAGATTGTGTATATTTCTAGAAGACAACGTGTTAGAAACGAAGATATAAGAAGGAAAACAGGGCGCATATTTACAACAGCAGAAAGAATAGAATCCAGACAGTTGCTATGGTATGGTCACGTAATGAGGATGGAGGAGAAGCGATGGCCAAAGAAAGCATTGACTTACACTCCACAAAAACAGGAGAAGAAAATGAATACTGACAACACAATGGAAAACAGGAATTAGGAAAAGCATGAGAGGTCGAGCTATTGAAGACGATGACTGGAAAGATAGGGAAAAATGGTGATCGAAATGCGGGATGCGGCATAGACTGTAGGACCCCCGCTAATAATAATAATGTTGGGTTATTTTGTTTAGCCTAACTATTAAACAGAGCTCAGGTTATAACATAAATGGACTATAGGAATCCGATGATTCAGTAACCAGTTAATCATGTCTACCTTTTTGTTAATGATGTTGCAGGCGAATTTATTTATTTATTTATTGAAATTTTCAGGCATTTTCGTCATTGTCTTCCAAATTTTTGTAACCGATTTTGAACGGTGAAAACCAAAGTTTCATCTGTGTATACTATAGACTACCGTTCTTCTCTGAATTGCTGTAATTTTCTTATATATCAACTCTTAAGGTTTCAGTGTCACGTTTTTCTATTTAAAAGTTAGTTTCCTATTGCTTTTGGCACGTTTCCGTCGAAATCCCATTTGACGAATAATTTGGTTCAGACTGGAAACACTACCGTTATAATTAATTTGTTCTTTAAAATTGTTTAAATTACTTTAAAATGTTAATCTTTACCCTTCTATGGATTGACTTTGGTGAATAATTAGTCGAATAGTGCACTTGTCGAAATCGTTTAAATCAGTTTTTATTTCATTTGTTGAACATTTTTATGGAGAGTCCTGAAAGATTTTATATCACCCATATACCATGATGTTTCTTTAATAATTCTAGAAATACTATTTATAGACACGCCGCATGCCTGAGCTACCTGGTCCTGTAACTTTCTGTCTGATATATCCTTATCTTCCAATTTAATAAACTTGTAGGCCTACACGTTATAAATTATTTTCCGACTCTGACTATGTATAACTTTCCTTTGCACTGAAGTCGACAGGCGACCCCGTTTGATCCATTTCACTC
This sequence comes from Magicicada septendecula, assembly GCA_034769895.1. NCBI lineage: Eukaryota > Metazoa > Arthropoda > Insecta > Hemiptera > Cicadidae > Magicicada > Magicicada septendecula. The sequence goes on from CM068376.1 coordinate 173,593,803, forward strand.
TCTCAAACCAGAAAATATAGCACTAAAGTAAACTCTATGCTTTTGATGAGAACCGATGTTTATGAAAAGTACGAACACAGTTACATATCATGAGAACAGTTTATTCGTGTCTGGTAAGCTTACCTACGCTGTATTTTAGTTTATCTTATTACTACAGCCTTACTATTTGTACATTCGTTGACTACAAATTTTTTTCCATATTTTCGGTAGGTTCTAACCCCTAAAACCCTACTGGGTGTGCCACTGCCCAAATGTATGGGTTATACATTTTCCTGTGAACCGTTTACTTAATTTTGTATGTCCTCGCATTTTTGCTGTTCACACCCAAACGATCGAGAACTAATGGTCCAAAATTAAGCATGATATACGGAGAAGAGTCGGCAGAATGTCTGTAAGTACGTTTTAGATGTATTTAATTGAATATATTTGAAATGTTTTTCTGTAGAAGAATTGTTTAATGATTTTTTAGTGGGTGTTCATTATTTTTACACGCAATTTTTAAATTGAATATACAGTAATTTGTAGTCAATAAATTTAGCTAAAATACAAGTGAATTAAACAAAATCTAAAAAATAAATAAAATTAAAAGAGATGTAAAGATATTAACATAGATGTTAAAAACAACAAGGCCTTACTGACCGCTTTGAGTATGTGAAGGAATTGTTGTTGAAATAAGTATCAGCATTTCTCGATTTATTAGCGGCCGTGAGCATTCTCTGTAAGAAAATGCCTCTCAAGCCACTGGATGTAGCCACTACTTTTATAATCCGTGGAGAAACCACAAGCCTATATAACAGTAGAGATGTCAGTGAACAGTATCATAAAATAACCTTTTCCTGGTCTTACAAAAAGTGCAGGTATCCGACGACTTCTAGTACCCTCAACCCGAAACATTTTAATATTCCCTCCCTACCACCCTCCCTCCCTATATATATATATATATATATATATATATATATATATATATATATAAAATGGTCTATATTAACTGAAGGACGATTTTAGAATTGTAAAAAAAAGTATCATGAGTGGGATAAAAAAAAAGAATAAGACATAGAAAATACTGCTGACTGTTGACAGGTACCCAGAACAACCACACAGTAAAACGCTCTATTCCATACCTTTTTTTTTCACCATATCTGTGTTAAAGCCATTGAAGTAAGATATTATTAAACTTTCAAATATCCACAGTTAAAAACTTCTGGTCGTAACATACAAACACAAGTTTTCTTGTGTGGGTTCTATAAAAAACTATTTGCCAGTTACAATGGACTCTAAAGCCTTGTTTACACGAGTAGAGTAAATGTGCGAGTAAACAGCCGAGTACATACTTGGCAACATCACTTGCCCAGGTGTGAACAGATGTGCGAGTAGCAGCCAGCCAAGTGAGGATTGGAGGCCCATTGCACATGCGAGTCGAGTGGTTTCGGTGAAGAACCAGCTACTCGGCCTTTCTCCTGGCACTCGGCTTTCCCCTCCAATGCAAAACCACCAGTTTTTATACTTTTTACCTGTCACTTTTTTGATTTTAACTGTTTACATCTTAACCATTATTTGTGGTAATTAAATTAGGATGTTAATGTTAATACATTAATCCTAATGGATTATGCAAACTTGAGAAACAATTTTATTTTTCAATTGAATTTCATAAATTAGCAGTTAATTTAAGTTAGCTAAAAGAGTTCTTTTCTCAAAATGAAAAAAATGTACTATATGAACTTATTCTGCCATGGTACAGCACCCTCTTTGTTAAAGTAGTGTTTCAACCTGTCCCGTATCTTTTTCAAAAGTTTGTTCGATGATCTCCAAACTGTTCTAGGTTCCTCAGCTGGGATACTTCTGTTCTCCATCTGCCAGGTATTACTTGCCCATTTTCCTAATTTTCCTCATATATGGTGCCTGGCAAAAAGTGTATAGCGGCTAAATTAAGTCAAAGCCAATTGTGAAGTGAACATGCAGCTGACACCAGTTTTGAAATTATTGACACCTTACACGATAGTTTCTTATCAAATGCATGAAAACAGGTGACCAAGATACCAAAAACCATTTTCTACAATTCTGCTCACTCTACTAATGCTGTAGTTATAAATCTTTTCCTCAATTGTCAGAGCTCTATTGACCATTATGTATGGTTTCATCAAGTATGGCATTCATAGGAAAGCATCGTCCCGTAGAAGATAACAGCCATTGGGAAGAAGTCCGTTTTCCAAGGGTGGCCGAACTGAACTGTTCTGAAATACGCCTGTATCACTTTCAGATTCTTTGTGGCCCACTTCAATATAGGAAAACACAGTAGTTGTGGTCTACTACCGCTAGCAATATTACGCTATGTGACCCGTTACCGAGATCCGTTGTTTGGAGGTGTTTCAATCAAAATATGCTTGCCGTCGATAGCCCCACAGCAGTTTGGGAAATTCCACCTCTCTTCAAACCCATTTATTATTGTTTTCCATTTTTGGTGGATACCAGGGTTTGTAAAAAATGCAAATTAGCTGCAATATTGTTGTTGTCAATTTTTAATGTATAATATTTTTAAATTAACGTATTTCTCCCATAATAAGTTAAGAGGTAAATGCATGATTTTTATAGCATAATTCTGTTTACATCTGAAGGTACACCTGATGAAGATGTTTGTTCTTAGCCATTTCTCTAACTGAACTCGCAAGGCAACTCGCACACTTTTCTTGTGTGTAATCAGTGCAGGTTTAATCGGGCGAGTACCAGTACTGGGTCCAGTACTGGACCAAGCTAGCTCGCACACTTTTACTGCACCCATGTAAACAAGGCTAAATGGTTTTGAAAATGTGTGGGGCTAGTGCAGTTCCCATTTGAAATTAACATTGAGAACTGTATACTGGCTGTCTTTCATTGTAGAATAATCTAAATCTGTCGCACACAGTGGGTGATGATATGGTCATTCCTTCTTCAATCATTGTTGAGAACTGAGGCTGATAGGCCTATTATTATAAAAGATGACGGAAAAGATAATGAACTAAAAGTGGCAAGAGTTTGAGATGCAAATTATTTTCTTCATTCTGACAGGAAGATGGAAATAAAAGAAGTAGTGCGTATTATCACAAAATATTTTGAATCTGTGTATACAAAAATTATGTGGCTAGATGGTAGACTTTGAATAAAATGTTGTTTTTCTAAGTACTTAAATTAATTTTTTGAAAAATATTTCAATATAGTTGGAAACATTATTAGCCAGTTTGTTAGGCCGTGGTCTAGAGTGTATGTTGACAGACATTTCGGCCTCACCATCAGAGGCCATCCATCATCAGTGTCATTTACTATGAGTCTCTACCTCATCACTAGGGTGAATTGATGGACACCGTGCCAGTTGTTAACACTGACGATGGCCTACGATGGTGAAGCCAAAGCATCTGTCAACATAAACTCTAGACCACGGCCTAACAGCAGTCCAGTTAATAATGTTTCCAACTATGTGGACGCTGGCCATGTAAGCATTAATAACTCTATATTTCATTATTAATATTAAAATTGTTGTAATATTATTTTCATATAAAAGGGGATTATCTTCCTTTCTTTTTTTTCTTTTTTTTTTGCGACGATAAATTACGGTATTAAAAGATAACCTACAACAGTAGAATAAGTTATAAAATTAGGCCTACAATTAAACGCTACAGCGAAACATAAAATACCGTAAATGAAAACAAAGAATGTAGGGAAATGGAAGGCACGCGTGTTGAGAGAGAATGCATGAGTCACGATCGGCAGGTGCAGAAGCTGTTTTAGAGCGACAACCATCAGTTGGGGTGAGTGGAAGTCAATCAGCCAAGATCATTGGCACTGCTCGTCACCGGCACCTTATTGCCTCCCCTCCTACCCATTCACTCGCCACTTCCAGTTCTTATAACTCACGCATCAGTTTGTGCATTTCTGTCAACCTGTGTGCACGTGTCGACTAGCAGTTCGCGTGTCTGTTTAAATTGTTGTATGTGATTGTAGTTTACGCTTGTTAAACTTTGTACCTTTTAATATCTGCATATGTAAACGGCGGGCGCGTGCAGTGACGTCATCCCCCCCCGCTAAACTGCTGCCAGCGTGTCCCACTACGCTCGCAGCGGTCTAGTTAGTTAACTGTTAAACTCTGAACGGGCAACAGCCTTCATTCGCCGCGGCTATGTAATTCTTTCAATTCGGAATATTCCACTTCAACTTATTATTATACTCTTCAGTGCTTAATTCATTACTACTTTGGCAAATTCAGCTTCAATTTATTATTATGCCTTTCAATACTTAATTTAATTCTACTTCTCAGGCAATGTATGCCGCGGTACACTGCACGTGCCATGCAATCATTTTCATATAACTTCAATAAACAGTTAATTCAAAAGAAATACAGTCCACTACTTTATTTCATATCATACCAGCCAACTCATCACATCACGTTGTAAGACCAACTCAGGAGTATTTCGAGAGCGTCGAAGATGTATCATTTTGGTCCTCCGGGCCGGATCGGAATTCGGATCTATATTTCATTTAATGGGCCCAAACAACATTTTGGTCAAGCCCGAATCTTCTCAAACGTAAAATTGCTGGCCATGAGCATACACTCATTACTTTCAAAAAAAAAAACTTCATACTTGGCCGTACAAGCTTCAACAGGAAATCATCTCTAAGACCGCAAGGTATTCCAATTCAACATCACTTGTCATTCATCAGTGAAAATTAGAACTTCAAGCCTGCACAGAGAGCTACAGCTTCAAGCATCACCCGACAAGCGGAAACAAGACTTGCGCCACCAATCCAAGGCCAGCTGGACAGGATCGGCAAGGAAATGACAGGCAACGGAGCCATCTTAAACCTGCCGAGGACTCTCATAATTCAAGTGACTATGAACTTGTATTTCTCATAGTTTCTCACTTATATAATTTTATATACAGTAAAAATCAGTAATATTTGCAAAAGAATTTTTATATAAACAGAAATTAGTTTCAAGTGACCATAGACCTGTATTGTCACAAATTTTCACTTATACAATTTTACAAGAAATCAGTCAGAAACTTAAATAATGGAATGAAGCTATATATATATATATATATATATATATATATATATTTATGTTTAAATGAGTCATATTTTCAAACAATTTTCATATAACTATTAAAAAAAAAAATAAGTACATATTATAATAAGGAATTAGATTAAGTTATATACCGCTCACTGGCTGCCGCATTATATCAGAATTTGATAAAGTACTCAAATTACATTAATTGTTCACCTGTTCTGTATTTATTTATCGGTTTCGGATCACAGCTTGCAGTTCAATCATGACTGATGTGAAAACTTTAATCAAAAAACGTGGCACAATTAAAGCCTCTATATCCCGTACAAACACCTTCGTGGACAATTTGGATCGTTAAATAAATGATCACCATGCTTTAAAAATTAAACTTCGTCACTTGATAGAGTTGTCCGCGAAGTATGATGAAATTCAGACCCAAATTGAGGCTGATGAATCTGATTTCACATCGGTAAGTGACAGGGTTCAGACAGAGGATGATCTCTGCACTATTGAGTGTAAGCTGCACAATTTATTAGAACGTGTAGAAGAGGTGAGCAAAAAACCATTGAATCAAGCGGAAGTTATGCCAATTAAAACATCCCCTATTCAGTTAGAGCCAATTAAATTGCCCTGCTTCTCAGGCAACATTATTGATTGGCAGCACTATTACAACATCTTCTTGGAGTTAGTACACGTCAGAACAGACCTGATGGACATCTAGAAATTGCATTATTTACATTCTTCACTAAGGGACGAGGCTTTAAATGTAATAAAGTCTCTACCAATCACCCATGATAATTATGCGGTAGCCATTGAGCTATTGAAGGCCAGGTATGATAGTAAATTAATTGTCTCAGCGTATCATATAGGGAATGTCTTGGGCATGAAGTCCATTCAGCAAGAGTCCATGGTTGGCATTTCAAAATTTATTGACGAAATCACCGCAAATATAAACGCTTTGAATTAATTGAGCTTACCTGTAAATACTGTGAAGATATTTCTCTTTTACCTTTTTTAAAAAATAATACACTCATAATATAATACTCACCGCTGCCAGAATTTTACTTACCGTCATAGTCCCCGTTAAACTTACCTTATTAAACTGCCCAGGTCGCCACGATATTTTTTGGTTATATATCGAAACCTTTACACTCTTGCCCTTATAAAAATCCTGCGATCTGACTACCCTTAAAATTTCAGAAAACCCCCGAAAACATTAGACGAGTTTATCAGCACAGAATACTAGGAAGTGGTTGTGGCGTAATAACTAGACTAACACATTTTATATTGTGACGTAAATAGGTTTACTTCCCATTTAAGACAAATAAAAACAATTAAAACAAAACATATAAACAAATTTTAAAATATATCTCTTATATTAAACAAAACAGCCCAGCCTGCTCGCACACACATTCATTCAATTTAAAACCCCTTTTATAAGAAAAAATGAAATTATATTTTATTTTTATGGATTACCCCACCGGCGTCCTTCTTCTCATGGCCATATAATAAGTCCGAAACAGTTTATACACTCTTCCACCTTCCGTCCACTTTACCGACTCACTCCTCCGATTCGTTTCACCTCTATACACCAGACAACACTTCTACATAATTTAATCTACATAACTTTAAATTTCGTTAGGGCCCACGAACCTTAGCGAGCGTCAGGCCGACGCCGCATCGGTTAGTCGACTGCCGTTACATGAGGCCGGACATCACTGCCTTGCCTGATACTAAATCTCATCGCCGTTCCCAGCCTTCGTTGTCAAAGTCTTATTAGTTGCACCCACAACACGTGCTATTTGTGGGTGTTGGCAGTGGACGAAATCTAGTGTTCACTGGTTTCGTCACAAAGGTAGGTGGGATTTCGTCAAGACGTCTGCCTTGTCGAAAGCACATTGTTGAATCAAATTCACACCAAGCCATGTTGTTTTTTCACTTCTTGGCGTCATCTGCGTGCCTGCTGGTGTTAGCGCGTGTCACTCAACACTACAGTTCCTGGAATTTTATTGCGTTGTTGCCCCTTGGCACATTCCATCATACAGCTACACCCCACAACTTCTTTGTTTGAACAACGCTTTTATTCAACACGTGGCCGGCCACACTGATGAAAACAATTTATGATATTTTAATAAAATAAAAACCCCTCCCTTTTAGCCCCGTTACAATACCCCCCAATGAGAGATCTTCTGCCAAAACAGAAGAAATCTCATTGCTAAACCCCTAAGAGGATCGGTGAGGATATGGTGCCAACAACCCCCCAGTAGTTCTTACACATCATGGGTAAACTACCCCCCTGGCTCGGCGACTATGGCTGCACCTGAACGAGATTACTGGACTTCTCTATACGAGATCCCAACACCATAAAATCTAACAGACACGCACCACAGCGCACCTAACCTTCTAACATACTACCCCCCAAACTCCAAATCCCTGGCCTTATACCATGCCAGACCCTCAACCGATATGTTCCCCCTTATATGCATACTGGGCTGCCTTTAGCAAGTACTGGGCGCATACATATACTCATTAATACATTCTAACTACATTTAGTTTCAAATTCAAAAATTTTCGTTAAAATTAAAATCAAATTGTCTTATTACCATACTTTCTCCCAAAAAAAAAAAAAAAAAAAAAAAAAAAAAAATCTGTTACATGAATTCATCAACTCTATTAGTTCAGTTCAATACTAATATAAATTAAAAAAAAAAATTGAATACCTTACTATAACATGAATGCACTTACTCTAACATTCGTTTACACATATATTCTAAACAATATAATTCAGTGAAACACTATTGATACACATAAACAATAATATACTTAAAACTCAAACATCATCTATATGGCAGACAGAAAAATACATTTTTTTTTTCAAAAAAATTTAAATTTATCAAAATATTAATTTTTATTAATTTCGGAAAATTTAAAATTATTTCAATCACTTAAACAACAAAATTTGCATCAAGCAATTGCCAAAAACTGGTCTAGTTTATAACATCAACCATCAGCTGATCATGCTGGGTCAAGCCAACGACCTTGACATATATATGGTATACACAGAACTACATCATGAAGTACATAGAACATCTTCAAAATTATTTATCTTTAAACACAATAAAACATAATAAAATAAGACATTTAAAATTAACATAGTATTATTACAATTAACAATAAAATTGACATTTAAATTAATCAAAAATACACATTTTATAGCTTTACATTATTCTCAAATTCTGTTAAAATTTGTCACTTGTTTCAGTTAATTTTTTCATTTTAACTATGATTTACTTTCTTTAACATTCTCAATCTCCATTAGTTTGGGTGATTTACTTATTCATAATAACTTGATTTACCACTTGGCCTGTATATATTTATAATCTTCCCCCCTATGACTTTAACATCACTAACAGCTTTAATTAACATGACACCCCTTCTCTCAAAATATTTCCCAACCATTCTCTGCCCCTAACTTACTACTCAAACTCAATTCGCATCATTCTACCCTTATATATATAATAAAAAAATACTCTCTACCCCTTTGTACTAAGGGTGTGTGTTCCCCTCCCAAAGCTCACTCCCTTATGTTGGTTCCTGGACTCTCCCTAGGCAACCCTTTCCAGCACTAAACGGTCCCTTCCTGTCCCAACACCTTTCGTTGTGGACTCCTTACACACCACCCCCCATTACAAAATCACCCTCAACTGATTACTCTCCCAAAACATCACTTTCGTCTACCAAAAAAATCTCCATTTATCTATTACCTCAATATATCAATCATCACTCTACATATTTTCCCCATAGCTACTGTGTCACTATTACCTCTCAAATTCTACAGTACTTTTATTCATAACAATATTATTCTCTCTAGTACCCCTTTAAATTCAACATGGACTGATCTAAATGTCCTAACAAAATAATAATCACCCAAGATCTCCCATTTACTATCTTTTACAAACCATTTAAAATTCTCAACTATCTCAAATTACTTCCATCATTTAAATCAAAATCTTTTAACACATTAAAATCATTATATTCAAACATTTAATTATATTCAAGCATTTAGTTACATTGAAAAGTTTTCAAATCATTTATAAGTGATACTCTACAGCTGATCAGCTGATTTTCTTAGCAAGGTGAATGACCTTACTACAGACATATTTCAAAATTATACCAATTACACATTTTATCAATCCTTACCTCTAACACAATAAACTAATACATTCATAAGACATAATAAACACAGTATAATAAACATATAATGCACCTATTTCTCAAATCAAGATACAATTATTTAATTAGCTCAGGAGTGAGTCGCTATTATTAAGTTACCAAATTTTAATTCGTTACCCCTTCAAGTAACCTCCTTAACCACACACACTATTGTTTTCTGATGGTGGACTGTTGCGCCCATTTGCATCCACAAGGACGGCATTGGTGGAGGAATTTAACATCTCCTTGTCCTTGCTTTTGCGTTACATTTTAAAATATTTAGATATCATCATATCTTTTGTTTCAAATTTATAAGCCCTTAATGCGGGTCTACCACCTGGTTTACTGTTCTCACGCGAACAGAGTGGCAGCCGCTGTTCCATAGTTCCGGGGATTTCCCCTAAGTCACCCCCCATTAATTTCAAATATACACCAATTTCGAGCCAGCTATGGTCAAGTTTCCAATTTTTTGGCCATAGCTGACCGCTGTCCAAAACCACGATTAGTGCTGGTAAGGCAGTAATCGCCCGAAAAGGCGGGGAAATCAACTCTAAATTCAGGCATGTTCTCTTCATCATTATGATACATGGCACGGCAATCAATCAGCATATAATATAAAATTATATAAAAGTTGTGCCGTGTATTTTACGCCAGTTTGGCCTCCGATGGAGGTAACACTCTCTGTTACCCCCAACACTTACCGCTATCTACAGTGGCACATGCCACCACTGCGATAGCCTACTAATAACTAAATTAACCCTTCTACAGTTACAGTTTCTACATCCCATAAGTATATCACTGCTATTAACACCACACAACCCCCCAAAATTACCCACATATCTTGTATGAAAACATAACATAACATAATAAACAAATCGACATTAACCTTGATCACTAGCATTGTTACATTCACATTAAACAAACCATTCTCTTTTAAATAATTTATACAGAAAATTATAAACGTTATCACTTAAAATTTTCATTAACTCTTTTATATATCATCATTTAATTATTTATCACTTACTACAATCAGATTCCTCAAAAATTTCAAATTTATTATTAACATTTATTTTATCTCATATTTCCATTATTACTACCTTTTGAGTATGGTTTCTATTTAGTACAATTATCTCAAATTAGTTTCATCATTTAGTTTAAAATCTTTTCAACACCTGTAAACATTTTACTCTATTTAACTTGTATTATAAAATTTATACTCACAGTACATCGCTCATACCCTGTCATAAGCACACAAATATAAACATCAGTAACTCCCTGTACCTTCTGAAACATTTTAACAACAATGTTATTCCATACTAAACAATTTAACATTTATTTATTCATTACGTATTATCAAATTCAAATCTCATAAAATAATTTAAATTTATTAGAAAAATTCAAGTATATAACATTTAAATCAATCAAAATATTTAAACATCTCAAATTATTCTAATTAAATCAATTATGGAAAACACAACATTTTTAATTACATTACTTCCAAAACAATTTATCATTCATTAATTACCACCTTCGTAATCATGTATTTAATCTGACAAACTATTATTATTATTATTAAACAATTTCTACTACATACACACATTGTTTACATAACATCTTACAATACACCCAATTAATTTCACTATCAATTATTTACAAACTTTTGTCATTATTATTCAATTTACCACACTTCATTGTCCAACTCAGCAAGATCAGAACCATAAATCAAAATATTTAAAATGTCCATTTATTAAGTTTATGTTCAGCCTCCATCATCGAATAATAATCTAATATATTTATAATATAAATCGTTCTTGTCCACACTCAATTTATTAATTTTAATATAATAATTCTCTAATACTTCAAGTTGTTCCACTATCATCAAATCATAAAACCTGTCAGTATCATTAGAAGTCTTTTCGCCGTCTGTATTTTTTGTTATTCTCCTGTCATTTGCATCATTATATTCGTTTACTCTACTCATTAAGACGTCAGGTAAGTTATTATTGTCTCCAACAGTATTATCAACATATTTATCTATCTCTCGTTCACAATATACCTCACTTTTTTCATCTCTCTCAATATCTAACACCTGCACCAACGTTTCATAACCTCTATGTATTTCAAAAATCTCTATCTCTCTCTTTCTCTCATCAAAACACCATATCACATTTTCTCTCTCACTACATGCAGAGGGCACTGCTACAAAATTCTTTAAACACCATCTGGGCCTACCAGATAAACACAAAAACTTATTTGACCATTTGCCGACCCATCGTCACCCAAATGTCCTAGTGAGGATCTTTTATCCCCATACACAACTTGTGAAAACTCTGTTTCACATTTAACCCCATAAAAATTTGCCCCCTGTTCACCCTTTAAATTATCTCTCCATTCTTTCTCCAACTCATCAATACTAATCATTACTCCATTACTAACGCCAACTAACTTTCTACTCTTATTTTCACTATTACTCACCGTATTATTCTCAGATACCCCATTTTCAGCTATATACTCATTATTCTTATTTAACGTTATTTCACCATTATAATTACTATATTTAATTACTAATTACTATATTTAATTACATTATCTAATTACTTACATATAATTACCACCACTTACCTGTTTTAATTCAACTTCTGTATTCTCCTTTAATTTATCTGTCTCTAATTTCCCATTTTCATTTCGTTCTTTCATGTAATTAATCATTCCATCTAACATTGCGTTTTGTTTAACCAAACTTTGATGAATCTCCTTGAGCATGAAAATCACCATATCGTTACTTACCTCATTACCCGACACCTGATCGACTTGATCTTCGTTAAATTGGTCTATCTCTCCACCACTTTCTACTCCCATTATACTATCATCCTTAACATTAGGCCTACTCACTGTCTTATTGTCTACCACCGTTACTTCAACTGTCTTACCTTTATTATTTGTTATCTCACTATGTTTCTTAATTTCTGCGAATATTCCCTCTTCTTGTTCTTCCATCCGTGTTAAATGATCATCTAACTTACCCCACTCCTCGTCTGTCATTTCACCTACCACCCCTCTAAATTCGCTTTCCCACTCGTCCCACGCGAAACCAATATCATTCTCTAGTACTTCGCCCATATTTATACTCGTACTTCAAAATTTATTTATACAACACCCTTTCTATATAAAAACCACTATTATTATAAAACTGCACATATAAAATCAAAACACCTAACACAATCATAAACACAATAACCCAAACATAACCTTTAACGTAAATATATACGATTCTTTTTACACATATGCTGTTACCAAATCCTATTTTCTGTGCTTTAAAACAGGTCAAGTTCCTATAATTTTTATACGAACATCCTGGCAGGGTCGCCACTGTGAAGATATTTCTTTTTTACCTTTTTTAAAAAATAATACACTCATAATATAATACTCACCGCTGCCAGAATTTTACTTACCGTCATAGTCCCCGTTAAACTTACCTTATTAAACTGCCCAGGTCGCCACGATATTTTTTGGTTATATATCGAAACCTTTACAGTCTTGCCCTTATAAAAATCCTGTGATCTGACTACCCTTAAAATTTCAGAAAACCCCCGAAAACGTTAGACGAGTTTATCAGCACAGAATACTAGGAAGTGGTTGTGGCGTAATAACTAGACTAACACATTTTATATTGTGACGTAAATAGGTTTACTTCCCATTTAAGACAAATAAAAACAATTAAAACAAAACATATAAACAAATTTTAAAATATATCTCTTATATTAAACAAAACAGCCCAGCCTGCTCGCACACACATTTATTCAATTTAAAACCCCTTTTATAAGAAAAAATGAAATTATATTTTATTTTTATGGATTATCCCACCGGCGTCCTTCTTCTCATGGCCATATAATAAGTCCGAAACAGTTTATACACTCTTCCACCTTCCGTCCACTTTACCGACTCACTCCTCCGATTCGTTTCACCTCTATACACCAGACAACACTTCTACATAATTTAATCTACATAACTTTAAATTTTGTTAGGGCCCACAAACCTTAGCGAGCGTCAGGCCGACGCCGCATAGGTAAGTCGACTGCCGTTACATGAGGCCGGACATCACTGCCTTGCCTGATACTAAATCTCGTCGCCGTTACCAGCCTACGTTGTCAAAGTCTTATTAGTTGCACACACAACACGTGCTATTTGTGGGTGTTGGCAGTGGACGAAATCTAGTGTTCACTGGTTTCGTCACAAAGGTAGGCGGGATTTCGTCAAGACTTCCGCCTTGTCGAACCCCACAACTTCTTTGTTTGAACAATGCTTTTATTCAACACGTGGCCGGCCACACTGATGAAAACAATTTATGATATTTTAATAAAATAAAAACCCCTACCTTTTAGCCCCGTTACAATACTTTTGAAATTATTTTTGTTCAATATTTAACTCAGAAACTCGATAACCAGACATGTCGACTATGGAAGGAAAGTCTATCCGACGAGCGATTCTCTAATTTCAACAATTTTATTAAATTTTTAAATGGTAGAAGACAATTAATGCAAAATGTCGGTGCCTCAACCAGTTCAGCAAACAGAACACAAGTTAGCGATAAGATTCCCTATCGCAAGACTATTAAACCCGTTGTAGCGGGGCATTTTTGGGCATACCGGGGGTAATAACAGAATTTGTATTTTTTTTTATAAATAATAAATAACTTGTTGAGTGATAGGAAAATGTTATGACCGAGAGGTAAATTTGTTAGGTGGAAGCGATCGCAACGTGGCAGCATTGACTGTGACAATTATTTAATGATATTCATATAAACAGTTTTAATAACCGGCAAACTGTACCAAAGTCAGTTCAAGGACAATGACGAACACGAAAAACGTAAACACGTTATGTAACAAGATCTGTAAACACGTTACACAACCAGACATCAGGCGATGTGTTGCGTCAGCAAATTATATAACGATGTGTGTCATCGGTTTCGTCAGAGCCTATCCTGGGTGTGTCACGCCAGCAACTGTGTGAGGCACCGAACAAACAGTCGCAAAACAACATCTGAGTTATACAGACACTAACCACTGTGCGTCGCCGGTTCGCCGGTTTTCGGGCGAAGTTATTGTGTTCGCCGACGCGCCCGCAGACAAACTAAAATGTGAATCTTTCTATACATTTCAGAGTGCAAACCGTATTTGGTTAAATATTCATCAAAAGTAACTAATTAAAACATATTAACAGTTCGGCAGTAACACGTAAAAAATGTGACAGTGAAAACAGTAAAACAACGCATACCATGTGGCGAAATTCAACACCATTAGGCCGACGCAGCATAAGAAAGGAAAGTAGACATTTCAACATTATACTATATAATACGTTTTTTTTTTCATAAATTAAATTGAGCTCTTAAAATCTGGGGGTGGATACAGGTGTGTGTGTGTGTGTGTATGAGTGAGTAAAATTAGATAAATTAAGAAGGCTGGTTTGTGTTGGTAGGTTAAGGTAATTCATGTTTAATTTTATAGAAGTTTGTTGTTTTCAATTTATATACTATGTTTCAATTACCATTCTATACTAAATAAATTTCATTAATCTGAATTAATAGTAGGGATGTCAGGAGGTAGTGTGTTAGCAGTAATAAAATGTCAATAAAAATCTATTAAGGGGAAACAAAGTAAAGTTTTCTTTTATTTCGAATAACCATGTTCTGTTCTCCTAGTTCGCTGATACGAACCTTGGTAAATTATTTTCTTGCAGTTGGCAAGATGGCGCCCGACAAAGTAGATAGTACAATTTTGACAAATTCGAAATCACATTATATTTAGTTATTAATATCAATAAAACGAAATATCACATTTGGCTTCTGGAACAGGGACAATTTTATATCAATAAATTTATATAAAATACGGCCTACGGGGAGAACAGAATGGTTGTTTGGAGTTTGTATTTACGTATATACGTAAGATGGACGTTAAAGGTTATGTTTGATATTGGTGAGTAGAATATTTTTCAATAAGTATATGTTACGTATAATAAAGTTATATGAAGATATATATATAAAAATTTTTTTTAAGGAAAATGGCAGACAATCATGAAACTGTCAGCGTCACTGACAGTGTAGATGAAAGCCAGATAAGCATAATTGAATCTCAAATCATGCATGAAGGTGTTCACTCAACACCAGTCATGAACAAAACGGCTGAAGATAATGATTTAATCAAGATGATGAAATTGCTGTTTAATGAACAAAAAAACGAAATCAATGAGAAGTTTGATATTCAAAAAAATAGTTTTGACGAGTTAAAAAATCAGAATAATGAGTTGAAATATGAGATTAAAGAGATTAATGAGAATTTGAACCAGATTGATGACATAATAAAAAACAGTTTAAATAAGTTAGAACAGAAGTTCGAGAAATTAGGTAACAATGTTTTAAATATGACAAAATGTAAAAATGACGAAATAGTAGACAAATCTGAGAGTATAGTGGGGGTGAAGAATAATGTAGAAGCAAATGATGAAAATATAATAACAAATAGTATTGATGAAGTTTTAGAATGCGATAATGAAATGTTAATGAGTGTTTATGAAGTAGAGAGAGAGTGGAAGGATAATGTAGTAATTGAATGGGGACAGAGGGCAAATTTTCCCCTTATTGTTTATAATGATGATGATGATTTAATGTTGTTTTTTCAGGGCAAGAGACCCTTATTGTTAAATGAAGTAATGTTGTATAATGTTGTACCCTCTGTCCGTAATAATTGTGAGAGTGTGATGTGGTGCTATGAAGAAAGAGAGTTATATGTTGAGAATGAAATAGAAATATACAAGTTAGAAAGAAAGTATGATGAATTGAGAAAATTAATAAAAGGGGTGATGATGAATCATGTGAAATACGTACCTGTTGAAAGAGAGACAGAGAATAATTTTGATAATATCTTACCTGACTATAATGACTTACCTGACGTAGTAGTTGAGGAATACAAAGATGAGAAAATTTACCTGACATTAACAAATAACCCTGATATAGACTGGACAATCCTAACTTATGGTAACAAGATTTCTAGTGGTATAATGGATGAAATAGAATGGATGGATTATTATGATAGTAATGATAACAAATTGTATGTTGATAAAAATGATGAATGTTACAAATACACTAGATATATATATGACGATGGAGGATGAGCTAAAAGATCAGTGTTGGGACATTTTTAAATATTGTAAATTTTTGTTAATGACCTTGCTGATTTGGACATCTGAAGTGAGATACACTTGAACAGTTTTGACGTATATTTTGTAAATAATATTGAATTCATTTGTGTGTATTGTGAAATGTTAGAAAAGTAATGTGTATATGTTTTAGAAAATGTTGTATTAATAATAATAATATTATTAATATTTTTGCACTCTAATTAAATAACAAAATAATTATGAAGACAATAGTTAATGATTTGTAGAATGTTGATAATAATTGAGATATGTTATTTTAATAATCAAATGAATATTCAATTTTAATAATAAATTGAAGTAAATAATTTGAGATCTTTAGATATTGTGATTGAATGTTATGTGTTTGAATTTTATAAGGTAATTAAATTGTGTGATGAGATTTTAATTTAATAATCATGAATAAATAAATAAATGTTAAATGGTTTATTTGGTGGAATTTTGTGGAACATAATGATTAAAAATATGTGTTAATAATAAATTTAGAATTTTTGAAAATCTGATTGCAACACAGGATAAATTCATAATGATGATAAATAAAAACAGTTAATGAAAAATTTTAAATAATAATGTTTATAAATTTTTATATAAATTAGTTAAAAGAGAATTGTTGGTTCAATGTATATTTGTGTATTATGTTATGTAATGTATTGAAATAGTGTGTGTGGCTGGGAGGTTATCCAAGGGGATAACGTATTAAAAATTTGATATATTTTAATTAATAATGATGATTTGCTACTCAATAATTTTGTTTGAATTTAAAAAATAGATGCACTAAATACTTCTTATATTGTGTTATTATGTCTTATTGTGTTGATTGCATTAGTATGTTAGGAATAAGTATGATAAAAATATAATATTATGTTTTCAATGTGTTTATAGATTTTAAAATAAAATGAAAAATAGTTGTAATAAGTAAAATTTTCAATAGGTTGTAAAAGATAGAAGTGGGTGATAGTAATTAGTTGAATAAAATGTTTGAGTCAATTCAAGTTGAATTTTGTGGGACATATAGATCTGTTCAAATCGAAGTAAAAGTTAAAGAGAATGAGAGATGAAAATAATGCAATGTTGTTTTGAGTTAGTATATGTAATAGAATTTTGAGAAGTATAAGTGGAGACACAGTAGAAATGGAGAATTTATGTAGAGTCTTGAGTGATATATTGTTGTTTATTTGTTGATGTTAATTTGTTGTAATTGTAGTGAGGTTATGAGATTGAGATTTTTTGGGGATGGCAATTTTGTAGTAGTGGTAGTGTAATGTGGGAGTCCGCAACAAGGGTTGGGACGGGATAGGGACCGATTGGCGCCGGAAAGGGTTACCTAGGGGGAGTCCAGGGACCAACATAAGGGAATGAGTTTTGGGAAGGAAACACGTATCCTATGTACAAAGGGTTAGAGAGTATTTTTTTTTATATAAGAGTAGAAGGTGGCGATTGGAGTTAAAATAGTAAGTAGTTAGAGGTAGAGAAGGTTTAGTAAAATTTTGATAGAGGGGTGTCATACTAGTTAAAGATTTTGTAAGGGAGCATTAGAGTAATAAAAGGGGTAAGATTATGAGTGAATGCCAAGTTGATAAAGTAAATTATAATAAATAACGTGGAATCACCCAAAGTAATGAAATGGAATAATGATGGCCATAATTGAAAAAAAAAAAGAAAAAAAAAAAAAAATAATTTTTGTAATTTTGAGAAACGCATTAATAAGAGTAAATCAAGTTTAAAAGTAATTTTCTGATTTTATATGCCAACTTAATGTGTGTAACATTTTAAATACCAATTGTTTATTTTAATGTGAATTAGAAGTGTATTATATTTTCTTATGTTATATTGTGTTTGTTAGTTTAAGAGAATTTTATGAAGTTAACTATTTTAAATGCATTTTTAAATTGGGGATGAGAGAAATGTAATATGGTAATGGGAAATGTTAATAAGTCAGTCGTCTGTTTGCTTAAATTCTGATGGGAATCAGGGCAATGATTTTGAATTTTGGGGTAAAGTTGATAAGGGTAAGTAGTTGGAATTTTAAGAGGGGTATATATATATTGTTGGTAAATATGTTATGATATATACATGTTAGCGATAAATGAAAAACAAAACCAGTGCTTCTTAGCGCAAACCAGCACCGCTAGGGGGAAACAGATCAGTGGGGATATGGTGTTGTATAAGGCCACTATTTGATATTTTGATTTGTTGTTTCAGTGTTTGGTGATGCTGTGGCGGCGGACCTGAGCTGGCCTGCGCGTCAGGGCAGGGGCGTTGAGTATCTGTCTGACTCTACGGTGTTGGGATCTCGAGAGAGAAGTCCAGTATTGTCATGCAGATGCGGTCACAGTCACCGGACCAAGGGTGAGTTGATTATTCTTTTTTGTAAACCATACAGGGGGTTGTGGCGACATATCCTGGCTGATCCCTTTAGCAAGTATGAATGTGTCAATGAGATTTTTTATGCTTCGGCATAAAATATCTCATTGAGGGGGTATTGTAGCGGGGCATTTTTGGGCATACCGGGGGTAATAACAGAATTTGTATTTTTTTTTATAAATAATAAATAACTTGTTGAGTGATAGGAAAATGTTATGACCGAGAGGTAAATTTGTTAGGTGGAAGTGATCGCAACGTGGCAGCATTGACTGTGACAATTATTTAATGATATTCATATAAACAGTTTTAATAACCGGCAAACTGTACCAAAGTCAGTTCAAGGACTATGACGAACACGAAAAACGTAAACACGTTATGTAACAAGATCTGTAAACACGTTACACAACCAGACATCAGGCGATGTGTTGCGTCAGCAAATTATATAACGATGTGTGTCATCAGTTTCGTCAGAGCCTATCCTGGGTGTGTCACGCCAGCAACTGTGTGAGGCACCGAACAAACAGTCGCAAAACAACATCTGAGTTATACAGACGCTAACCACTGTGCGTCGCCGGTTCGCCGGTTTTCGGGCGAAGTTATTGTGTTCGCCGACGCGCCCGCAGACAAACTAAAATGTGAATCTTTCTATACATTTCAGAGTGCAAACCGTATTTGGTTAAATATTCATCAAAAGTAACTAATTAAAACATATTAACAGTTCGGCAGTAACACGTAAAAAATGTGACAGTGAAAACAGTAAAACAACGCATACCATGTGGCGAAATTCAACACCATTAGGCCGACGCAGCATAAGAAAGGAAAGTAGACATTTCAACATTATACTATATAATACGTTTTTTTTCATAAATTAAATTGAGCTCTTAAAATCTGGGGGTGGATACAGGTGTGTGTGTGTGTGTGTATGAGTGAGTAAAATTAGATAAATTAAGAAGGCTGGTTTGTGTTGGTAGGTTAAGGTAATTCATGTTTAATTTTATAGAAGTTTGTTGTTTTCAATTTATATACTATGTTTCAATTACCATTCTATACTAAATAAATTTCATTAATCTGAATTAATAGTAGGGATGTCAGGAGGTAGTGTGTTAGCAGTAATAAAATGTCAATAAAAATCTATTAAGGGGAAACAAAGTAAAGTTTTCTTTTATTTCGAATAACCATGTTCTGTTCTCCTAGTTCGCTGATACGAACCTTGGTAAATTATTTTCTTGCAGTTGGCAAGATGGCGCCCGACAAAGTAGATAGTACAATTTTGACAAATTCGAAATCACATTATATTTAGTTATTAATATCAATAAAACGAAATATCACACCGTTGAGCTCACTAGGTCAACATTTCATACTCATATCAACAATAACATTTGTCAGCTGTGTCGCGGTAAACATAGACTGTCTGAATGCCCACAATTCGTAGCTACATCTCCCTTTGAGTGAAAAAACATTTTACTCAAATACAAACTTTTGTTTACATTGCATGCGTCCAGGCCATGAGCCCTCACACTGTCCTTCCAAATTTTCTTGTAGGACATGTTCTAAACAACATCGTACAATGATTCACATATCAGGCAGTAACACTTCAAACAGGGGCAACAATCAATTTTCCCTCAAATTACAAACAAACAAATTTATTCTGTTATCCACCGCTGTCTGCATGACAACGGACCAAGCCGGTAGGAAGCATCCAGTAAGGATTCTATTAGATTCAGGATCTCAAGCAAACTTCTGCACCATGAGTTTCGCACACCGCATGGGTCTAAAATTAACCAAGTCTCAACTACCCATCACTGGTATAAACAATTCCTTATGTCAAGCTGACTTTAGTACAAGGGTAAGGCTGAATTCTCGTTACAAGGATTTCAATCTGTACGTGCATTGCGCTGTGTTTCCCAGTATTACGAATAATCTCCCTGCAGAATCGTTTAATATTTCATCCTTAAATATACCAAAAAACATATTCTTAGCTGACCCGCAACTAAACTTTTCTTCACAAATCGACATATTACTTGGTGCCCAGTACTATTTACAATTGATTGAACCGATCAAATTCATCCGCAGCCCACACTTTCCCATAATACAGGAGACAAAATTGGGATTCATCCTCGCTGGTAACCTGCCTTTTAATGTCGACATGACAAAACCTGTTTCATTATTTATAGCGTGCGAAGATAACAATGCCATTTTATCGCAATTAAAAGACTTCTGGCAATTGGAGGACGTTGCAGTCTGTACTCCCTCAGTTGAGGACTCAGAATGTGTAAGTCATTTTATCGCTAACACTTTCCGCAATAATAGTGGTAGATTTGTGGTGTCCCTACCTCGCAGGGGATACAACTCATTTGGGCGATTCTCTTCCTGGAGCTATTCACTTAAGTTCAAGCAGAACCCTGCTCTTCATAGTAAATTCATGCAGGAATATTTAATTCTGGGTCACATGTCTTTGCTTGATTCTTACGATTTGTCAGTCAATAAGTCAGACACCTTCTACTTACCGCACCATTCAGTTTTTAAAGGCTCTAGTGTAACCACCAAATTGCGAGTTGTTTTCGACGGCTCTGCCAAAACAACAAATAATTTGTCCTTGAACGACACATTGATGGTTGGTCCCACGGTCCAGCAGGATATTTTTTTGATTATGTCTCGGTTTTGAACGCACTGATACGTCCTCATTTCGGACATTGAAAAAATGTGCCGTCAAATTTTAGTTACTCCCAGGGATTCTAATTTGCAACGAATTGTTTGGCACGACGCCCCCCATAGGGAACTTCAACACTACGCCTTGAGGGCAGTCACATATGGGACTGCAAGCGCTTCATTTCTGACCACAAGATGTTTGGCACAAATAGCTCAGGAAAACAAAACTCAACACCCTATAGCCTGTTCTGCTATCGCAAACGATTTCTATGTGGACAGTCTCATGACCAGCTCAGATAACCCACACATTTTATCGCAAATGAATTCCGACATTACAAATTTATTAAGTTAATATGGGTTTACTTTACACACGTGGTTTTCCAATGATCAAACCATTATAACTTCACACGCCAACTCTTCCCTTGACTTTAACAAGAATCAAACTATACGTACTTTGGGTATTCAATGGGACATTAACGATGATAGTTTTATATATAGTTTCCAAAGAAATTTCGAAGTGGAGGTATTTAACAAGAGAAGGGTATTATCCGTTATCGCCGGAATTTACGACCCATTGGGACTTATTGGCCCGGTTACATTTTGGTGCAAACATTTCATGCAGATACTGTGGTTAACGGGAACAAGTTGGGACGACCCCCTGTCAGACTCATGTAATCAATGGGTAGAGCTTTATGCTCAGCTGATATCAGACACTTATTTTAAGATTCCAAGATCCGTAAAGAATTTAAATAATTTCCAAATCATTTCATTTCAGCTCCATGGGTTTGCCAACGCGTCAGTAAAGGGTTACGCATGCTGCATTTATGTGCGTACGGTGTATTCAAACCACAGCATTTCATCAAACTTGTTATGCTCTAAATCTAGAGTCGCCCCCTTAAAGCAGGTAACATTACACCGACTTGAACTTTGCGCCTGTCTCTTATTGGCTCAGTTGGTTTCCAAGGTTGTAAACGCTGTGAGTTATAAATTTGACGAATTGTATTTTTACTCCGACTCAATGATCGCCTTACACTGGATTCACCAGCAGTCTTCCAGATGGAAGGTATTTGTCTCCAACCGCGTTGCGGAGATACAGCGACTCTAAAAGGGTACCTGGCATCATGTCTCCTCAGATGACAACCCTGCTGAAATCCTATCGCGTGGTTGTCTACCCCGTTTTTTACACAGTCACCCACAGTGGTGGTATGGTCCATCCTGGTTGTCCAATGAGTCATCATCATGGCCCACCAGTGCTTTCGATGCCCGTTCACCCTGCACTCATCCCGATCTTGAGCAAGAAAAACGTAAACAAGTCCAAACCACAGTGGTTGCCACTTCATCTACGCCTATGTTAAGTATGAAGTGTTCGTGAATTGTCGATTTACTGTTGTAATTAATTCGCCAGGATGCAGAAATGATGAAGAGAGAGTGGACTGTAGTTAATACATTTATTGAAAATTATTCACATATACAGCATTGAAATGGTTAGGTGTCACTTTTGAATATAGGATTGGCTAATGAGCGCATCGTAAATACAAGTGGTAAAATGTTACATTGAAGAATGAATTTAATGAGAAAGCCTAGAAGGCCATATATAAGTCTTGGCCCTAAGGCCTACATTAATTGTCGCGACAAAGAAGAAATGAATGTGACAGGATAGCAGCGGGCGCAAGGCCGACCGCCGCTAGCGAACGTATGTAACGCACTGTCCAGATGTATGGACATGAATTGAGCAAATTAAAAGCGCAGATTAGCCAACCTATAAATGCAAAAATTACCGCGCTACTGTACATAACTGCTCGCAAAAATCAATAGATTTTTTAATACATTTTAGTAACTTATTATATAAAATACAGAGTTCTTAATAATGAAAGTTAATCTCAATAGGCTGCATTGAACCTTGAGTTGTAATCTTAGATAACAGTTGTGCATTAATTGTTTAGCGATAAGCTTGAATAAAGATTAGCCTTAATAAAGATAAGCGTTTAGTAGGCCAAGGTTGGCGTGCAAAGTGATTTTATGCATGATTGAAAATGTAAGCGCTGGCAATGTATTGCCCAAATATATTGTATGTATACAATATTGAACGATATAAAACATGAAAGTACATAATTTGACAATGTTTAATAATGAATGATCGGAAACTCATCCCAAGATGGCCCGATAAATTGTAACCCTATGCAAGTCATAGATGGTTAACGTGAAATAGTTGAGGCCAGTAGACCTGTACAGAGTATTGCATACAATGAACAAATAAATTGTCACAAATTATACATGTTTAGACGTAAATCTAGCATGGCATCATAAAGTTGAACGAGTCATGCTATACCTGAAGTTTCAGGAATTTACAATATATTGTTGTGTGAGAACAAGCTATAGATAGCTGACTGATTGCAAGCACATATGTAATGACATGTATGTCATAATTAATCAGGAATAATAATTGTGCAATGCATAATCACAAAATACAAAATACCATATAAAAATATATAAAAATACAATATAAAAATAAAATCTAGGCGTGGCGTGGTTACAGACAGTAGACGCAAAAAACAATATGTTTTACATAAATGCAAGTTATATAATAAATACAATAAACACCAATTTAGTTAATTACAAATATGAATAAGCGCAATAGTATAAGTAACAAATACGACACTGTGGTTACAAATGTAATACATGAGTTGAACAATTGAGAAATACATTCATAGAACAATAAATCACACATATTAACAACTGTGCAAGAAATGCATACATGGTTGTATAACTGCAAACCATGCGAATATTATGTAACAAATTTTTATAAAACAATACCACCGATAACATGACACATATCCAATACCAATCAAAATGTAAATGCGTAGGACATAGTATGCCACACAAAATATTAACATATAAATACAAAATAGCAAATATACCACCATGAAACTATGATGAGTATAGAGATGATAGCACAGTGCATGGTTGTGAACGTACAAGTCACATGCAAATTTAGTATAGAAACACGTAATGGTGTAAATTGTCATGAAAATGTTGTGATGATACATATCACAATTAAGTTGACCAAATGGTCATATAATAAAGTAATAAAGCCAATGGCCGAGTAAAATAGCATTGTGCTAAATGATCATAATAACCTTGTGTCAAGTCTCGTCCCGCGCTGGCAACAGACATAGCTTATGTACTGGTCTCTGCAAAACACCAGTAGGCGTGCGAATGTCTACGACTCTAATTAAGTTGTCTGGGCCGGGAAATGTGGCGGTAATTACACCAAATTTCCAGGCTAAT
The DNA here is from genome assembly GCA_034769895.1 of Magicicada septendecula. Classification (NCBI taxonomy): domain Eukaryota; kingdom Metazoa; phylum Arthropoda; class Insecta; order Hemiptera; family Cicadidae; genus Magicicada; species Magicicada septendecula. Next base: position 173,618,557 of record CM068376.1, read on the forward strand.
GGAGGTAGGTTATCCTCAATAAGTAAAACTAGGTCCCCAATGGAAACATTATCCTTTGCGAATTTCCATTTGTGACGTTGTTGTAATTGGTGTAAATAGTCGCGAGACCAAGCCTTCCAAATGACTTGGACAAACTTCTGGAGAAGTTGCCAACGTCCAAGTCGAGAGATAGGAACATGAGATAAGTCTGGGTCCGGTATCGCCGTTAATGGTGCGCAAATCAAAAAATGGCCAGGTGTAAGTGGCACCGGATCATTTACATCCGAAGAGATGGCAAATAAAGGGCGAGAGTTTAGACATGCCTCTATCTGAGACAAAACTGTCGTAAACTCCTCGAAGGTGAGTATAGACTTGCCTACCACGCGGCGCAAATGAAACTTTAAACTCTTTATGCCGCTCTCCCAAAGACCACCAAAATGAGGTGACGAGGGCGGAATAAATGACCATGAAATACCCTGAGAGGCCGTGAATGATTTGATTGATGAGGTGGCATCCTTACTATGCCAAAGATTGTAGAGGTCATGTAAAACATTGCGGGCCTTCCTAAAGTTTGTGCCATTATCAGAATATAACTGACTGGGTATGCCCCTGCGGGACATAAAACGACGTAAGGGAGCTATAAACGCATTGGCTGTAAGGTCGGAAACCAATTCCAAATGAATGGCCCTGGTTGCTAAGCAAATGAACAAAGACACGTATGCCTTAGAGAGAGTTCTGGATTTGTGCCCGCCATGACGAATCATGAAGGGACCACCATAATCAACCGCGCAGAATAGAAACGGCCGCGATGGAGTGACTAGGAGATGGTAAAATACCAAGCCTCTGAACCTGCTGTTTGCCACTAAACCTGAGACACTTGACACATTTACGAATGATGGAGCGAATGACTAACCTGGCATTAATAATCCACCAACGTTGACGAAGTGAGTGATGCACGAGTTGAGCACCAGCGTGAAGGAGACGAATGTGTTCGCGTTCAATAATAAGGCGAGTAATATGAGCCGATGGATGCAAGACAATAGGATGCTTAGTGTCGTAAGGTAATTGCGACTGCTGTAACCGCCAACGCGTATTCCTCCAGACTCATCAAGAAACGGGTCGAGAGAAGACAACTTACTCCTGATAGAGACAGAAGACCCATTACGAAGACAATTAATCTTGGCAGCAAAGTGGATCGACTGAGATTGTTTTATGAAGAAATTAAGAGCATGATGAATTTCGACGGGGGTAAGAGCGCCCGTTATTTTGTCAGCACTGGAGAGTCTAATATTTTTGATGAACCGAAAACAGTAAGCGTATACGCGTGTCAGACGGTGCAACGAAGAAAAGTCCTTAGAAAGGTCGATAGCCAGGGTAGACATTAGAGAAAGGTTGGGAGTTTGTTTCTCTTCCGCAGTGACTTCAGAAGACGACGGATTGGAAGGTAAAAAGGGTGGAAAAGGATTGGACTCGGAAGATTGAGACAAACAAGCGGGACCGTACCACCAAAGCGAACAATCGCGCAAAACGTCAGGGTGACACCCCCTAGAGATAATATCAGCAGGATTGTGTCTAGAATTGATGTGATGCCAAGTATAGGCTTACGTAAGACGCTGAATCTCGGCAACACGATTAGCGACGTAGGTTCTCCACCTCATGGACTGGGCATGAATCCAGTAAAGAGACACCATGGAGTCAGAATATACATGAACACTATTAATAAACGAATAAAGCGCAGGAACAACCTTAGATACGAGTCGCGATAACAACAAGCAAGCACAGAGTTCGATAATAAAGTTTGCGTAATCACGCGCAAGCTTAGAATCACGCCTGAATCGGCGTTCTAAATTCAAAAATCTTGCTTCAGCATTGGTATAAGATTCCCCCAACTGGAGATGGTCGGACTTAAATGGTAGTGAAACAACGAACCTACCCTCTTGATTGCGATGAGTAGACCCCACGAAATGCTCCTCACAAGCTGACTCGTTATCAGGTGTATTATCAGGGATAGTTTCTGCTTCCCAGAATTTTTCGAGAGACTGCAAAATTTGACCGTCGTTCCTAGCTAGGAACGAAACAGCAGGACCCTTATAAGGGCAGTGTTTGGGCAAATTGCCTGCCAAAATGTAGCCTAACTTTGTTTCCTGTATAATAGGAAAATGAGGACCGCGTACGTATTTGTTGGCTAAAATTAAATCTAGGTAGAATTGCGCCCCTAACAGTATGTCGATTTCGGATGACATGTTGAAATTTGGATCGGCAAGAAAAATGTTGTCTGGAATGTTAAATTGATTTATGTCAAACGATTGTGCTGGCAGTTTATGGGTTAATGCAGATAAGACAGCACATTTTGCCTCGAAGCTAAATCTTTGATAACGAGAAATAATGCGTATAGACGCGAGATTAGTGGCATGACACGCGGTATTATTTATACCTGTAATCGGTATGTTGGATTTGGTCAAGTTAAGCCGTAATTTCTTGGCAAATGATTCTGTACAAAAATTTATTTGTGAACCCGCATCCAGAAGAACTCTTGCGGTTTGTCTGTTGCCAGCCTGGTCAATGACAAACACAATTGCTGTTGATAAAAGAATATTATTTGTGGATTGTAATTTGAGTGAACAGTAATTACTGCTGCTGGTAGAGACTGGCTTCGGCACATTGTTATGTGCAACAATGTATGGTGTCATTTTGAACAGATCTTACATGCCTGCTTAATCTTACAATTAGATACAAAATGATCTGATCTAAGACAATTGGTACATTTGTGATTTGATATAAATTGTCCTCGCTCAGCGGTGCTTAGTGCACGAAATTTATCACACATATAAATTGGATGATTAGATTTTGTGCTATTATTTTCTACTTACAAATATAAATAAATAAAATTATTTAATTCTACCTACCTGTTAAAGAGTTTTCTTGGGCCAGGATTCGGTCGCACGAACGTAGGATGAAAGCATGGTTTACAGGTTAAACAAATCACTTGCACAACTCATTTTTGAAGAGAATTAAAATTTAATTTTTATTGTTTGAACTTTGGTAACTTTAAAAAGATTCTTTCTCCAAAATTAACATTTGATATACATGCCTAATAATTTTCTGTGATCCACTCCCTGATCACAACAAAATAATTATAAACTTATTCTAGCATCTTACCTTATACTCATACAGACAGCCCAATCTGCTCATTCTCACTTTCATACTAATTTACAAAACCTTTATTTTGAAAACCCCATTTTATTTTAATTTATTTATATATCTCGATACACCGCCCGGACACGTTTTTCTTAGTTCGTCCTTTTACTGCACATTAAATAACTTTGTTCGCTGATAATTTCACTTCTCACGTCCTAATTTTGTAAGCCGTTATTTTCTGGGATCCCAGTCGGTATTAAACTCAGTTCTTCATGTTCGATAAAGTTCAGGCCAACCGGGCCCACGCGGCACTATATGCGTCCGTTATCTGTTGTGGTTTCTCGTGGACTCGCTTATGCATGATGCCGGACATTACTGCCTTGACGACGAACAAATTTCGCCGCCGCGCACAGCCTGAGTTGTCACAGTCTTATGGCTGTACACCTGGCACATAGGAGTTTTTTAGTGCGGGATGTTGACGATATTCCGTGAGCACTGTTCTACGTCACAAAAGAGGTTGGGCTTAGACTTACATCCGTCGTTTTGAGACCATGTGCGCACAAACTTTCGTCTCTAAGCCATTTTGAGTTTTACTACCGTGGCGTCGTCTGCGCACATGCTGGGGTGGTGCGTTTGGGCGCGGACGTCACAAAAATGTAAAGTTCTTAGAATCGACGCCGGGCACATTCTTTTGTAAAGGTTACACAACAACTATTGCGTACTGTTCCTTGCTTAGCGCAGTGCTTTTATTCAAACACGTGGACTGGCCACGCAGATGGACAATGAATTTAAAATATTTTTTAATAAATCCCCAAAAATTAATAAAATAAAAAATCCTTTTATTTGACCCGTTACAATTTACAGCACAAACATGAATAATTACTTGACGCTGAGTGATAACTCTTAAATGTAGTACTGCCAGCAGTGTTTCGTGATTTATGTTTGTCAGATTTATTATTGAATCTTAAACTTAGCTTGTTGAGTTGCTGTCTGGCATCGATAGGCAGTGTATTTTTTAACAGCTGTCTACGTGCGTTTAAAAAATGAGTGAAACCTTGAAAGTTAGGAAGATTATCAGGGTCTATAGACTCCTTCCATAATTTAAAAGTAGTATGGTCGAGTTTTGCTGATAATAATTGTATAGTGATAAGCTCGAATGAATTCACTGACAGTTGCATTGCCGCCAGTGAATTAACGGAAGACGTTATTGTATTTGTGAATTCTGCCAAACTTTGGACAGAGTCTTTAATTGTTGACTTGACTTCAAGTAAATTTTGAATGTAGTACTTTGCTAGTATGAACTTGTTGTCATACCTTGCGGACAGCAAACTCAACGCTATCGAGTAGTTTTCATTACAAATAGGTAGTGATTTAATTAAGTCTAACGGCTCATTTTTTAGAGAAGAATGCAAATAATGTAGTTTCTGCACTGACGTTAGATCGGATCTTGCATGCACCAAGTCCAAAAAAATTGCATAAAAATGCTGCCATTCCAAGATATTGCCTGCGAAGCAGGGCAAACTTATCGGTTTTAATTGCATATGGCCCGTTAATACGGGATGTACAGTCTGAACATTAAAGGTATCAATTAATTGTAAAATATTAGCTTCTGTGGAATATAACATTTCTTCGACCTCAACTCGGTCTTCTTGAGCAGCGTGTATGTCTTTGCAAATAAGTTCAATTTCGGACTGTACCTCATCGTATTTCGTTGCCAAGCTTTTCAAACTTTCAAGTCTGACTGTTAAAAAGTGTTTTGTATTAGAGTTTCTATCAAAGTTACTGACAGCTGATTGTATACGCACTATTGCGGACTTTAAGCCGCCTCTCTTTCTGACTAACACTTTGAGGCCTTCTTCAGCCATTGTATGCACCTTGAAATGATGTTAGTGAGGTGATACCTTGTGGGCGATGTCCTGAAGCGTCGACGCCGTGGAGAAGATGGCAAACACACAGCTCGGAGAGATGACTGCTTTGACTGACGTACTGAAGCTAGCAGGTGTAAGCTCTTGCAATGATGTCGTCAGGAGGCTCAAAGGCGACGAGCGAAATGCTGGTTGAATCATGCCACGGTCGTATCAGCGGATATGCTGAGTCGCCCGTGATGGCCAGAAATTGGGGCAGAAAAATAATAAATAGGTGATTGATGTATCCGGGAATCCAGGTCCGGAGCGACCAAAAAAATGTTAAGTATGAAGTGTTCATGAATTGTCGATTTACTGTTGTAATTAATTCGCCAGGATGCAGAAGTGATGAAGAGAGAGTGGACTGTAGTTAATACATTTATTGAAAATTATTCACATATACAGCATTGAAATGGTTAGGTGTCACTTTTGAATATAAGATTGGCTAATGAGCGCATCGTAAATACAAGTGGTAAAATGTTACATTGAAGAATTAATTTAATGAGAAAGCCTAGAAGGCCATATATAAGTCTTGGCCCTAAGGCCTACATTAATTGTCGCGACAAAGAAGAAATGAATGTGACAGGATAGCAGCGGGCGCAAGGCCGACCGCCACTAGCGAATGTATGTAACGCACTGTCCAGATGTACGGACATGAATTGAGCAAATTAAAAGCGCAGATTAGCCAACCTATAAATGCAAAAATTACCGCGCTACTGTACAGCCTAATTACTTTGAAAACTACTCTTCGCTTTCAAAATTTCTTCGTGTCTTTTCTTACTGCCTTCGATTCATTCGGAACTCTAGGCTTCCCATAGCTGATAGAAACACTTCCTTTTTAACTTCCCATGAGCTAGCTGGTACACTTTTGATTTTTATTCGCCAGTCCCAGCGATCGCACTTTAATATCGAAATCACGGAACTTGAGGCACAACGCTCTATCCCTAATAATAACAAAATTCTATCAATTAACCCCTTTCTGGACAATACGGGGATATTACGCGTGGGCGGACACCTTCAGCACTCCCAGCTCACCTTTGATAGCAAACACCAAATCATACTCCACCCGCATTCTCATCTCAGTAAACTAATCATAGAAGGCGAGCATCTTCGTCTACTCCATGCTGGGGTACAATTGACTCAGTACTCTCTACGTCAGAAATACTGGATAATTAATGATAAATCGTACATACGTTCAGTAATACACAAATGCATCACTTGCTTTCGATTCCGTGCTAGGGGCTCAAGCCAATTATTAGGACAATTGCCCTCTTCCCGACTCACTCCTGCTAAGCCATTTTCTCAACGTGCAGTCAACTACGCCGGTCCTGTATTTATACGTCAGGGCTGGCAGCATTCCAAATCGATGTCAAAGGCTTATATTTCTCTATTTATATGCATGGCCACTAAGGCCATTCACCTTGAATTAGTTTCAGATCTCACCTCAGACGCTTTCATAGCAGCCTTAAGACGTTTTATAGCTCGAAGAGGTATCCCTTCACAGATAACAGATATTTTCTGACAATGGTACAAATTTTCGTCGTGCTAGCAGTACACTTCACGACCTATACAAACTTCTCCAATCAAACAAATTTGAACAGACTACCCAGGAGTTTACCAGTGCCCAAGGAATCAAATGGACCTTCATTCCCCCGTCAGCACCTCATTTTGGTGGCCTGTGGGAGAGTGGAGTCAAGAGCGTCAAGTTTTATTTGCGGCTCGTTGTCGGTAGAACCATTCTCATGTTTGAAGAGTATTACACCATTTTAACTCAAATAGAGTCCTGCCTCAACTCACGCCCCTTGTTCGCCATCTCAAATGACTCTAGGGATCCCGACCCTTTGACTCCAGCACACTTCTTGGTTGGTTCTCCACTCACTTCACTCCCGGAACCTGACTATTCCGAAGTCAAAATTGGTCGTTTGGGTAGATGGCAGCTGCTGAAAAGATTCACCCACTCTATATGGAAGAGGTGGTCAAGGGATTATTTGCACCAGTTGCAACAACACAACAGATGGTGTCTCCAGTCAAAAAATTTGGCTCCCGGACAACTCGTCCTTATTTTGGAAGATAATGCCCCCCCTCTGCAGTGGAAACACGGTGTAGTCACTCAGGTCCATTTGGGTCAGGATTCCCTAGTGCGCGTAGCGGTTGTTCGCAACGCAAACGGCATCCTACGTAGGCCCATTCACAAATTATGCCCACTTCTAGCGGCCTCAGATTAATTACACTAACGTTCAAACGGCATGTACTATTGACTTAAACTTTTAGCGCATTCTCGTGCTTCATGCCCAGGACATACCCGGGCGATCACATGCTTTTCTTTTGTTATTCTTATTATATTATTATTATGCCTTTTTATTATTGTCAATTATTATGTCTTTCGTATTATCATATTATTATGTATTATTGAATTTTTGGGTGTTATTATTCTAGTATTATGCATGTCAATTATTATGCCTTTTTATTGTTGTATTATTATGTTTCCGTATCATATTATTATGTATTATTGAATTTTGGGGTCATTATTCTATTTTTATGTACTGTCAATTATTATGTCATTCATATTATCATATTATTATGTATTATTGAATTTTTGGGGTCATTATTCTATTATTATGTACTGTCAATTATTATGTCTTTTGTATTATCATATTATTATGTATTATTGAATTTTTGGGGTCATTATTCTATTATTGTGTCTTTCGTATTATCATATTATTCTGTATTATTGATTTTTGGGGTCATTATTCTATTATTATATAATGTCAATTATTATGTTTGTCTTATTCTCATATTATTATGTATTACTATGTCTTGACACTTATGATGCACTGTTCATATAATAACTCAAACTGCAAAATCACCTGATTTTGTGCGGGCAGTATGTTAAACTTTGTACCTTTTAATATCTGCATATGTAAACGGCGGGCGCGTGCAGTGACTAATCCCCCCCCCGCTAAACTGATGCCAGCGTGTCCCACTACGCTCGCAGCGGTCTAGTTAGTTAACTGTTAAACTCTGAACAGGCAACAGCCTTCATTCGCCGCGGCTATGTAATTCTTTCAATTCGGAATATTCCACTTCAACTTATTATTATGCTCTTCACTGCTTAATTCATTACTACTTTGGCAAATTCAGCTTCAATTTATTATTATGCCTTTCAATACTTAATTAATTTAATTCTACTTCTCAGGCAATGTATGCCGCGCTACACTGCACGTGCCATGCAATCATTTTCATATAACTTCAGTAAACAGTTAATTCAAAAGAAATACAGTCCACTACTTTATTTCATATCATACCAGCCAACTCATCACATCACGTTGTAAGACCAACTCAAGAGTATTTCGAAAGCGTAGAAGACGGAACAACGCTACTATTGAAAAATGACTAAAAAAAGGAAAAAAGTGGTCTTATCAATTCAAGAGAAACTAGAATTGATTAAAAAAATTGAAAATTGTGCGTCGAAAAAGCAAATGAGCTTGCAGTATGGAATAGGAGAAAGCACTGTTAGGGACATTTTTAAACAAAAGGATAAATTAATGCAATTTGCATCCACATCAGTGAAACAATCCACAACATCAACAACATCCACAACTCCTCATCAATGAAAAAAAAGAAAAACCATGAAAACTAGCACTTATGAAGAACTAGATGTGGCACTTTTAGAGTGGGTGAGTCAAGTGAGAAATTAGGGAACTCCTATTTCTGGGCCTATTGTTGCTGCAAAAGCAAAACAGTTTTTTGAAACGCTAGATTTAGAGGGAACATTTGACGCATCATCAGGGTGGTTGACAAGGTTTAAACAACGCCAAGGGATAAGGGAAATTGGGCTTCACGGCGAGAAATTAAGTGGCGACAAACAGGCAGCGGAAAATTTCAAAACTGATTTTGAACAGTTTCTTCAGTCAGAGGGAATTTCTTACGAACAAGCGTACAACGCTGATGAGTCGGGGCTGTTGTGGAAATGTTTGCCGACACGAACACTGGCATTTGAAAGCGAGTGGCAAGCTCCAGGACATAAGTCCAGTAAAGAACGCATAACAATAATGACGTGCAGCAATGCAAGGGGATCTCAAAAACTAAAACTAGTAGTGATTGGAAAATCAAAAAACCGAGGTCTTTTAAAGAGACAAGGGTTGAAAACCTCCCAGTACACTTACTTCAAGCAAAAAGAAGGCTGGATGGACCAACAAATATTTAAAGAGTGGTTTGAAAAAAAGTTCATTCCTCAAGTTAGAGAGCATCTCAAGTCTCAAAACATACCCCAGAAACCTGTATTGCTGATTGACAACGTCCCACCCAGGGGAAAGTGTTTTTAAATCGGAAAATGGAATTTTTTTTTCGTCAAGTTTTTGCCTCCCAATTTCACAGCTCTTATCCAGCCCATGGACCAGGGCGTAATTGCTTCAATGAAAAAAAAAAAAATACAGAGCAAACTTAGTGAAAAAAAGTATTGAAGGAGGGGTATGATCTTCAGGGCTTCTGGAAAGATTACACGATTCTTGACAGCATTTATGACATAAACACTGCTTGGGAGTCAGTTAAGCAATCTACGTTAGTAAAGTCCTGGAGGAAGATTTTACCAAATGTGGAAAATACTTTGGTAGAGTCTGTAGAGGAAGAAGAAGAAGGCTAATTTAGCGAAATCTGTTACTGGAGGAGGTAAAGTCGATAAAGATAACATCGTTGAGTGGATTAATTGTGACACCAATGATCCAGGCTTTTAACATCTTACTGATGAGCAAATTGTAGGTGGAGCCTTAGTATGGTTTTGGAGGAGAGTGAGGAAGAAGAAGAGGATAAGACGCAGAAGCAAGTGAGCCATGACGCAGCTTTAGCACACATTGACGGGCTCATTCAATATCTGGAAGAACAAGACGATGAATCACTTTGTGACAAAATATTGTTAAAAAAACTTCGATCACAAATAAAGAAGTGGTGTTTTATCACGAAAAAACTAAAACAGTTGGCCGATTTTTTTGTGAAAAAGTAAACCAACAAACTTGTAAGTACATAAAACTACTGTTTATTAAGTCATAATTGTATTTGTAGACTTACTGTAAATAAAAATTGTTCAAAAGCATTTTCGTGTTGATTTGTGTCCTTTTTCGGCCATTTTGCGGATTATCTGCGGAATTGGCTTATCCGCGGTTGAAGCGCCACCCAATTCCGTGGATAATCAGCAGTTTACTATATATATATATATATATATATATAATGTTGTAGCAGGTTTTTCGGTACATCCGTGTATGTGATGTTTATATTGCCGACATTTCGTTCTATAATCCCGGAACATTTTCAAGGCGTACTGGTGTTGATTTAACTACGGCGCATGTTTTATATCTTGCTTCCCTTGTGATTTTTGCCATGGGAGGGTTGGATTGTGGAGGTGAGTGTGTTGTGGCCATATGTTGTTTGTTAATTTGTGAGTTATGTCAGTTAGGAATTTCCAAGATGTCGCTAATTTAGTATATTCATTTCTGTCATTGACTGCTCCCTCTCTCATTCGGTAGATTTGTATGCTTTCCTTGTACTGTGTGATTTTCTTATAGTTAGTTCGTGCCAAGATTTTTGTGTTTTTGAAATCGAAAGTATGTCCTGTTTCTTTGGTGTGTTTTGTTAGGGATGTGTTGTCTGCTTGTTTTGCTACTGCCAATTCGTGTTGTCGGACGTGTTGACGGATATTTCTCCCAGAGTGGCCGATATAAGATCGGTTGTAGTTTTTGCATGCTATTTGATATACACCTTGTTCCTCTAAGTGTATGCGGTCCTTTGGATTTTGTATAAAGGCGTTGATTTTTTTTGTGCGTGTTGAATGTTGTCCTGATGTGATGTTTCTTGAGTATTCTTCCTATTATTTCTGTTGTGCCCTTTATATATGGTAATGTCAAGGTGCTGATGTATTCCTGTGTTTCTTTCTCCAGTTGCATCTTCTTCTCTTTTTGATGGTGTTGTTTAAATCAGGTGGGGTGTATCCATTGAAAAACAGTGTCTCCTTCAATGTGTTCAGCTCCTGTTTCCTGTGTTCCTTGTCCGGTAGGTGTAGGGCTCTGTGTGTAAGTGTCTTTACTACAGACTGTAACTGCGCTGGGTGGTGATGGGCCTGTCTATGTAAGTATCTGTTTGTCTGTTTTCTCTATGTGGAAAGGCTGAGGTGACTATTTTTCTTCTTTATGAAAAGTTCAAGGAATGGAATCCCATTGTCTGTCTCCATTTCCATAGTGAACTCTATTTTTGAGTGGATGCTGTTTTTATTCGTCAGGAACTCTGTCAATGTGCCCTTTCTGTGTGGCCATATTACGAGGAAGTTGTCGATGTAGCTAATCCACATGGAAGGTGGCTTTAGTTAGTGATGAGGTTGTGAAACGTTGCACAGTATAAGAATGTTTTATTATAGATTGTATTTGTTATAATTGTAGTAATAGTAATTTTTACATATTTGTATAAAATAATGTCAGATGTCTGTGTAGATTCTGTTGAGTGAAAGATGGCGAGTTGTGCGCCGACCAGAAGGGGAATTATCGTTTCATGTTATCTACAGATTGCTTAATGGTTGTGAAGGATACCTCCGCAGAGAGCTTTTCCTTGATCATTTGACTGAGACAAACTCATTTATTGGATCTATACCTAGGGTGAGTATTTAATGTTGTTTGTATTTAGATAGGCCAAAATGAGGTCCTATATAATAAGTTAGGATCATTATGTATTTGAAAATTCTGGTTTGCTGGATTACATGCCTATAGTATGTGGATAGTCAAAATAATATTTTGTGTAGTCAAAATATGTGAATGAAAATACTAGCTGCACTTATCACTGTCTAAATATTTATAGCGAAGAATTTGAATTCTGTGAATATCTTTTGCAAACCTCCCATTGCTGTATTGCATCTGATAATTAAACATGTATCATGAGAAGTCATTCCTATCAAAAATCTTCATTTCTATATTAAGTGGTAAACTTGTTAAGGAACAGAGTTCGGGCCGCCACTCGAACTTAGTAGACTGTGTGTGAAAGCCATATCATTATCCCCATTAAACCAACCTCTAACGCAAACTAAACTACTTACCAGAAGAAGGAAACCACCAAGTCAGTATAGGCGAGCCCCCGAATACAGGTTTGGTCGGGGTCAGGTGACAAATAAAAAATAGCATAATTATTTTTTATTTACTTTGACCAACATTCTGTAGTTTTTGTTGCTCATTCCATGACACCAAAAAGTCTTTTAATACATTTTGATTGTTATTGAATTAAGTATTACCAAAAATCCAGTAAAAAACTTTTCATACAGACCAAAAATTTAGCAGTCTAAACTTTAGAAAATATAATCACAACTGTAACACAACATATTATTTTACTATTATCATCATCATCAAATCCATCATTTAGCATAAAATCTAATTGTTTTAAAACTATTTCGTATTAATATTTCATATTTATATTTATCAAAACATGCATAAAAATGTAACTTCAAATGTTGCTTTGTTTTTTACATAATCTATTACTTACAAAATATATTGTTATGACGGTCTAGTGATCGTCGTATGGTATAGTGGAAAACAAAATACAAGACACCAATTAACCCTTTGAACAGTGACAACTCGGTCAGTATGCCAGGCCCCTGAAAGTGGAATTTTTTGAAATTTTGTAGAATGTATTTTAATGCAAAATTGTCAACTTCAATTATAGGCAAATTGATTAAAAATGTATAAATAGTGTTAAATTAAAATTGTCTGCTTACTTTAAAATTTCTTCTGTGTGTGAAAAAAAATAGACACTTCGTCACCCGATTCACAGTTTGTAATATATTCACGAATTTCGTCTTCAGTCAAATATTTAGACATTTTGCAAAGATAGTTTATCAGATTACTAAATCAATACTCAACACTAAATCCAAATTTTACGCACTATAATTTAAATAATACGAATAATAAACGTTATTTATAAACGAAAACACTGCTCACACCTTTACACTTTCGTACACAACGCAGAACGTAACCTCCAAACACAACGCTGCAGAGCACGTGTAAAATTATTCACCACAGCCACGTAAATTACATCAGACTAAGAAGGAATGAATACCAAATGTTTCAGAAAGTATCTGCTAGAGTGCAGCACTAATACCATACCAATAAATGACGAATGACGGCAATACTAATGAAGCAAAAGTTGAAAACGTAAATATACGTGATTACTGAATTTGGCCCGTCTGACAAAAAAACGTGTATATACGTGATTACTGTTCAAAGGGTTAAGTCACAAATCACCAGCTTTAATTATCACAATTAAACAGTTTGTAATCAACAAGATAGTCTCTTGCAACAAATCAAATAAAAATTGTTCACACGCAGTGGCGGTGCTACGGTTGAGCCAGGGTGGGCCCGGGCCCACCCAAAATTTTCTTGGCCCACCCAGATAATGCACGTCGCACACTGGATCCGCTCCGCTCAGAACATCAGCTCCACTCAGATAAGAAAAATTCGGAAGCCATGTATTTAAATTAAATTCCACACACTGCTTCCGCTCAGATCAGAACTGGCGTCTCTCCTCAGAACGCGTCAGATGTTTTTGCTCGGCAAGCAATTTAGTTCGGATTCAGATGCGTACTGAAGGGTCACGCATGTACACTAAGCTCCTCAGCAGTACCCCGCCATGCACTGTGTCATGTATTTGGATTTGTTTGGCATTTTAAATAGTGAATTGCATCAGTATGGCGTGTGCCGACGAAAAACTAATCGTCATGGTAGAACAATATAATGTACTCTATGTATTAAGTCATAAAGATTATTATAATATGATAATGAAGGAATTGATCTGGGAGGAAATATTAGGACATTTGAATGAAAGTGGTAAATAAAATAATAGGCCTATTTAAAATGTATTAATAATAATTATAATAGTTTAATAATAGTGTATGTCTGAGTACAATTAGCCTATTTAATCACACAATATAATTATTAATAATAATTATTCATTAATATAATAATTGATAAAATCAATATTAATTAGATAACCATAATGTATTTTAAAACAATTCCAAGAAATCAGTTCATTTATCGTTACAGAGCTTGAAACACAAGAAAAGATTTCCTGTGTACGTAGGTAACACTATAGATAAGCGTAATTAACATATTAATTCCCTAAACGCAAAAAAGCAGGCAGAAATCTAAACAGACGATAGTGTACTGAGACACAAGATGTTATAATTTTTTTACAAATATAAACTCAACCATCTATTATTAAATCATGAGAAAACTATTTTCTTCAGAAACTGATGTATGCAACCTTCAATTATTGTTTACACAACTACATTCTGTAACTTTAACTTATATATATTTTTTTTATTAATAATCTTTATTGTACTTACCTTGTAATTCAAAACACACATCCGGTACACACACGTGGCGTTGTTGCCACACTACTTTTTCTTACTAAGGACCAGGAAACGTTATTAAGCGAGAACAGAAACAGTTTGGGAGTTTGAAACAATAAGTCTAACAACATTTATGTGAAATAAAACTTGTGGTTTAATATTTCTGAATTGCTATCGTTAACCTGTACAAAAACCAAAATGGAGTCGTATACACACAAAACAAAATGGCGGCTATGTACTTCCGCCCAACTAATTACACATCAATTTTAATTATTCATTTCTTGTATTTAATTTGCAACAAGAGCATTTTTTATTAAACTGCAGTTATCATTGAATTTACGTATTACGTTTCAGATCAGGTTACGACATAAACCAATGCCTCATTGTATAACTTATAAATGCCGGCATTCTCTTGCACGCACTCTCTCTCTCTCTCTCTCTCTCTCTCTCTCTCTCTCTCTCTCTCTCTCTCTCTCTCTCTCTCTCTCTCTCTCTCTCTCTCTCTCTCTCTCTCTCCCCATACATTAATTATTGGTACATATTTTGATTTAGAAACTTTTTGAACTCAGATGAACAAAGATATGGATTTAAATTTTGCACTTTCCTGAATTTGACGTCGCAGTTCCTCCTCAGACGCTCTCCATTTCCAGCAGGTGTTTCGCCGAACTTTATGGTTTGTCTGTTCCTTCACTGCACTGAATTTAATCTACATTTTCCTTTACTAGTTAAATAATGGTACTGCTACCTATTGATTACATTTTTAGTACTGTTTAAAACACTTTGGTTGGCAATACTTCACCAGCGAATTTTGTAGCGTGCTAACGCTCTTAATGTAAGTTGAAGACTGGGGCAGACATCTTAGTGCAAATTACCCAGGTGGAAGGGATTATTCGTCATCACTCTTTTGTTATAAGCTGATGACGGCATTGTCTTACGTCTCAGTTGTTACGTCTGTTGTATTTATTATGACGTTTTAGCATAGTTCGATCAGTGCTTTGTCTGAATATGTGTCATTTTGCACGTACGCCTGTGACCTTGGCGTTAAGTTGCTCTGGCAAACTGCGTTGTATGAAATATATTGGGAAATTTTAACCTCACCACTTTTAAAACATTACATGACAATAAAATTATTTTTCATGTACCGATAAATCCTTACACGGGCTTATGTACCATTACAAAAGCCCCTCAATGAGAGGTTTTATGTCGAAACATAAAAACTCTCATTGACTCATTCACACTTTCTAAAGGGATCAGCCCAGATATGTCGCCACAACCCCCTGTAGTGTTTATATAAAAAAGAACATCAATAACTTACCCTTGGTCCAATGATGGTGATAGTACCTGCCTGACCTTACTGGACTTCTCATGTGAGATCCCAACACCACAAGGCCATTCAGGCACTTGACGTTCCTGCTCTGACACGCAGGCCAGCTCAGGACCACCATCACAGCATCACTAAACTCTGAAACATCGAATACAAAAACTTAACTAGTGGCCTCGTATAATCCCATATCCACAACTGATATGTCTCCCCTTAGCTGCATTGGTTTATGTTAAGAGGCATTGGTTTTCTTAATTCCTAAATTTTCAAATAACAAACAAACAAGATTTATGACGGAAGGTCCCTTTCTCCTTAGGCATTCCTACATTTATCAACTTTCTGACTCCAGTCAATAATATTTTACTCTTTTCACCACAAGAAAAATATATTCTTATACTAAGGTAATAACACGTAAAAGAATTCCTTAAGTTTTCAAAAAGCAACAACTTATCTATATCTCCATCATATAGAATTCAAAGCACAACTTACTTATGGCAAACAATCTAACTATTTAAACTTCATTGATCAGCTTTTCTGATACTAATATTTCTTTAAAACGGAATCAAAACTATTTTTATGTTTAACATCAATGTCAACATCATATACTTAATATTTGTTACCGTTGCTACCCCTGTAGCAACCTCCTAGCCACACACTCTATGACCATATTTATGTTTAATCCTTTACTATTCTTAAAATCATTTAACTTCATATTCAAATCTTTTGTACAACATTTTAATTAATTAATCTTCAACTATTTAATTGAAACAATTTACCAACACAAAGTTACTTTAATTACCTTAGACTTCACAATTATTCTCATTATTTATTTAGCCAAAAAAAAAAATGTAATACTTTATTATTAAATCAATTCCACTATAAATTCCTATTACATACATGGTTTACATAAAAATACATATTATACACAACATAATGTAATACACAAATACCTTGACATTAACACACAAAATATACAGTCCAACTTACTATTTGTTATCATTGGCCATTAATCAGTTCCCAAAACAATCCATTTCAAAACCACACTGTTCACATAATTAAATGTTCATAAACAATAAACACCATCTATCAATCCACCATCATCAAATAACCATCTAATCTTATATCTATACAAATCATTTATCATTGAATACATTATATTAGTATCATCAATGTAATACTTATTTCTTTTCTCATATTCTTCCACAAAACTATTGTAATGAATAGGGTTACTCCATATCATTATATCATACACCGTGTCGTCATATAGTATAGTCCTGTCGCCCTTAATATAATTTGTCATAATCAGGTAAGTTATATTATCATCTTGAACAACATCATCTACTGCTTCTATATCAGCTTCAATGCAAGGTAAAATTTCAATATAATTATACACCATCTCTACACCTAACCTTTCCACAAATTCTCTATAATTCCTATTTACCCTAAATAACTCCATCTCCCTCTTTCTCTCTCTCTCTCATCACAATACCTCTCACAACCCCACTGACCTATTTCATACCACGCAAAGGGTAACACAACATTATCATGACTCATCTGGGCTTTTCCAATGAACTCATGATACACGAAAGGGGACACTACAACTTTATTGCTGCACCACCTATCAGTTGCACAAAAAGTCCAGGGACAGCTATTTGTAGACCATGTGTCTTCCAAATAGGCGCGTGAAGCCTTTTCTTCACCCCCAATTACAACATTATGGGAAAAATTTACCCCCTGCAACCCCTCTACCTGTATATTCTTTCTCCACTTTCTCTGTGACTCATTAACACACACTAACATTCCATTATCATATTCTACTCCCTCTAAAATTGCATAAGTACTCTCAATATTAACCACTTTATTCTCTAATACCCCGTTTTTAATTACATTATTATAATTCTCACCCCTACTTACCTTATCGTCTTTATTTACATTTAATTTGTCTGTTTCTCCCCTATTCTCTACTCCCATTTTACTCTCGTAATTTTCGTCTACTTTATTCTTTTGTCTATCAAACTACTCATTAACTAATGCTACTATTTTCTCTTTCATTTTATCGAAACATACATTCATTTCCTTAATCTGTTTTTCATAATTACAATTTTGTCTCTTAACTTCGTTTTTCACTTCATTAAATTTCTCATCAAGTTTGTCAAATTTTTCATCAAACTTATCAAACTTTGCACTTTGTGCATTGAATTTGGCATTTTACTCGTTACTTTTAACTTTCAATTTGTGATGGTACAATTCTGGTGCAATATTAAATTTATAAAAAACATGGTACAAAAGACCATAATTATTGTATTCATTCATTTTTAACAATTTGGTAATAATTATTTAAATATTTCATAATCCCTGTGAAGCTGTGGTGAGTGGACTATATAAATATTTTATAATACGCAAATGTGAATTGACAGGATTCTGACCGTTTTTCATTGCAAAACGACAAACTCAGCAAAAAACGTATGTCACAAACAGCGATAACGAGACAAGCCCTGATGACGTCAGTGGTGAGGAATGTATATTTCCGTAAACAAGTCGTAGCTGTAAACAAAGAACAAAGCCTGATGACGTCGCTGTTACCCCACCTACGCAATGTGAAACAAAGAGTCTTGGTCATTTCATCCGAAAGCGTGAACGTAGCCGGCCGGCAAAAAAGGGTTCACCAAGTGAATTTCAACTTTTACACCACCAAAAGTGGTTAATTACAAAAGTGGATTAAAAACAGTGTTGTTTATCAGCAAATACTTCAAGATGTGACCGGTAGCGAAATCGGTGAACTCGCGGTGTGCGATGTTTTACCGGACAAACAACTGCAGCTAAGTAGCTGTCAATTTGGTGAGAACATTCCAATATTCTGTTTATTTCAAGGAAACCAACATCATTCAAATTCATTATGACCAATTTATATTTAAATATTTTATTTAAAATGACCAAATTTTAAACCAAATGTTATTTAAAATTTTAAATGAGCTCAAAAAATAAATAAATTGTACCAGAGCGTGAGAGAGAGAGAGAGTGAGAGAGAGAGAGAGAGTGACTTACATCTTCTAAGTGCTGGGTTGTGCGAGATATATATATGATTAATGATTAATAATCATTAACCAAATGTTTCATGTTTATTGTGTAGATATTTTGGAGGGTTTGATGTTTACTTTGATGTTTGCTAAACGCACCATGGCGTAATATGTACGTAGAGTCTTTTGGAAAATAAATTGGGTATATCATTGGTAAAAATTGTAACAAGGTATTATTATTTCAAATAATTTCCGCTACTCAAGAGTTCGCTTAAACGAATTCCTGCCCTATAGTAACTTGTAAAGGTAAGTAAAAAAACAAAGTTATTTACGTCTATATTTATTTTCTTGCTAATCAAGATGGCGCCCAACCTTTGAAATTATTGCCTAAGTAAAGACGTTATATCGTATATTTCATTGCGCCAGAACAGGGACTATTTTATTATATAACAAATGGGGCCCGAACAGGGACTCGACGTATAATTTTATGTCGGTAAGCCTACAAAGAGAGCGGAAAAGTTTATCTGAGGTAATAAACCCAATTTTAAATACGTAAACATAACCCAACTTTTACGAGGTTATGTTATAAGATTGTATGCATGTGTATATTATAAATAAGCAAAATGAATACTGATGAAGATAATAATGCAAAAGTCAGCATAGCTGACGAAACAGTTACGAGTGAGATGGATGTTCAATTAACCCCAATTAGTCAGCTTGACAAGGCAAAAATGCTTGCATCTGTAGAGACAGAGAGAGTCAATACATCCATTTCAACTAAGTCAGAAGATAAACCAGATGAGATTAATGCAATGATGCAATTATTGTTAAAGTTAGACAAAAAGTTAGATGAGCAAAAAAGCGATTCTAATATTAAATATACTAATTTAAATGACAAGTTTAACGAGCAGAAAAATGAAATCATAAATGGTCTTGATATCAAGTGTAACGAATTAAAAAACGAAATTAAAATTCGTAATGATAATCTTAATAAGCAGTGTGATAAAGTGATTAAAAAGTTGGATGAGAGTTTAATTCAAATAGAAAATCAGAAGGTGAGTAGTAGTGAAAATATGACGAAAAACAAAGTACTGACTAATAACGTAAGTAACAGTGATCATCTGAATAATGAGTTTACAGATAGTAAGGATATGGTATTAGAAAATGATAATGAGAGTATTATGAGTGAAAATGAGGTGTTTGAGTGTATTGAGTCAGAAAGAGAATTGGGAGAAAGTATTTTTGTTAAAGGGGTGCAGCGGTTAGAATTTTCTTTTGATGTTGTGTTGGGGGGTGAAGAAAAGTCTTCACGTATTTTTAAGAAGGACAAGAGTTCCTTAAATTTATATTTGGGAGACGAAAGGTCTACAAATAAAGTTTCTTGGTGTTTTTGTGTACCCCATAAGTGGTACAGTAATTTTGAGTTAGTGACCCCTGCATATTTGGAAAGAGAGAGTGTAATTTGGTGTTATGGTGAGAAATATATAAAGAGAGAAAGAATAGAAAGATATTGTGAGAGAAAGAAAGTAATAAAATTGTTTAAAGTAAATAGAAAGTACAGAGAATTGGTAGAAAGGTTAGGGGTAGATACGGTGGATGAAAATAATGAATACTTACCTTGTAGTAACAGTAAAATTGAAATAATAATAGGTGATGATAATAATGGTATCAAGTACTTACCTGTGGTAGAAAATTATGATGATAATTACAAGATGAATAACAAGATTATAACATATGATCTTACTGATGTAGACAGAACCCTACTCGATCGTGACTTGATATATGAAATTGAACTTGTGAATAAATATGAAATAGTTGATAATTATTATGAATATAATGTTTCTAATAATAAAATTTATTCATTAAAAAATAAGATCAATAGACATAAGATTAGAATGCTATTCAACGATGGAGGGTAGAGTGTTTTATAGTGAAATGAACATTTAATATATGTGATAAGTGGTTTTGAATTGGACTGCATATGGACTGATTTTGATTAATGACAAAATAATGAGTTTGGAGTGTATATTTTTCATTGTATTAAATGTATTAATATATCAATGTATTTATGTATTTTTGATGTTGTGTATTGCAGGTATATTTTGTGTACAACATGTATCAAGTATGTTTTAATAATTAACATGTTTTGTTAACAAAGCCATGTTTTGTTAACAAGTTTAAATAATTGAATAATAATTAAAGATTATTACTCTTAATTACTTAATTAATATGGTACAAAAGAAAGTTGTACTAACTTTGTAATTGAAGTTGTAAATTATTAATTTTAATAGAAAGTTTCTAATGAATTTATTATTTAATTTGTAATGAAGGTAATTCCTAATGAATAATAATAAATGATTATGGAGATGTACTGTTATGAGTAGGTGAGAGATGAATTACAATTGTCAATGAGTATAGTAATGCAGAATGTTTAAACAGGGATAGAGCCTGGGTATAGATAAAAGCATGTGAGTTATTTAATCAAAGTTAATGGGAGTTAGATAGTTAAGAATTTTAAAGAAAATAATACAAAGAGAGTATTAGATATTTAGGGACACAGTAGTTAGTGATTATTTGTAGAGGTGAGCAAAGTAAAGGCTAAACATATATTTGTTGATGATATTTTGTAGTGGGGGTGAGGTGATAAGGAGTAGCCAACGTATAGCGTTGTGGCAGGTAATAGCGTAGTTTTAGGGAGTGTTTGCCGAATTTTTTGGAAGGGCAAAATATTATGAATGTATATAGCCATGTAGGGAACACCCATCTCTGTACAAAGATGCGCGGTGCTATAGGATTTATAGTCGGAATGAAATTAGTGAAAGGTGTTTATAATTGAGATATTGGTGTCATGATAGGTAAATTTGGTTGTTAGTTAGAGAAAGGTGAGTAAGATTATAATAAGTAAGAGCATAATGAATATAGGAGTCACCCAGACTAAACGATGATTAGAAGGTGCAAGGTTAGGTAGTTAGTGAGGTAGAAAGTTCAGAATAGAAAGGTAATAAGAAATGAATAATGAAATAATAATAATATAGTATGAATATTAATAATAAATTTGAAATAAATTTTATAATTATAATAAATAATTGATGACTAATTAATGAAAGTTTAGAATTAATTAATTAATTAATTGTAATTGAAATTGTAACTTAAATGATTTAAATGCAACTTTAAATAGAATGTGCAATTCTTAATCAGATTAAATATGAATTAACCATTCCGATGTATTACTGTATTGATATAATGATAATGTGTTATTATGAATCACGTATTATGTATTATGTTATGAAATTTTAACATGATGTATAGGAAATAGTGTGAGTGGAGGAGAATGAGGGGTAAATATTGTTAACAGCGCCAATTATTACCTGTTAATAATAATAATACTTTTAATAATTATTTTAATTTCAGTAAGATTTTATTAATTATTTTTTTCTATAATTTGTTGTATCCATGTTTGAATATTGGGGATTTATATGGGGATTTCCATGTTTTCATTTATAATTAAATTAAATTCTTTTTTATATAAATATTTGTTTCTTTTATAATTACATTAATTATAAAACAGAAAGAGTTAATTATTATCGATGGGAATCGAAACAATATTTATAATTCAGGGTAGTCCATAAAGAGAATGGCAATTCTATGTAATTCTTGTATGTTACATTTTTTGTATTTATATTTTTAGTAGCTCAAGCAAACCCAGTGCTTATTAACACAAACCAGCACATAGCTAAGGGGAAACAGATCAGTTAAGGATAGAGTAATATACCAAGCCACTATTTTGATATTTTTATTTATTGTTTCAGTGTTTGGTGATGTTATGACGGCGGTCCTGAGCTGGCCAGCGCGTCAGAGCAGGGGCGTTACGCGCCTAATTGGCCTTATGGTGTTGGGATCTCGAAGGAGAAGTCCAGTAAGGTCATGCAGGTACTGTCATCGTCATCAGACCACAGGTGAGTTATTGATTTCTTTTTATATAAATTGTAAGGGGGTTGTGGCGACATATCCTGGCTGATCCCTTTAGGAAGTATGAATGGGTCAATGAAAGTTTTTATACTTCGGCACAAAATCTTTCATTGAGGGGGTTTTGTGATGGTACAATTCTGGTGCAATATTAAATTTATAAAAAACATGGTACAAAAGACTATAATTATTGCATTCATTCATTTTTAACAATTTGGTAATAATTATTTAAATATTTCATAATCCCTGTGAAGCTGTGGTGAGTGGACTATATAAATATTTTATAATACGCAAATGTGAATTGACAGGATTCTGACCGTTTTTCATTGCAAAACGACAAACTCAGCAAAAAACGTATGTCACAAACAGCGATAACGAGACAAGCCCTGATGACGTCAGTGGTGAGGAATGTATATTTCCGTAAACAAGTCGAAGCTGTAAACAAAGAACAAAGCCTGATGACGTCGCTGTTACCCCACCTACGCAATGTGAAACAAAGAGTCTTGGTCATTTCATCCGAAAGCGTGAACGTAGCCGGCCGGCAAAAAAGGGTTCACCAAGTGAATTTCAACTTTTACACCACCAAAAGTGGTTAATTACAAAAGTGGATTAAAAACAGTGTTGTTTATCAGCAAATACTTCAAGATGTGACCGGTAGCGAAATCGGTGAACTCGCGGTGTGCGATGTTTTACCGGACAAACAACTGCAGCTAAGTAGCTGTCAATTTGGTGAGAACATTCCAATATTCTGTTTATTTCAAGGAAACCAACATCATTCAAATTCATTATGACCAATTTATATTTAAATATTTTATTTAAAATGACCAAATTTTAAACCAAATGTTATTTAAAATTTTAAATGAGCTCAAAAAATAAATAAATTGTACCAGAGCGTGAGAGAGAGAGAGAGTGAGAGAGAGAGAGAGAGAGTGACTTACATCTTCTAAGTGCTGGGTTGTGCGAGATATATATATGATTAATGATTAATAATCATTAATCAAATGTTTCATGTTTATTGTGTAGATATTTTGGAGGGTTTGATGTTTACTTTGATGTTTGCTAAACGCACCATGGCGTAATATGTACGTAGAGTCTTTTGGAAAATAAATTGGGTATATCATTGGTAAAAATTGTAACAAGGGTATTATTATTTCAAATAACAATTTCCGCTACTCAAGAGTTCGCTTAAACGAATTCCTGCCCTATAGTAACTTGTAAAGGTAAGTAAAAAAACAAAGTTATTTACGTCTATATTTATTTTCTTGCTAATCAAGATGGCGCCCGACCTTTGAAATTATTGCCTAAGTAAAGACGTTATATCGTATATTTTATTGCGCCAGAACAGGGACTATTTTATTATATAACAAATTGGAATAAATCGTCTAATGACACCTTACTAATTGTCGGTGTTGATTTTGCATTAACTCCACTCATTATCATAGGTTCTGTTTCTGTGTCATTCAAACTGACACTTTCATTATTGTCTGCCATTTTAAGGAAAAAAATTTGGTTGAAATATCTTTTGTTTCAAATTGTTGCTTTATATATCTCTAACCTACCAACAACATAACCTAACAATCACTATAACCTCTTACTCACGTGTTATGTTATATATTAATTCGACACCCACTCTGCTTCTGTTTGCTGGCTTATTTTATATAAATAGAACTTTATATAAAGTCCCAGTTCGGGCACCATTGTAACTTTAACTTATATATATATATATATTTTTTTTTTTAATTAATCTTTATTGTACTTACCTTGTAATTCAAAACACACATCCGGCACACACACACGTGGCGGCGTTGTTGCCACACTACTTTTTCTTACTAAGGGCCAGGATACGTTATTAAGCGAGCACAGAAACAGTTTGGTAGTTCGAAACAATAAGTCTAACAACATTTATGTGAAATAAAACTTGTGGTTTAATATTTCTGAATTGCTATCGTTAACCTTTACAGAAACCAAAATGGAGTCATATACACACAAAACAAAATGGCGGCTATGTACTTCCGCCCAACTAATTACACATCAGTTTTAATTATTAATTTCTTTTATTTAATTTGCAACAAGAGCATTTTTTATTAAACTGCAGTTATCATTGAATTTACGTATTACGTTTCAGATCAGGTTACGACATAAAAACCAATGCCTCATTGTATAACTTACAAATGCCGGCATTCTCTTGCACGCACGCACTCTCTCTCTCTCTCTCTCTCTCCCCATACATTAATTATTGGTACATATTTTGATTTAGAAACTTTTTGAACTCAGATGAACAAAGATATGGATTTAAATTTTGCACTTTCCTGAATTTGACGTCGCAGTTCCTCCTCAGACGCTCTCCATTTCCAGCAGGTGTTTCGCCGAACTTTACGGTTTGTCTGTTCCTTCACTGCACTGAATTTAATCTACATTTTCCTTTACTAGTTAAATAATGGTACTGCTACCTGTTGATTACATTTTTAGTACTCTTTAAAACACTTTGGCTGGCAATACTTCACCAGCGAATTTTGTAGCGTGCTAACGCTCTTAATGTAGGTTGAAGACTGGGGCAGACATCTTAGTGCAAATTACCCAGGTGGAAGGGATTATTCATCACTTTTGTTATAAGCTGATGACGGCATTGTCTTACGTCTCAGTTGTTACCTCCGTCGTATTTATTATGACGTTTTAGCATAGTTCGATCAGTGCTTTGTCTGAATATGTGTCGTTTTGCATGTATGCCTGTGACCTTGGCATCAAGTTGCTCTGGCAAACTGTGTTGTATGAAATATATTGGGAAATTTTAACCTCACCACTTTTAAAACATTACATCACAATAAAATTATTTTTCATGTACCGATAAATCCTTACACGGACTTATGTACCGTTACAATTCCTAAAATTAACGGAACGTATAAAAAAGTAATAAAAAGTGTAAAACAGTAGGCCTATTGTGTTATTTTCATTGAAAGAATTATCTATTCATTATCGTAAAACAAAATATCGTACGAAATTTTAACTAATGACCTATAAAATATATCGGCCTACCTACAACTAAATACATAAATATCGCTTAATTACTAACAGTACTACATTAGCTTTGTTTCTGATGTGGTTGAGTGGCTTCAAAAATGCCATAAGTGTCCTTCCTGCCTATATTTATCACATATTCCTGCCAAGATACCGGTACTTTACCCTCTTGTGAGTTAAAATATTTTCTGAATCCATCCCTTATTTCAAAGGCCTCTAACGCCTCGTTCCCACCGTTCTTAGTCAGACGCTGCAACCCACGAATTTTCTCATGCTTTTCAAGCTCACCAGGTTGCCATAAATTTTCATCATCTCCTCGCAGCAAATTATGTAGACATGTCGTTGCTAACACAATGATGTCAGCATGAGCTGGATTTACTTGGAGTTTTTGGGAGTACACCCTGCACTTTTTTGCTAAAATACCAAAAGCACTTTCTACAACACAGCGAGCATGACAATGTCTGTAGTTTGAAACGGGGCAAATTAAGAGAAGGTGCTATTTTTTTTTAATTTAATAATTATTTGGAGCTAATCTGTTTGGGCACCATTTATGGTCAGGAAAAGTTAATTTATGTAACACCCTGTATTCACTTTGTGCCAGACGTCACCAGGTACGAGAGCGATAAAGCATTGGAATGCGAACATGTGCGCGGATGATTGCGGTTTCCGTTGGTAAAAAGCACGAACTTTTTGGCGAGCCCCAATAAGCAGAAAATATCCAAAGACTCGCTACACACGTGACAACTCATTATTGTATCATGTGATTTTTATCAGCGAATCACAGGGCGAGCTGGTGAAGCTGTAGCAGAAGTGGCGAGAGGGGACGCCTTGTTAGCGTTGGTTTGTAGTTTGCCCAACCTGAAGCCGGCCGGCTGGAAAATAGGCCCGCGGGCCAAAAAAGAAATTTTTTTACTATAGAAATGTGAACATAGAACAGTTAAACAGTGCGATATGTAGTTTGTGAATCAGTGAACGTAATTAATCAATAGAAATCTCAAAATTTGAACAGTGTAACTATATTCAGACATGTACGCAGTGCGGCACGTGGCTGGGGAGATGCCGTGAGTTAAGTAGATGACCAAATAATTGTTAACCACTTTAATGTACAGAGCTCTAAATTTTAAAAAAGGGGAATAATTTAAATTTTGGATGAATGTGTGTGTATGCAGATACTGGGCTGTCTTATTAAAAGAAATATTTCTAACAATATTTAGTATCATTGTAATAGTAAAATATGTGATACCATGATAGTAGTAAACATACGAAATTTGCATTGTCACATCAGAATCAGCAATTGTTAAGTAATCAGAATCAAAAAATGAAAGTAGAAAGTAGGAAAAAAAGGAAAAAGAGAATACAAGAAATGTTAAATAAAAATGAGTTAAATTAACAATGCAAATGCGAGTTGAGTACATTAATGATGTAACCCTAAATCATGCTTGTAATTCACAGTTCGTGCGACGGACCTTGGCCTGAAAGGTAAGTTCATTCTGTATTATATATACATTTAAATGTGTTAGAGAAGAGAATAAATGTACAACTTATTACTTATACTTTGTACTTTATTTATTACTTTATACCTGAACGACATTACTGGACTTCTTGGTGCGAGATCCCAACACCATAAAATCGGACAGGTACTCACCACAGTACCACCTAACCTTTTATCATTTCAAATAAAATTCCAAAACTGGCCTTATACCATACCAGATCCTCGACCGATATATCTCCCCTTACATACATACTGGGTTGCCTTTAGCAAATACTGGGTGCGTACACATATTCATTATTAACTAAAATAAAATATTATATTTGATTATAATGTTGTATTAATTATGATTAAATATGTTACTAAGTTATACACTATCTGCACCTTAATCATTATAGTATAAAATTAACATAAAATTCAATTTGATTTCAACAGTTGAATGAATTTACGTACCCTATCAACAATCCACTTGGATGTTACTTTGCATTATTATAAAATAATAATTTGCATTAATTTAAACATAATTTTCAAAGTCAAAGTCTCTATGCATTTATTTTCTTTACAATTCCTCTTAATTTACCAGTTAACTATACTGTTACACAAAATAAAATAAACAATTTGTCCCTATTCACTTATTCAAACATAATTACACATGATTATAAAATTCATCATAATATAAACATCACATATCACCTGACACCTTCTCTACATATAGTGAACATAAAATTCTAGAACAGACTTCTTTACTGCAAAGAACACAATTTTTTTTTCAAAAAAATTTAATTTCCAAAAGAATTACCTTGTCAATAAAATTTACCATTCAATCATTTCATTATATTGATTTACAAAATCTATAAATCAATTGTAAGGAGCATACTACATATCTAACACCATTCATCAGCTGATGTCTTACTAACAGGTGAATGACCTTACTATAGGCACACTACATACAAATAATACAATGTAAAATACATAACACCTGTTTATAATCCCTACCCTCTAACATAATATTATAATAAAACATAAACATTCATAAATAATACCAAACTAATTTCATTACAAAAAACATCTCATCTGTCTCTATATGAATAAAATTTGCCAAATTTGGGTTTAGTTTCAAATTCTATTAAATATTTATTTAGTTACTTTTTTATTATTACATTTCTATTATGAATTTCTACTAATTATTTTTATCCTCAATTGGTTTGGGTGATTCCCAATTATTCACAATAATCTAATTCATTGAAAAGGCATTAAAATATAATCTTACCCCCTTCTGACTCTAACACTCACTAACAGATTTACATAGGATGACACCAATCTCTCAAAACATTTATCTCCACTAACTTACTACTCTAGCTCACCTTGAATCATTCTACCCTTATAACAACATACCCTCTTTGTACTTAGGATGTGTGTTCCCTCCCTATGCTCATTCCCTTATTAGTTCCTGGTCCCCCCCCAGGTAACCCCGCCAACGCACATACGGTTCACCTCCCGCCACAACGCCTTCCGTTGAGGACTCCTTATCACACCACCCCCTTTACAAAATTCTTCCATCATCTAATTACTCTCCAATTACATCACTCTCATTACTCTACATATACTCACTATCGCTACTGTGTCCCTACTAATACTCAGTTTCTATATTACTTTTATTCCGAAGAATCTTATTCTGTTTAACACCCATTTAAAGTCAACTCTGACTGATTCAAATGCCTTATTGAAATAATTATTATTACCCAAACTCTAACTTTTATTACAATTTACATGCAAATATCCATTGAAAATTCAAAACTATCTCAAATTAATTTCATCATTTAACTTAAAACCTCTTAAACACATTGAAAATTTATTATTCAGACATTTAATTATATTGATAAAATCTGCAAATCAATTATAAGGGACATACTACATATATAACACCAGTAGTCAGCTGATGTCTCATGGTCAGGTGAATGACCTTACTCTAAATACACTTCAAACAATTATACAAGGTAAAATACATTACATGTTTACAATTCTTACACTCTAACATAGTAAAATAATAACATAATAAAACATAACAAATTCCTTCTCTCCTAGAAATAGTCTTTTCACAATCAGTAAAGTCATTTACAAAATTATTATACAGAGCATAACATATTTAAATCAATTGCTTCCAAACAAACTATCTACTGTAATCATCTCTTGGATCAAATAAAATTATTTAATTAGCTTATTAGTTCATTCAGTTTGTTAGTTCAAGATTTCAATTCGCTACTCCCCTGAGTAACCTCCTTACCACACACACTATGACCCCCCCCTGGACTGTGGCGTCCAGTTGCTTCCACAAGAATTGAAGTTTATTAGGGGTAGACGCTGCCTACCCTGTTCTTGCTTCAGCGTTATATAAGAATTCGGCATCACTGATGTCCGAGGACACCAGTAATCATACTATAATGATTCACACACCCTTACTACGGCACTATCACCACCTTCGATGACAGCCGCTGTTCCATAGTTATGTAGATTCCCCTGAATTACCCCCCAGTTAATTTCTAAGTTCACTAATTTAGAATATTAAGCCAAATCCACGTTCAGGGTTCGGTGAAGCCGTGACCGCCCGAAAATTGGGGAAACTAGTAAAAAAGACATACAATTCGCTTACACTGACACTGCTACTACAATTCACAGAAGGTAAACCATTATATGTTTGGCTATATTATCATTTCATTTAAAACCTCTGAGATTCGTATACAATTTACCATTCACCCATTAAACATTTTATTTTATCTACCTCGTACTATAAACTTCATACTTACAGTACATCACTCAAAACACATGATTCCTGTTATTGACACAAAATTATAAACAATTCATCACCACCAATATCACGTACAACCATATGTACTTTCTGAAACATTATAACAATCATATGATTCCACAACTAAATACATTTTACATTTATTCATTTACTATTTATTATCAAGTTTAAATCTCATAAAATCATTTAAATTCGTCATCAAAATCTCTTTATACAACATTTTAAATTAATCAATTAATTCATCTCAAATTATTTAATTCAATCAATTATTTAAACACAACATTACTTTAATTACCTTCTTCCAAAACAATTACAATTCATTTATTATCACCTTCATAATTATTCTCATTATTTATTTAGTCTGCCAAAATATTATTATTATTATTATTATTATTATTACATCAATTTCTACTACATACACACATTGTTTACATGAAATACATTTTACAACACAAACACAATTAATTTCACTATAAATTTATGTACAATTCTTCGTCTTTTCTTTTCTGTTTACCACACCTCATTTCATAAGTTAGCAAGGTCATTACCAGAAACTAAAATATTTAAAATGTCCATTCACTGAATTTTTATTTAACCCCCATCATCATATAATAGTCTGATGTATTTATAACACAACTCATTCTTCTCGTCACACATTACATTATAATTATTATTGTAATGACTACTTTTGTTAATTATATTAACACAGTAATTAACTACATTTTTGTCTCCCATTAATTCATAAAACCCGTCTACATTGGTAATTTTAGTTCTGTCTCCGTCAGTATTTTTGGTTAACATAAGGTAAGTTATTTTATCATTATATTCCTTCACTATATCAATTACATCATTAGATAAGTGTTTATTATCTACAACAGTATCATCAAAATATCATCCATCTCTATTTCACAAGGTAAGTATTTTATATCGCCTATTTCCTTCAATTCTACCCTCTCTTTCAACTCTTGATAACTCCTGCTTAACGTAAATAACTCTATTTCCTCGTCTACACACAACTCTCTCTCTAAATATCTCTCACCATAACGCCATATCACTTTGTCTCTCTCACTCCATGCAGAGGGTACTGCTATATTAAAACGCCTCTTAGTTCCTCCAGGAACAACACAAAAATTCAAAGGATAATTATTGGTAGAACATTTATCTACCCAATACATTCGTGAAGACCTTTCTTCACCCCCCACAACACCACGGGAAAATTTTACCCTCTGCCACCCCTCTACCTGTAAATTCTCTTCATACTCTCTCTCTCTAACTGATAAACATTTGTTTCTACCCCTTTAAAACCCATTACTCCCTCACTCTCACTAACTATCTCTACCTCATCACTATCTACTTTCATTATATCACCTTTAAATAGTTCGTTTTCCACTATCTTATCACTACTACTTATTAATTCATTATTAGAATTATCGTTATTACTCACCTTGTTAATTATTTCTTCACTAATTTTCATCATATTACTACCACTGTCACTTACCTTTGTATTCATTATCTGATTCAATTTACCTTCTAGATTTTTATTCATTTTGTTAATTTTTTCCTTGCAATTGTAATTTATCGATTCTACTATCTGTTCTGTAATTGTATTAAAACGTTCGTCAATCTCATTCAGACATTTATTCATATTAAATTCAAATTTAACATTTTGTGTATTCATTTCATCAAAACGACTATTTATAACATCAAATTTGCTATTTTGAACGTCAAATTTAATATCGTTAACATCAAATCTATTATTCATATTCTCGGACATGGTTTTCATAAAGTTCATCATATCAGCTATTGTACACTCATTTTCTTTTGTTTTAGTCGCTACTGGAGTAGATTTTGCTTCTGCATTTGAGACTACTCAATTATTTGAATTAATATCTATATCTTATCTTACCTTCGGGTTCTCGTCCAAGGTCGTATAGACGAAAAAATCAGTGGCAGACAAGGTTATCTGGGTTCAAGTGCGAAATGATTACGCTAACGCCTTTTATACTGTCTCAATCACATGCTTATTTTTTTATTTATCAAAAAAAAACTCACATCCTTCTTTTACGTTCTACAAACGACAGTACAACTGTTTTGTCTCAAACCATGAAATTATTTCTTATCTGTATTAAATTTTGTTTTAGACTACTATTATGCGTGACACTACTAAGTAAATATGAATATTGAAAATGAACCAGTATTTAACCTCTATATTACCACACACACACTCTTTCTTTTACATGAATATTTAAATAAACTCCCCTCCCTTAGAGATCTCTGTTTCTTAATAAAGTGTCTATAAAAGTAAATTTTGTAATATAGTAATTAAAGTTCTAAAAAGTGGTACTCATCCTAGTAGTGATTTCACTCCTATGAACACCCATATCGTTCACATGTAATAACAGTGATACAGGTTCACTAGTTGTCCGGTTTCTGAGTTCTCGCGCACTCACGCCACTGGTGGTACTGATTTTACGGCTTTTGTTTAATGGTTCTCACTGGTCTACTGGTTCCACGTTATAAAATATGATAAAGTCGGCCGACATAATTTTGTTCGCACTTAGATGTTGTTGTAGGTTGGCCGCGCGGCCATGAGGTGCAATAGAACTGAACTCAGTACTGCGCTAAGGCCGAGAACACGGAGTCTTTTTTGGTCACGTGATCGTCAGTCTGCGCTCCAATTGGTGCTGTTTAAAAGAGCGCTATAACACAGGCATAAGGTTTAGCAACACTTTGCCGCCTGGTGCAATATGACGTTACATTATTTCCTCCGTGATTCACGGCTGACGCAAAATTGTGTGTTATTTCATAATCTGTCTGGACTGTTTGAGTGCGGAGACAAAACATAGACGTTTTGTTTTGTAATAAACACTGCATACGTGGTTGACTAAGTCGAGGTTCCCAAAAGGTGAACGTTGGCTATATAGGGAATACAAATTTTTTAAGATATTACCTTGGCCCTACAATTCCGTACCGTTACACATTATTTATTATTACAGATTGTGTCAAATTATTTTCGTCTATCAGGCTTGGAGTTGTCTCCATTCCTGAATCATTTATATCATCTACTTTGCATAAAACATTTTCTTTGACCCCATTCGGGTCTGACTGAATTTCTATCTCCCCCGTGACAGTTACATCACTCATACTGGCTTTACTTTCATTATTATCCATTTTTAGTTTATTTATGAGGTTTTCCTCTACACAAAATCAATCTTAACTGTATTCAGTATAGTATAACATAAGTATCACTTAATTCTAACTTATTATCGTTTATACGTAATTAGTACGCATACCACTTAACCTCCAAATCACGCTTACATACACATGTAGGTGCGGTTTATTTATGCAAAATTAAATTTATAAACTTGTCTGAGTTCGAGGCGCCATTTGTACATTTATTCTCTTCTCTAACATATTTAAATGTATATATATATATATATATATATATATATATATATATATAATACAGAATGAACTCACCTTTCAGGCCAAGGTCCGTCGCACGAACTGTGAATTACAAGCGTGATTTAGGGTTACATCATTAATGTACTCAACTCGCATTTGCATTGTTAATTTAACTTATTTTTATTTAACATTTCTTGTATTCTCTTTTTCCTTTATTTCCTACTTTCTACTTTCATTTTTTGATTCTGATTACTTACAATTGCTGATTCTGATGTGACAATGCAAATTTCGTATGTTTACTACTATCATGGTATCACATATTTTACTACTATAATGATACTAAATATTGTTAGAAATATTTCTTTTAATAAGACAGCCCAGTATCTGCATACACACACATTCATCCAAAATTTAAATTATTCCCTTTTTTTTAAATTTAGAGCTCTGTACATTAAAGTGGTTAACAATTATTTGGTCGTCTACTTAACTCACGGCATCTCCCCAGCCACGTGCCGCACTGCGTACATGTCTGAATATAGTTACACTGTTCAAATTTTGAGATTTCTATTGATTAATTGTGTTCACTGATTCACAAACTCCATATCTCACTGTTTAACTGTTCTATGTTCACACTTCTATAGTAAAAAAATTTCTTTTTTGGCCCGCGGGCCTATTTTCCAGCCAGCCAGCTTCAGGTTGGGCAAACGACAAACCGATGCTAACAAGGCGTCCCCTCTCGCCACTTCTGCTACAGCTTCACCAGCTCGCCCTGTGATTCGCTGATAAAAATCACATGATACAATAATGAGTTGTCATGTGTGTAGCGAGTCTTTGGATATTTTCTGCTTATTGGGGCTCGCCAAAAAGTTCATGCTTTTTACCAACGGAAAACGCAATCATCCGCACACATGTTCGCATTCCAACGCTTTATCACTCTCGTACCTGGTGACGTCTGGCACAAAGTGAATACAGGGTGTTACATAAATTAAGTTTTCGTGACCATAAATGGTGCCCAAACAGATTAGCCCCAAATAATTATTAAATTAAAAAAAAAAAAAATAGACCCTTCTCTTAATTTGCCCCGTTACAAGTTGTATACTTTACTTGGAGTATCATTAGCGACCTGAGTCTCAGAGTAACCGACAACTGACAATTGTGCAAGTCACAACTTTTAACAAAACCACTTCAACCGGACAGCGTAGCCTTGAGCTCGACAGGCATTCTGTCTGAGAGGAGCGGATGCAGTGTGTGAGAAAAGTGCCGGACGCGTTCAGAGCGGCTACGCCAGTTCTGAGCGGATCCAGTGTGCGACCGGCCAAGTCAACGATTTTATTTTTGTGTCTGGTTCGCATAAGCAGAGTTAACGTATTTAACTGCCAATTTTATTTTAATATGGACAGCAGTTTTTCTCATGTTCGATTCATTCTTTTAGTTTTTATTTTACTTAGTTTTTAATACGTTTGAAGTGAGTTTGCATGTAAACAATAAAAGGTGTCATGACAGTGGTCTGTGTTTCGTGTTTGACCGTTTGTGTAGAATATTGTCCATCTTGTTGAAAGTGAATGTGGAAAAGTGGCAATAAAATGACAAAACGTCCTAGCATTTCGGACTACTTCATTCAGCAACAAAAAATTAATTGATTATAGATAGATACCTGGTTATATTTTCCTTCATGCAACTTTGCGTTAGGTACAATGCGTTTCGGGCTCAAAGTCCCATCTTCAGGAGAAAATCACACGAGGCGAGCTCATCAGTACAAAACAATTAACACTCATTGCCGAGAAAATAAAAGTGTACACATACTGTCTCAAACCGTCTTGAGTACCCTTTTATTTTCTCGGCGATGCGCATCGTGTCCTCGCGCGATATGAGCATACAATGAATTAAGTGTTTTTATGTGCGTGTTTACCTAACGACCGAAGATGCATGAAGGAAAATATAATCAGGTATCTATCTATAATCAATTAAGTAATGCAACTTGGAGACCACACACAATGAATAACAAAAACTTGTTAAACCAAATGAAGAGGACATTACAACGTCTACACCTGTAGACGTAACCTCAGTTGCTGTGGTTAGTTTTGAGGTTAGAATTTCAGGAAACTGAATCTGAAAAAATTGTGTTTGATGATGATGATATGGAAGTAGGGAACAAAGGAAAACAGTCAGAAAATGAAGAAGAACACGGTGAAAATAAAGGAACTGATTTATTTTCTACTCCTAGCAGTAGCACCAGCATCACTAATCCATCTGGTTCAATTAGTGATATAGCTACGAAACCTACTGATGAATCAAAAAACCACTATTACGACATTTTTTTTTTCACCAGTTTGGAGATAGTAAAAAGAATTTCCAGCCAGGTTGGTACAAAATCCACCCATGGCTTGAATACAGTATTATAAATGATGCTGTCGATTTTTTCGTCCCCAAACTCAAGGCACAAAAATTGAATTGCTTAGTTTTGTAAATGAACGTTACACTATTTGGAAAAGAGCAACATAATCTAATTCCAGTTTTAAGCAGCATGAGAACAGCTCATCCCACAAACATTCTTTAGTTGCTTGGGAGTCTTTCAAAAATTTAAAAAGTAAGTTTGGGAGGATGTATCAATTGCTGCTCTTCTAGATGAAACGTATGCTCTTTGAGTTCAAGAAAATAGAGGGTACATTGAAACAATAGCTGATATACTTCGATTCACAGCTCTATAAGGAATAGCTCAAAGAGGTCATGATGAATCAAAAGCAGAGTGAAAACAAGGGAAATTTTTTAGAAATAATGGGACTTTTAGGGGAAAAATATCCAAGTGTTAAAGAAAACTTGAATATAAAAGAGAAAAATACACTCATCATGGTATTCAGAATGAAATTCTTAGCAACATGTTAATGAGTCAGAAATCTTCAAAAATCGAGCAATTATCTATAGTGATTCGTTACTATTTAGATGGGAATATATATGAAAGATTTCTAGGCTTTGAACCTGCAAAAAAATTGGATGCTTCTTCTTTATTAATTTGTATTAAACAAAACTAGTAAACTGTGGAGTTGATTTAAACTACTGTGTTGCACAAAGGTATGATGGAGCTGCAGTTATGAGTGGCTCTTGTTCAGGTGTTCAAGCTCTTTTAGGCAGGGAGTTTCCACAAGCCATTGTAACCCTCGGTTATTATTATTTATTAATGAAACTGTAAACTCCCACCTACCTTTAACTTTCGATCTGGCCGGATCGCATAGTGGGGACGAACCCCGTTCGTACAGCGAACTTGACAGCACATCAAATGAAATAAGGTTTTGAAGGAAGTTAAATACCAAAATTTATCATTAGAAAGATAATGGTTTTTATTTTTTATGATTGTGAAGCATTTTAGACATGTATAAAATCAGAACAAAATTGTTACTCTCTCTCCTGGTTTTTTAAATTTTGAATTACAACTTTAGAAAAGTATGATGATAACTACGATAACATAATAACTACCTTACCTTATTTATAGTACATACAAACATAAACAGCCCAGCCTGCCGTTCTCACATACATACAATTTAATTTCTAAAAACCCCAGATCATTTTTTAATACCCGAAAACCATTAAACATTTGTCGTAACCTTCCCCGCCGGCAACGTGGTTTTCGTGCGCACTCATTGTTACTCGGTTTAATTGATATTCGTGTCCGAACTTTAACTTAATATGTTCTCCACTGTATTGTCGACCGCGGTCACACAATTTTAACTGTTAGGTCACTTTTTTCTGGTATATTATGAAATTTTGTAAAGAGCCTACTTGGCTCGGTCCCTGGAACGATCAGTTAACGAACTGGGCAGAAGAAGGTAGCAGGTGCCGCTAAATTGCGTATGTCTTTTTGTGTGGAAACCAATGCCTTTGGTTTCGTCGCAGTAGTTTCGTCCCATGCAATTCATGTAGTTGTTGGGGTGACGACAGTATACGATATTAGTGAGGCACTGGCTAACGTCACGAGATGGGCGGACCTTAAGTTTCATATCCGTCGACTTAGTCAGACTAAGGCGACCCAAAATTGCTTATTCGCCATCATGAGATTTACAAGTAGCGTCACCCCGCGCGTATACCCGTGTCATGCATACGGGCGCATGGTCACACACAAACAAAGTTCTTGGAAATGAGGCTTGCTGCATACCTCTGTACTGATTGCACAATGCATACGGCGTATTTCTCCTTTGTTATAAACTGTTCCATTCACCACGTGTTCTGGTCACCGTTGAAATAAAATTTTACACAATACATTTATAAAACCCAAAAATGCAATAAATAAAAATACCCATAAATTTGGCACATTACAATACCCGCTCAATGAGAGGTCTTCTGTCCACACAGAAGAAATCTCATTGATAAAACCCCTAAGAGGACCGGTGAGGAACTGGTGCCAACAACCCCCTTATGTCCTTACACTGCATGGGTAAACGACCCTCTCTAACCCTTTGTACTCAGGATAAGTGTTTCCCCCCCCAAAAGCTCACTCCCTTATGTTGGTTCCTGGATTCTACCTAAGGTAACCCTTTCCGGCGACAAACGGTCCCTTCCCGTCCCAACCCTTTTTGTTGCGGACTCCTACATTACACTATCCCCGAAATCAGTTACAAAACTGCCATCCCCGAAATCTCAGTCTAACTACCTCACTTCAGCTACAACAAAATAACATCATCATTTAATAATATCAATATATCCTTGGATTTCGTTGTCCATGACGTGTCCGTTACTTAACTAAATATCACTATAATATTGACGACTCTGAACACAATGTTTTTTATAAGTAAAAAAAAAAAACTTTACGTTTTTACTTATAAAAAACATTGTGTTCCGAGTCGTCAATATTATAGTGATATTTAATCAATATATCCCTCAATACTCTACATATATTACCCATAACTACTGTGTCAACATCAATACTTCTCAAATTCTATTACATTACCTCACAACAACATTACATTACTTCAAAACAATATTTTTATCTCTACTACTACTTTAACTTTAACTTGGACTGATCTATATGTCCAAATAAAAGCTTAATCACCCAAAAACTATCTTTTATTAACTTTCACAAATTATTAAAATCTTAACTTTATCAGATTACTTTTCTCATTATTCTAAATAGCATCTGTAATACATTGAAACATTACATTTAACATTGATTACCTTGAACATTTACAACCAATATAACAGTGACATTTTACTACTGATCAGCTGGTCTTCGTAACAAATTGTAAACACATTTCAAAAATTGTGCAGATTACATTAAATACATATAATTATCAATTCTTACTTCTAACATCCTTGTTTCCCCCTTTTTCTGACTCTGGTAATTTATGTTAACCGCCTGCCAGTCGGTTTAGCTATTTGCTTAGTTTCAAAAATACACAAATTCTATAAAACATATACCTTTTATCAATTCTTATATCTACCCTACTACAATAAAATACTACATTTAAAATACAGAATGAACACATTATACTGAATGTATGAGCACCTATTTATTTAAGCGGAATAAAGCATGTATATTAGAGCAAAATTAGAGTTGGCATTTTTAATTTACAAAATTTAAGTACGTTGCTCATCTGAGCAACCCCCTGGTCCACACACACTATTGCAATTTATGTAAGACTGTAGCGCCTTTTTGCTTCCACAAAGACTGCATATTTGGAGGAATTGGACACCTCCGTGGCTT
The DNA here is from genome assembly GCA_034769895.1 of Magicicada septendecula. Classification (NCBI taxonomy): domain Eukaryota; kingdom Metazoa; phylum Arthropoda; class Insecta; order Hemiptera; family Cicadidae; genus Magicicada; species Magicicada septendecula. Next base: position 173,657,665 of record CM068376.1, read on the forward strand.
TGCTTCGGCTTGACATTTTAACATTTTGGATATCGACATATCCTCGTTTATATTGAAACACCCTTAAAACGGGTCTACCACCTGGCTATGCTGTCCCCACGCGGACAGAGTGGCAGCCGCTGTTCCATAGTTCCTGGATTTCCCCTAATTTCACCCCCCCATTTAATTTCTATTATAAACCAATTTCAAGTCAGCTATGGTCAAGGGACTTGATTATGGCCATAGCTGACCGCTAGCCAAATCCGCGATTAGTGCTGGTAAGGCAGTAATCGCCCAAAAAGTCGGGGAAATCTAACTTTCATTTCAACACCTGTTCTACATTATCTTTATTATGTGCAGCACGAACGTCTATCAGGGTACAAATCGAATTTGTACAAAAAGGGTGTACCGCACATTTTCGCCATGTTGGCCTCCGATGGAGGTAACACTCTCTGTTACCCCCAACCCATTTCACTATCTACGAGGGCACAGGCCACCCCCGCAATAGCACCTTAATAACTAAATAATTAAAAAATTTTATATACATTCTAACGTAACATTTTCCTTACCCATTCATCCATCAACATTCAAATCATTCATCACTTCCTACCATTGAATTTTCTTAAAATTTTCAAATTTATTATTAATAATTATTATATATATCATCTTTCAGTTATTATTAAAAATTTTTTACTTATCATTTTTATTTAACACAATTATTTCAAATCATCTCATTATTGAATTAAAATCTTTTCATCTGAGTTACACCTGTAACCATTTCTATTATACTTGATTCATACTATAAAATTTGTATACTTACAGTCCACTTAAACTGACATACCCAAAATATATACCATACACCCATACTTTCACGTGACCTCTGAAACATTTAACATAAATGTTATGTTATTTCATATCAAACCATTGAACAATTAATTACCAGATTCACATCTCTTAAAATAATTTAAATTCATTAGAAAATTTAATTATACAACATTTAAATCAATCAGAATATTTAAAACATCTCCAATTATTTTAATTAAATTCATTATTAAAAATACAAATTCCATTGCTATTAAACAATTACAACTCATCATTCACTGTCTTCAAAATTAACATAGTTATTTATTTAAATTGTAAAATATTAATATTATTATTACAACAATCATCTACACACTTGTTTACTTGACATTCTACAATACACACAAATAAATTTATTAAACATTTATTTACAAACTTCTGTCATTAACTGTTCCATTTTTTCACACTTCATTGTCCAAATCTGCCAGGTCAAAACCACAAAACAAAATATTTATAACTGTCCATTCATTGTTTATAGTTTAGCCTCCATCGTCACAGATAAGTCTTGGTTTTATATAGCACTGTTCAATTTTATTGATGCACAAATTACTGTCTTGTGTGTCATAACCAAACAATTTCAATTTATCCGTTATACCATAATAATCATTCACCAAGTTTACGTTAAGTATTTCTGTTAAATCTCCATCAGTAAATATATTCATTATTGGGTTAGTTACTTTTGTATTATAAATCAAATCATTATTATTTAGACACACTTCTAACCTTACTTTCCACTCATCATACTCTCTATTCAATTCATACAATTCTGTTTCTTTATCAACATACAATTCTCTGTCTAATTCTCTCTTATCATAATACCATATCACACTCTCAATATTATTCCAGACAGAGGGTACAAAATTATACAACAAAAATAAACACTTCAAATATTCTACTAACACGGGACTCTTGCCCTGCTTAAACAATACTTGTGAACACTCTGGTTCATAAAAAATAAGGGGAAAATTTACCCTCTGCCCCCATTCTACCACTAAACTATTTTTCCGCTCTCTCTCTAACTCATAAGCATACATTAACATTTCATAATCACATTCTACAAACTCATCCGTACTCTCAGATACTACATTTTCGATTACATCGCTATTCTCAATACTACTTTCATTTGTTAACTCTTCATCTAATACAACATTTCTACACGTCATTACAACTTTCATTTGTATTACTCTTACTCTGTTCTAGTTTATTCAAATTATTTCTTTTATTCTTTTCTTGTATATCATTTATTAACTCATCAAATTTTACACTAATACTCTGCTGAAACTGAGTATTCTGGTCTTTAATTTCTTTAAAATTAATCTCATTTTGAATATTCTGCTGTTCGCATTTTATTTTCTGTTCATTAAAATCATTAGTTAATTGATCCAATTTACAGTCCATCTTTCGTAAAAAACTCATTATATCCATTTCATTGGATTGTTTATTTTTATTGGTTGAAACTGGGGTTAACTGAATCCCAGAATCAACATCTGTTTCGTTTAATTGTTTTTTAGCAGTAATTGGGGTAGAGTGAATGATGACATTGCCGCCAACAGCTGTTTCTGTAACAGTGCTCGGCTCAACTGCCAGCATACCACTTTCATTCAGCGACTGCGACTCAAGGTCACTTTCACTCATCTCTACGTTGGTTATATTACTTTTAGTATTCTCAGACATTTTACTTGATTTATTTTTACTTACGTAATAACTACCAATGATTTATCTCTTTTCAAAACTTATATTACGACATACATAAAATCAACCTTATACCATAATTACGCAAGTTTACATAATTGCAATTTTACTTTCGCAACCGTACTTCGTTCAATGTACTGTCAAAATGTAGGCCGGCGTAATACAACTTTTTTGTTATATTACATCCCGCTGTCACGGCACCAATTGTAACCCTCGGTTATTTTTTATTTATTAATGAAACTGTAAACTCCCACTTACCTTTAACTTTCGATCTGGCCGGATCGCATAGTGGGGACGAACCCCGTTCGTACAGCAAACTTGACAGCACATCAAATGAAATAAGGTTTTGAAGGAAGTTAAATACCAAAATTTATCATTAGAAAGATAATGGTTTTTATTTTTTATGATTGTGAAACATTTTAGACATGTATAAAATCAGAACAAAATTGTTACTCTCTCTCCTGGTTTTTTAAATTTTGAATTACAACTTTAGAAAAGTATGATGATAACTACGATAACATAATAACTACCTTACCTTATTTATAGTACATACAAACATAAACAGCCCAGCCTGCCGTTCTCACATACATACAATTTAATTTCTAAAAACCCCAGATCATTTTTTAATACCCGAAAACCCTTAAACATTTGTCGTAACCTTCCCCGCCGGCAACGTGGTTTTCGTGCGCACTCATTGTTACTCGGTTTAATTGATATTCGTGTCCGAACTTTAACTTAATATGTTCTCCACTGTATTGTCGACCGCGGTCACACAATTTTAACTGTTAGGTCACTTTTTTCTGGTATATTATGAAATTTTGTAAAGAGCCTACTTGGCTCGGTCCGGCGCTGGAACGATCAGTTAACGAACTGGGCAGAAGAAGGTAGCAGGTGCCGCTAAATTGCGTATGTCTTTTTGTGTGGAAACCAATGCCTTTGGTTTCGTCGCAGTAGTTTCGTCCCATGCAATTCATGTAGTTGTTGGGGTGACGACAGTATATGATATTAGTGAGGCACTGGCTAATGTCACGAGATGGGCGGACCTTAAGTTTCATATCCGTCGACTTAGTCAGACTAAGGCGACCCAAAATTGCTTATTCGCCATCATGAGATTTACAAGTAGCGTCACCCCGCGCGTATACCCGTGTCATGCATACGGGCGCATGGTCACACACAAACAAAGTCCTTGGAAATGAGGCTTGCTGCATACCTCTGTACTGATTGCACAATGCATACGGCGTATTTCTCCTTTGTTATAAACTGTTCCATTCACCACGTGTTCTGGTCACCGTTGAAATAAAATTTTACACAATACATTTATAAAACCCAAAAATGCAATAAATAAAAATACCCATAAATTTGGCACGTTACACCATCTACACACACTGTATGAACCATAATTAAATCTTGTTATAGTGGTAACATGAAGAGGGATCAAGTCAGCTACAGATTTTTTTATGACCTGCAGTCATTGTATGTTTTCATGAGTGGGTCGGCAGTCCATCAAATGTTTATAGATACACAAATGAAAGTGAAGATAGGAAAAGTGGAATTGAAAAAGTTAAGTGACACCCGATGGGCGTGTCAGTACACTTCATGTTTGGCTGTGAAGAAGACATTTGGAGCTATTATTGTTAACACTAGTAAATATCCAGAGTGAAAATTCAGAACGAGCTTCAGAAGCATTAGGATTCAGTGCCAAGTTGAACTTTTCTTGTATTTTTCATTTATGCCTGTTCACACATTTGTTGAAAGAATGCAAGTCACTATCTGATTTCCTCCAGGGCAAAGGTTGTGATATTGTTGCTGTGATCAATTTGATTGAAACTACAAGGGATCTTTTCAACAAAATGCATGAATCTGATACAGGTTTCACTTCTGTGTGGAAAGAAAGTGTAGACGTAGCAACAAAAATAGGGGCTGATATTCCCACAGATTCCTCTACTCTTGGCAGAATTCGAAAGTTACCAAAACATCTTGTGGAATATGTTTGTGATTTGCCAAATAAAGACAGCTTGAAACCTGTACACCCAACTGATTTTAAATCTCTGGTATTTGATGAAATTCTATATACCATAGACAGTGAAATTGAGAGACGTTTTATTTCAAACTCTGCAATAATTAAAGGAATCACTTGTCTGAATCCCAAAAGTAAAATATTCCTGGATAAAGAAATGTTAATGCCGTTGGCACAGAATTATTCATGCAACACTGATTCGTTGGAGGCAGAAATAAAAATGTTAAAAAATCTCATCCTAAGGCATGAACAACAAACCGGAGTGGAGACTGTGAATCTACTTCCATTGCCCAAGTTGTTAGAGCAATACAAACTAGCGCTCAGTGACTCATTGTATTTGTACAAATCGACTCAAATAGCAGTGAAATTCCAGCTTCTTCTGCATCATGTGAGAGAACATTTTTCTGTATGCAACGTGTAAAGAGTTATTTACAAAAATTTACAAAATTCGATGTCTGATGAACATCTTAGCTATTTGTCTGTGCTCGCAATATAAAGGACTTTGACCAAGAACATTGACTTGAAAAGAGTCACTGATGATTTTGCCATTAATCACAACAATCGAAGAATTAATCTGTTTTAAAAGTAAGTAAAAACCTGTTTACTATTTTGCTTTCATAGTATTTTATTTTGCTTAATATTTCAGCTATTCATTTTGGCCTATCAATTATCATCTTTATTTGTCAGCAGTGAGGTAATCATTGTGCATTTAAGATATTGCCATTTTGTATAAATAAAATACATAAATATATACAGCAGGGGTGGCTGGTGTTAAGGTTGTAAGGTTGCACAACCAGTAGTATTTATAGGCCTAACATAACAGTGTGTGTGTGTGTGTGTGTGTGTGTGTGTGTGTGTGTGTGTGTGTGTGTGTGTGTGTGTGTGTGTGCTGTCATACAACAACATTTTTTATGTTAAAACAATCTTATTTTTCACAGTTATTTTTTAAACGAACTTATTTTGCTACAGCTGGGAAAATGTCGAAATATTGCTTCTTGGATTTTGTTGTCCATGACGTGTCTGTTACTTTACTAAATATAATTATTTCACTACGGCACGGAACACAAAACTTTTTATGGGTAAAAACGTAAAAGTTTTACGTTATAACCTGAACCGGTTTTCACTTTTAAAAAGCTTCTTCAGAGTGAAGAACCTCTGAAGAAGCTTTTTAATAGTGAAAACCGGTTCAGGTTATAAGGTAAAACTTTTACGTTTTTACCCATAAAAAGTTTTGTGTTCCGAGTCGTAGTGAAATAATTATTATATTTCAAAATATAATGTTTAACGCAGTACATCACAGACAAGTAAGTTACGCGCTGCCGGTAGTTGGTTTGCACCCGGCTGGTTGTTTGAGCTGTGCAAACCAGCAAACGCGATCGTTGTGATACGACTTGAACACAGCACAGTGACAAAACCGGTGGTAGGGATGAAATACACGGGAGTTGGAAATAGGTTCAGCTGGTGCATTGGAGTACAGCACATGTATATCAGAGATACCAGTAAACGTTACACAATCTTTGAATTTATAAAATTATAGTAATAATTTTGTATAACTGCAATTGTGATAATAAAGTGTCAATTAACTTTATATTAATTAAATTACATGTTAAGTATTATTTTTCTTTGTTTAGTGCCGCTGTGTGCTTTTGTGTTTGAGCTTTTTGGATTAGTAATTCTGCGTGCTTTTAATCAACGTGTTTTTTATTAGTTTAAAATGAACAGCGTTAAGAACCAATAGACTAGGACGCCAAATGCCTCCCTTAACAATAAATCAAAAATTGTACAATCAGGCGGTCAACAATTTAATCGATCTTTTAAACTAGAATACTCGTATAATGAAAATACTGACTAGTAGTGTGGTTGTGACGAAAGAAATTCTTTATTTTGATTTCCTTGTTTATTGTTTGGAGGAGAGGCCTGCTGGACAACATTCGGAAAGAAAGGTATTAATCATCTAGCCAAAAACATAAGACATCATCAGGCGTCAAGTGTACGTATAAAGAATGATTTTCAGTTTTATGTTTTTGGTACAGTTAATATAGCACAGCAGCTGGGCAGTGAATATAGACGAAATATTGTTTTACACAACGAAAGAGTATGCAATAAACGTTACGTCTTAAATATAATAATAAATTGTACCTGCTCTGTGGAGCTTTTGAATTAGCTTTGCGGGGTCATGATGAGACTGAATCTTTATCAGATCCTGGCGTATTTCGAGGCTTAATTGGTTTCAGTTCCGAGCTTGAGCGGATTATTTGGCTGTAATTGTTGATGAGACCACAGATGTTGATTGCTAATGTTTTTCAAATGGTCATAGTGTATCGTTATACAGTAAAAGGTAAACTGGCAAAAAGTAATTCTTGGGTTTCATTGCTCCTCTCAAACAGAAAGGCTCAGTCGCTTGCATCATGCTTGTTAGATGAACTGTCTCATCACAACTTACTTGGAATTTCCCACAAATTAATTGCTCAAACAATTGGAAAAGAGTAATTTTGCTATTTTTCCCCATAAAACAGCACTATGTATGATGCACATAAATATGTAGTAGGCCTGCCTTTTGTTTAATGTGTTCTTTTAACCCCCCCCCCTCAACCAACAACTGGAACCACCAAAGTATGGAACCACCAGCCGCCACTGATATACATTCACACAACACAAACATATAAATTCAATCGGAATTACAGTCCAAATTTGGCTCTCTGTCATTGCTAAAACTATATGTTAAACTCCAAACTTATACCAGCAAACTCGAAGTGAGGCCCACCCATTTTATAACCTGGCCCAACCTCGGCCCACCCATGTGACCTATGCTAGAGCTGCCACTGTTCACACGCAATAAAAGTGTCAACTAATATAAAACACAATTGTATTAGAATTGTCCCACACAATTATAAAACACATAACACTTTGCCACAATACTTTGAACCTCACTATGTAAATCGCCCGACAGTAACTGAACTAAGCGTCCCTGAGTACTTGTATTTATACCCCGTTGAAATTTTAGCAAATTCCATACTACGCGTTAAGAACGCTACTAGGAAACACCAGAACGTAATTTACTGCAACCTTGACACAGTGTGCAAGGCCGGCGAATCTGGAACAGTCTGGCTAATGTATGTTGAGATCACATATGCACACAACATTACAGCCAGATTTGACTGGAATAGCCGAGAATGTTCTGTAATGGTGTAACACTTTTTCTGCATTACGTAACAGTATTCATGAACTGATACATGTTATGCTTGTAATTTTTAATACTTTTGAATGAGTATAAATTTTATTGGGGAGGGGGCATCATGCATGGGCCAATAGAAGTCCTACTAATTTGTATCTATGTTTGAACGATTTAATAAATGCTACTTAACTAACCATTAACACTACACAACGTTAAATACATGTAGCCTTTTTAACCTTTAACTTGTGTCTCCTCAACAAACGTTAAAGTTTATTTCATGTAACAAATTACCATCATGTACGGGGATAACTTAATTACAAAACAGAGACGCTCACAAAAACCCGTAGTATTTTAGTCTCTCTCTCTCTCTCTCTCTCTCTCTCTCTCTCTCTCTCTCTCTCTCTCTCTCTCTCTCTCTCTCTCTCTCTCTCTCTCTCTCTCTCTCTCTCTCTCTCTCTCTCCCTCTCCCCCCTTTCCCTCCCCTCCCCAACCCCTCACCCTCACCCTCTTCCCATCTCCCTCTCCCTCTCCCTCTCCCTCTCTGTCTGTGATCCAAATTTTACACAATTGAATTATTGAACTGTTAAATCTTTGATACCATAATTTTTAATGCACAGTGCAGTTCAGTTATGGTCACCACGGAGGGAGGAACCATAGAGGATATAGGAAATAGAATAAATAAGGCTAAAGGAGCATTTGCAATGCTGAGACCAATCTGGAAATCAAGGGAACTTAACACCAATACCAAACTACGCATCTTCAATACAAATGTCAAGTCGGTACTGCTCTATGGGTGTGAAACTTGGAAGACTAACAAACAACTGATTAGCAGACTCCAAACATTCGTGAACAGAAGTTTGCGGAATATCCTGAGGATATGGTGGCCACAAGTTATCTCCAATGAAGAGCTGTGGAGAAGAACCCATCAAACACCCATTGACATTGAGATGCGTCGTAGGAAATGGAAGTGGATTGGGCATACATTACGACGAGATGGAGACAACATAGCAAGACAAGCCCTGGAATGGAACCCACAAGGTAGCAGGAGAAGAGGCAGACCAAGGAACACATGGAGGAGGAGTGTAATAGCGGAAGGGATGGAGAAAGGAGGGAAGACCTGGCCCGAGATCAAGACGATGGCGCGGAACAGAGTCCGGTGGCGGAAGTTCATTGATGCCCTATGCTCCACTTAGGAGATGCAGGAATAATGATAATGATGATGATGAGTGCAGTTCAGTTAATGTTCAGTATAAAACATTTTAAACTTAAAACTCAATTTTTAGTAATAATTTCAAACTGGGCACGGCTTTCTTGAGTCGCTACTGCTGCCCTTGCCGAGCGCACTGTTTGGTGTCAAAACTGCGACTGCTGATACTTTTAATTACATTTTCGCCGGGGCACAGCCTTCTTGAGTCGCCACCGCTTCCACTGTACTGTTTAGTGTTAAAATTGTGATTGGGCTGACACTTGCTGGCACATCTCTTTCCCCACTCCTGTACTGTACACTAGTGTCTACCTGTGCTTTTTCCTATCCAGAATGTGGAAGCAGCATAATGGTGAGGAGGAGACAACACCATCATAACTGCTGACACTAGCGTCATTTTGGCATGCCTTGATATCATTTTGGTTGAGCTATACAGTATTGTTGTAAGCGTACCTTGCTGTTCAAATTTAACGTAACGTAACAAATGTCACAAGCATTATTTGTTTTCCTTTGTATAATAAACACCACCGCTTAGAGAAGTTTTAAATTCTAATAATTCAAGATAAGGTGAGAATAGGTTGCCTTTTTTGTTATATGTTAAGTCTTTACATTTGCTTGAAGTGCAATTTTTGTTGTACAAAATAAGAGATATTGAATCTGTGAAGAACGCATGGCCACAACCGTTTATAATATTTGTATTTGATTTATGAGAATTAAATTGTGTTCCTTTACGACTGACAATTATTGTATGTTTCCTGCTGATGGAAGCACTAGAAAAGCTATGCTGAATACCAAATAACTGTAATGCAGTGATTTGCACATTAATTAAAAAATTACTATTAATAATATCACGTTAACTAATGCAAGAACATGAATAGAGAAACCAGTAGTTCTAATAAACACTTTGGTTATTTATCATTATTTTTATAGTTCACTTAAGTTTTCCATCAAAAGCAGAATCGATTGCTAAATAATTTCATTTTGTAACAATTATTTCAAATTACTCTTATGGATGATGCTGGGGCTCACAAAATTCCTAAGATAATTGAGAATGCTGTTACTCAGTCTTTTATGATTAAATAAAATGTTATAATCATATACTTAATTTGTTAAAAAAGACGAGAGGACACTTGTAGGAACGCCGCTAAACAAACCGAAAATAAGTTACGGGCTATAGGTTAAGTTTATAGAAATATCTTACTGTTGATGTAGTTGTTAGACTCGTCGATAGAGCGGCAGTGTTGTCCCCCTGGTGTCTCCCCACACTATTGTGCTTCGACATTCTGGATAGGAAAACGCACAGGTAGACGCTAGTCACTATAGTGGTTTGATCCAGGTCTCCTGTGAGAAAGAGGCTGATGTAACCCTCTTTGAACGTGTGAAACTGTCTGTTAGGCATGCACACCTGCCCATATAATTACACACTTGACTGGACAACGCCATTTCCCACTCAAAAATCACACACACAAAATTCCATGCTTTTGCTCTCTGATGATGTTTCTCACCCACACGAAAATCTGTTTTTACGTCACACTTCATGAAATGTACCATTACAAACTCATGAACTGTTTTTGCATCAAGTGAAGAGTATTCAGGATATTCTCCAGCAATATGCTGTTGGTGGTCTAATGTAACAAAGTTTAATGATAATGAAACCATTATCATTAAACTTACCCTCAATATTAGAGAATTTAATTGGGACCCAATATCACCATCAGTGAGAAACAAAGACAACTTTTCTTATATAATAAATATATCACTGCAATATGTACGCTGCCTTTTTACTCATGTAAGTGCTTCCCAAATTTGTGAAGCTCTGACATAAAATTGTTCAAAGCCAGTTGAGTTTGCTTATTGAAGACTAGTGTAGAAGGAATTAAAGATGGATTAGCTGGCAGAGTTATAGTATAACTTTCTATATCTTGGCAAAAATTAATAATATTGCCAGAATAGTGAATTATATCCCTCTAAGGTTATCCACTGAACAGGTTATATTTGAGTAATTAGCTCAAATGGATTCTTCTTATAAACACACGTAAACAAGTGGGAATGGCAAAATCAGTACTGACACAGCTAACAACAGCTTGGGACAGCCACAATATAAATATTAAAACAATGAAGCACTTAATGAATTAGCCATCTGTACTCATGTATCCCTCAAAATGTTGGGCAAGAAAGAAAACTGACTGTCATCAGATTGACAGCTTTGTAATTATATGCTGGAGAATAATGCTTAAAATACTTTATACTGGTAGAAGAACTAATCAATCCATAATAGTAGAATTATTTATCAAAGACTGGTCAACTATCACACAGTGGAAGCTGGTGTTAAGGTTACGTGGTTGCACAACTAACAAAATTTGAACTATAAAATTTGAGTGATAACTATCATTTTTGTTTTAATGATCAGTATATATTTTTGGGCTATGTCTCTGCTTATACAGTACTTATTTTTTTCTGGGAAGTAGTGCATAAAGTTTAACATGGCATGAAGCTATCTGTTTTGGTCACAGAGAGCTAAACCAAACATTACTGCATATCCGTGGATAGTTTAATTGGTTTGAAAACTTACAGTTGTTTGAGCTTTGCAGTCAATAAACATGAGCTTCCTGATAGGCTTGAAATTGTGCATGGAAAACAGTCTATGGGAGGGATAAAACAAATAATGGCTTAATACAGATGCTGGTGGTGCATGCGAGTATACCTGAAACCACCACCTCATGTGCTGCACAGGGCCTGACTAGTTGCATTCCTCCCATATGAGAGTAATTTAAATGTTGTCTTCTGATAGTTGCGTCAGTGTTTTTGTTTTTGTATTTGTGTATGTGATCTTGTTAGTTTTTATATTTCATAGTTAAAAAGATATTTAAAAAAATATATATGATATTTTATTCCTAGGTCAGTGTGTTACTTGCCCCTTCTGTATAGGCTATAATTCTAATGTGATTTTTATTCTAGGTATAGCCTAACTATATAGTTATCAGGAGCAGATGGAAGGAGGAGTTTTTAGGAATTGTTTTAGTTGACAACTGAGTTTATAATTTTTTCAGAAAACCTGAAAAATGTAGTAATTTTATTATTTTTATTAGGGGATAATTTTTAAAGATTAGGATTGGGGAATTTATCCTGCCCCACTTAGATCTGCCTCTGTATGTATATAGATCTATATTTTTATATTTATTGTTTAATAGTCACCAATTGCAACCAACATTTTCTTATCACCAGCTGCCACTGCTATTACATAAAGCATCAAATTATGATCTACTTCAGACACAAGAAAAGATGGGCCAGAAAAGTAATGATACAAAGTAAAATTGAAAGGTCCAGAATGAGAAAATGGCCACTAAAATGGTTATCGGAGATATTAACAGAAATAACAGACATGTTTCTGACACAGTGCATAAGAATGGCCAAAGACAAGAATATATGGAGAACTATATCACATTAAAATCTTGATGAAGATTCATAAGATCATAATGCTTGATACAAACAATTGACAAGGAATAAAAGAATGTACGGTATTCTGTTACAGGTGCATCTACATATTTTTACTGTTTTTACATTTTTTTCTGTAGTAAGTTTCTATTGTTCTAGAAAATTGTACCTCTTTTTTCCTTAGAAGAAAGAAATTTCTGATGTGTGAAATTTTGTAACTCTCACAGTTAGAAAAAACGAAAATCTAATATTTATAATTTATATATATTTATATATACTGTAATCAGTATTTATAAAGGAACCACAAATGAAAGAACTATACTGAGCTACAAATCCTGTGCTGTGTACTTGCACATGATGGGGTAGAGTAAGTGATACCCCTTTCCCATAAACAGTGGCTACGTCATGAGTGTTGTGAGTTTGTGTACTTGCTCATAATTTATGTATTAGAAAATGATATTTATAATGCAGATAATTTTAAAATTAATAACTTATAAACAAGGCAACAGTGACAATACTGCAGTAATTATGGCACAGCATGCCTGTGTGTAGCAAAGTGTAAAAACTTGTGTCTTTATAGTATGACAAGTGGTGGGAAAGCTGTCTATTACTGAGGTGGATTGGAAGTGAGTGTCTTACAGATGGAGGGGAAAGTTCTTGGACCTTTTTGCCATATGTCTTTTGTAATTACTAAAAACAAAAGAATCATTCAGGGTACAGAATAAGATGGCCACACCTTTTGTGCTGACCAGTGTCAAATCTGTTCCCTTTGGTATTCAAACCATCAGTGTAGTGATATGCACAGTCATACCATTTAAGAATAAGTATTTAATTAAGAATACTTGTTTAAATTAAGGTTCTACTAATGGTATACGTGTTGTGATGAAATAATTAATAATATGTATTGTTATAGTACATTTTTTCAGTTTTTGTTACCACTTTCTAATTCTCATTTCACCTTATGATAATACTTTTTGATAATGTTACTTGTTAGGGTGTCACTAATGCAGTGCCAGTTGCCATATCCTTTGTTACTGTGTCTGCTAATTTGGAGGAGTAACTAAGGATACTCCCATGCTGTAATTACATGAACTCCTTGGGTTTTTTTTAATGAACATCTTTTTCTAATTAACACAGAAAGAAGTTTTAGTTAAATAATGTTTTATAACTGTTACAGCAATAGAAATTTATTAATTGTCTGTATGTACTGTAGTAGTTGAACTTGAAGACAGCCAACTGTGATAGTACTGGCCGCATTACATTTCTTGTCTGTTGTACAGTTCACATAGGCAACAAAAATATAATAAAATTAACTTAATAATTCAATAATTTATAATATATTCTTAATTTATAACCATAAAACCGAGGTGCATTTTTCAGTCTTCAGGCCAACTTGGCCCATGGAAATGAGTACATAGGCAATAGTTTTCAACTTTTTTGAGACCATGGCTCCCTTGATCAAAACATTCATTTGATGGTCCCCTGTATGACACATGGTAGAAACTCTAATAGTAGGTGCAGGCTGTATGCTGATAAGGAGTTTGCTGAAGCTGATAATCTCTTAACAACTGTTATCATGGTAAATTTTGTTGAAACTGTTTTGCAGCCAGAAGACAGGCAGAAAGCTACAGGAGAGTTTTCGAGATTATGTGGTGCATTCACTGTCATAGGTGTATCAGATGCTGAAGCAAAGGTGATCTGGTCAGTTCTAGCCAGTATTTTGCATCTTGGTGCAGCAGGAGCTGTCAGAGGTATTTTGTTGTTTCTCTTCAGTCACACATACAAATGTAACGGTAGACACTCAAAAATTGTAAAGTTGTTAGTACTGGTAAAACAGTTCTTTAGTTGTTTTAACATAATATGATGTCACAGAACCTTATACAGAATGTACAGAGAGTAATTTCTGATCGATAATTACAGGGAGTAATAGTAGTAGATGGCAGTTCAATAACCCAAGTGCTGCACAGAGAGCTGCCCAGCTGTTGGGCACCACTTCAGAGGAACTCAGCCAGATACTGTTTGGGCAAGGTGCTGGAACACCTACAGCACCGCGAACACCTTTCCGAACACCTTCTCCTACAGGTACTGATCCAAAGGCGTCTGATTCACTAAATGGGATGGAAGCATTAGAAGGTTTGGCTGTGGGTCTTTATTCAGAAGTCTTCAATGCGGTTGGAGCACTCATTAACAGGTAACAACAGCAACTTACCAAATATGATACAATTTTTGTACATTTATAACCGCGTGCGCGTGTGTATGTATATGTGTGCGTGTGTGTGTTATAATTTGTTTGTTAATACGTGAATATATCTGTATTTTATTTTCATTGAATTATAAAGTAGCATACCTTAAAATGTTGCTGGTATATCTGATGTTAATGAACATTTAAGATTATTGCATACAGTCACAAGAGTATTAGAGCGTGTTAAAGAAGTCATGTGCTGTTGTTGTATACGTATATACTATACTGTACACCAGCAGAATTCATAAATAATGCTATTGTTACACATATGAAATAGACAACATCGTGCATCATGCAGTCTGGTAGTGGTGTGTACTAGTGGAATTTTCCAGTGTTTTTAACTATAAGATTATTCTCTATCCATTACTCAGAATCATCCCACAACCTTGGCAGTGTATAAAATGTTACTGAAGTGGTCATCAGTAGGGATGAGCATCGATGGTCGATGTTCCAAAAACATTGATGGTTAACGTTCGATGTTCGATGTTTTTTTTACCATCGATGGTTCAGTTGCGATGTTTTCATACTATCGATGGTTTCGTTTCGATGTTTTCCTTTGAACACTTTTTTTTAATTTGTAACGAAAACTTTTTTAAGTTGATTGGTAAATTTAGTTTATTTTAAATCAAAAATTTTTTATTTTAGATATTAATGACTACGTTGTTTGCTCCCTAACCTAGGTAAATGATAAGTACCATGTATATGAGCTACGTAGTAGCGTAGTGACATAATAATATTTTAAAAACTAAACAAAACCATTTTATAGGAGACTGTTACAAAGTTAGCTTAACTTACATACGTGACATACGTACGAAATAACGGTTTACCCTTTACGTTAGTCGTATTTGGCTTTCATTCAGATTTAGTTTTAGATTTTTAGTTATTTTTCATACTGGGTATAGCGTTTTTCTCTTTTAATTGTGATAGTGTTAGAACATAATTTAAATAGTTTACATTTGAATTTTTAATATCATTGGTATCGTTCATAATTCTCTACCCGTTAATTATGCCACCCAAAATATATATTGCAACGTTACAGGTATTTTTAAAAGAACATAGATCCTGAATTACACTTCTTTCCATGTAGGTACCCTATTTGTATTAGGCCTACTTTATCTCATATTCTGTTCTTTATAGAGGTGGGCTAAACTAGTATTCGAAAGTTACAGGTACCAACGTAACCAATACAAAAAAGTAACAGGTACGAATTACGAATACCTGTTATTATATACTTATTATACATATACCTGTATAATTTGTTATAATAAATAAATTGAAACTAATAGTATTAACAGTGTTACTTTACACTGTGATTTTATTAAATTTTACTGTTTAAAAGAAAATAAGAGAATTTATAGGCATATCTCTCTTTGGGAATACTAATTTAAACTTTCACTAGGAGTAAACAAACCTGACATAGATTTAAAGAGGTTTCTGTTTTGTTAAAGGAGGTGGTTTTATGTATGTTTGTTCAAAACACTTTATAATCATTATAATAATAAATAATAATGAACAGATTTAGTTAATTATGAATGTGAGTTAAATTATTTTAACGTCACCTCGCCTTTATCTAACCTGTTCTCAACGAGTTCGTCAATGGCCCTGGAAATTCTGATATGGGGAAGTTAGATGTATTTAAATTGTTTTCTCGGGTACAGTGTTGGGGTTTCCACATTCCGCCTGTCAAAATGTGGTGGTGATCCAAGGGCTTTTGGTTTTTCAGAATCTTCTGATAAGGTAAGTGAGTAAAGTATCGGGGTATATTACTCTTCTCTTTAATTATTTTTATTTATTATTCATCCCCAATTATTTGTACTATTACAAATATGTAAAAAGCATAGATTTTTATTTGAATTGCAACATTGGCATAAAAACAGCGATGTTTTCAGTCTTAAAACATCGATGTTTTCATACCGATGTTTTTTTAACATCGATGTACTCTTCACGATGTTAACATCGATGTTAAACATTGATGGTTTTCTGGCGATGCTCATCCCTAGTCATCAGACAGGCAGTCGTGTACTGCAAATCAAAGTGATAAAGGCATGTTACTACTCAGTTTGAGATTGTGATTTCAGGGAGTTGTTTACATCAGATTGCTTTAGTTTAAGTGATAATTGTGATGTATTCTGTGCAGACATTTGTAATTAGTGACTTGCATTATTTATTGTGACGGTGTTAATTGTATGATGTTTATTGTTATTACGTTAGCATATATTGAACCGTCATAAACTTGAAGAACTCTTGTAGACAGGTGTGTATTATTGTCTTGATTATTTAAACTTATATTGCATTGTTTATTTAAATTTGTAATTAACAACTCCTGTCGTGTTCAGTTATTTTGTTTCCACTGTCCAAACACAAAGATCAGTACACCTAATGTAACAATATTATTGGTTCTCAGTAGAAAGTACTTTATTGATTCATGAGATTATGGCCATGTGGGATGTAATGAATTGGCATCCAGTAGCATCTTCCCATCCAACCTGTGTTACAAGTCATGCAGTCTGTTAATGCAAGAGACTTGTATGGTGATTGATAATTTCTCAAGTTGAGAGACCCTATGGCTATACGGAGTACCAACAGCAGTTTTCTCAGTGGTTTGATGAGCAGGAGACAGTCGGACAACCTCTTGCTTTAGGGACAAGAAACTACTCTACAAAGGGCCCCACTAGCTGGTCAGTAACTGAACACAAGGGAATTACTGCATTAAAGATTGTCAGGCGGTCCCAGGCTATGTAGCAATCTAACACTCTCCCCAAGCATTAAAAATTACAAGGTTAAAATGCTATGTTGCTTTGAAAGTCTGGAGGAAAAGAATAGAATATAAAATATTAGGAACTAGGCACTTGAAATGTTAGGATGATGATGTAGTGTGGGAAGTTATACCTAAAGGTGGAATAAAACAAATAGTTCTAGATGTTTTAGGAATAAATGAAATTGAATGACCTTTGAAAGAGATTTTTGAAGCAATTACTGTAGAGTTATTTATTAAGGTAAGAATGGCAAAAGGAATGATGTTGGATGTGTTTTAGGCTAAATTTAGAGACGTAGAGTCATAATTACATATCAGTTTTATTACAGGATATTTGGTAATTTGGTAAGAGTAAAAACAATTAAAGTAAATTCTTTAGTAATATAAACCTATTTCCATACCATTTCGTACAGAAGTGAATAAAATTTATAAATAGCTAAATTAGATTTATTTATATATTAACGTTATTTTTTAAATATAAGGCTAACAAACTAATTCAAGAATAGTATGAAAAACAAAAAACTAATGATCATGGGTAATTAGATCTCATTAGTAGAGGGGGGGAGATAATTTGGGTAGTTGGGTTGGAGGAAAACGTAGATAAATTTGTTACTACAACTGTTGATGAAATATCCAGTAAGAAGGCAGAGACAAATAATAATGTTCTCGCATCAGTGTTATATATCCCAGCCAGAGAAACCAAGAATTATGTACAGTTTGTCCTTGAAAAATATTAAGGATTGGATCTTGTATTTAGAGCTGGTTCAAAAGAAGGCATGAAAATGTACCATAAATTCTTTGCCTCAATAGAGATACAATGTCTCCAAAATGAGAAAGCTTGATATGAATTGAACACATCACTGTATGACCGATTGAGAGTTGATATATTAATTCTGTTAGATTGGTTTTGCTAATATTGCACAAATGGCAAACATCTTACCTTTGCTTACTACAGCTTCATACTCAAATAAGGAAACAACAGATTTTTTGGTTTGCTGACACCTTTGAAAATTTCTTGAAATATTATGGCTCTTCAGAATGTTATTAATTGTTTATTGTTACAACAAATTTTGATAATGACAAATGTTACTAAAGGTTTCAGGTTTAAAAATTTGGTCTGAAATTTGCCACTCCCAGTCGCCAGTTGGGAGGTTATTAATCTGGCCACACACATGTCGAGATGACAAGATTTATGCTTACATTTTATAATTATTTTAGTATGAATATAATTTAATGGAACCATTAAATTTAATATTTCAGAAGACTGAAGAATTCAAAGTACAGGTCTAACTAGTAAATTAAATATTTGGGAGAAGATAAAGGAATGCAAAGTGCATGTTTGCCTATCCAGTGTAATTTTAGAAAATAATTAAATGTTGTTATTGATAAGTGTCATTTTGACTTCACCTGGTATCCAAAGAACAAACTGCACAAAGTGGGTATACAGTTTGTATCTGGCTGTGAAAGTAAGTTCCTCTCAGTTTGGATGCATGCAAATAAACTATTGACAATAATTGCTGCAAACCAGTGTCAGTAAAGTTCCTCATCAGTTTAGGTGTTAGACTATTAACACTAATTGGTGCAAACCGGTGTCAATAAAGTTCCTTATCAGTTTAGGTGTATGCAGATAAACTATTAACAGTAATTGATGCAAACTGGTGTCAACAATTTAACTGGAGTATTCAGAATTTGAAAATTGTCATACACAGTCAATTGTATGTTCTTTATTGTTGTTACAAAGACTTAATTTGGAAACAGACTCAACACAATCAGAGTGGAGAGAGATGTGGGCATATGTTTACTGAAAGTATCTAAAGTCCATCTTCCATGTACATAAACGTTGTAGTAATCCACAATTTTCTTGTATTTAGATGTATTTCTGCACCAGTTCATACTGTGTCTTCCTTATTGGTCATTGACTGTCCGGGAATACAAAATCCAGTGACAATGAATCAGTCACGCTCAGCAGGTTTTAGTGATCTTTGTGATAATTACTTAAATGAAAGACTACATCAGCTGTTTTATCAGTCAAATATTGTTGCACCAAAGGACCGTTATAGTCAGGTAATCCTGTATTTTTAGGTATAACTGTATATTTTTATACAATTTGTTTATTGAAATTACTGTAATATAACAATTTGTTTATCGAATCAAACAAGAAGGATAAGTTTTAAACAGATGTTTTTTCAACTGATTTATATTTTTCAAATACTTATGTTAGTTTTACAATTTAGTTTACATTTTGTGTTTCTTCTAATAATAATATCCAAACATTAAAAATAGTGAAGATTCATCAATTGTAGAGGAATGTTAAAAGAAATAATTGAACGTTGTTGCCCAACAACGTTGCAAACGACATTCTGAATAGTGTGGAGTATTTTTTGTTTGAGAAAGTTGGCTGCCCTGAAATAAGCCTACAATCTCCCGCGTGTTTAGTTTTGCAGCAGCTGCGACGTTGTAAGCGCCTAACATGCCTTCCCAGTCAGGCGTCATGCTGCCACTTGGTGATAAAAACGTTTAAACAGTGGAAGAAAAAGGAAGATTTGTGGAAAATAAGATTAGAAAAGCTTCGAGGGACTCGGGAAATCCGTACATATCATCACGAAAGAAGCCACTACCAGGAAAACTGCCCCCAACTGCTCAACAACGTTGTAACCGCCACCTGTTGCAATGCACTAGCTGAACTGGAAAAACGTTTTGTCAGCTTGCGGTTGCTGCGTGCGATATTTGCGAATGCACACTCACATAAACGCGTTCCACATTTGCTAAAACAGATTGCCAAAAGTACTTTTCATCAGCAGAACAAAAGTTTATGACTACTGGTCATAGCTTCCTCCCATGTGACCGCGATTTCGCTGTCATTGAGAGAGCAAAAAAAGGGGGCCAAAGTGTACATCCCTATGCACTTGGTAGAGGTAATTGCCAATGCCAGTCCCAGCAGGTTTGAAGTGTGTGTTATGAGAACAGACGCCTTCAACGATTTGTGTGTTGTTGAAAATTCTCTGCGTAAAGGGAGCTATAAGATTACTGAACAGGTCTGGTATCAAAGAGCTTCTGATGACCCTACAACATTACGCAGCAGAACTTCACACAATGTACTCCAGTCGTGGAAAACACATTCTTAGCATTGCTGAGAAAGCTCAAGGAAGAGGTGGGAGAAACCTTCCACTAGGTAAAGTAGCGCAATTTCACAACGTGTACAGCGAGTGCCTTCCAATTAAACAGGCCAAGAAAACTGACTTGGAATATATATGTGCCGATATATTCCTGAGGAATTTATTGAATTTTATAATAACCGTTGAGGTGAATAAACATTGTTTTGGACTTGCTTATTTATATACTTTAATGTCTTAATAGCTATTTTGAAAGTTTTTATTTGTAATGACCAGGTTAAAATTTTTATACTAATTTTCTCAAAAAATTATTCTGTTAAGCTGACAGAAAATATGTACTTAAGAAAATTGTATTCATTTTATCCCTAGTTTCAAATAATATAATCAATAGGTACAATGTGCAACAATGTTGTAACCGACAGGCGCCTACAGCGTTGTTGCTCTATAAAGAGGTTAGTTTTTTATATATTTCTTAAAATAAGTGAACCACAATCGTGTGGGACTGTAAAATACTCTTTTCGAAATTGTTACAATACATTACGGCTACAAAACTAGCCAAAAGATATATACAACACATAAAAACAGTTTTTACCATTTTTTGAAAATTTGTATTTTTGGCACTTGCAACGTTGTTGGGGGGAGCAATTCAATTGTAGAAACTGATGCTTTTGTTTTTAGAGCTTTTTCAGAATCATTTGTGATGATTCTGGTGTTGAAGATTGTCATTTTAATATGACTGTGTTATATGAAAATTATATGCAAATAATATTTTAAAATCTGTATACAGGAACACATTGACGTACTGGAGTCTGATGAGTATGATGATGCAGCTGTTGTTGGGGGTATGTTGTCAGTTTTGGATAGAGCACAATCTACTATTGTTCGTTCATCACAACCAGATTTGCGACAGTTAGATCGCAAAGGTTTGTTGTGGATACTTGATGAAGTTGCAGCTAGTCCATCATCAACAGATGCTGTATTTGTTGAGAAAATTTTTAACACTTATTCAGATCGAGGTTTGTAATAATTATTTGTAATTGTGTAAGTCAAGAATGTATGGTACCGTGTAGATATCTCAATTATCTAACCTTAAAAACTGACCACATAAAAATTACGGGTTGTTCAACTATTATGGAAGCATTCAAAAGGGAGGAGGGGTTTAATCTTTGTGTACTTTTACTGATCAAGGGAAGGGGGCTCAGAGAAATGCTTATGTAGACAGACAAACGTAAACATGAGATGAAAAAGTGCTAGGTGAAAGACAAAATTAATTCATACTATAAAAACTCTGAGTGAGATAATACAAGATTTAAACAAAATCGCATTATACAGCATCCAAACTAAGGTACAAAGACATCATCTTCAACCCATGATGCAGACCTCGAAGTGCAAACTGTGAAGGAACAGAATTTCAGGCCACCACTCAAACTTGATAGACGGCATGTGATATATCACGATCTCCGCTAGTAATGGGAACGATAACATAAACTAACCATTTACCAGAAGATGGAAACCCCCAGTTCGTTTAGACGAGTCCCTGAGTAAGGTTAGGTCGGGGTCAGGTGACAAATAAAAAACACTTAAAAATCTTGCATACTATTTAACGACACACCAGAAAACCAGAGAAATTTACAAATTTTAGTAGTGGAAAATTATATATGTAACCCCTTTTGTATGTTGCATACACAATAAAACAAAAAAATAATGTTTACTGTTTGCTTTTCCAACCATTCTTATAAAAATGTTATACAGAGAATAAACACAAGAATATTCATAAAAGCCCAAACTACATGCTTTATTTACTTTATATTTCGTTTACACAAGAATAAAGGAAATATTTGTTCTTGGGCCCAAGGTCATGCACACATATAATTGATCATTGAATAATAGAGTCTCTTATTTAATTTTACACCAACATCTTCTCTTCTGTCATCTCACTTTGAACAACAGTTTGCTTTTACTAAAATTGATTAAGTATACCTAGCCAGGTGAACTTTACCATAAACATCTTACATACGATCAGGGCGATGCCATCCCATGTTGGGGCTCTCTCCATGTTTCACTTTCCTTTGTTCCGAATATGCGGTCACTACTGAAACTATTTGAAACAGTCTAATTTTGTGTGTAAATAATTAATTTAGCGTGAAGTGAGTTGTACAACAAGCATGCAGACACTTTTATATAAGTTACAGTAGTACTGTGTAAGCTTACTCTTAATTTATTAATGTTTTGAATGTTTACAGAGAGTCAGACTTATGTAAGGAAAGGTCCAGCACCGTATCAAGTAATTCTACAGCATTGTCAAGGAACAAACCCTGTACTTTATTCTGTTGAAGGTTGGCTTAAAGAATCTAGAGAAAATCCTATAATTAGATCAGCTGCTACACTCCTTCAAGAATCAACAAAGTGAGTTTTGTTTTCATAAATTTAGGAATTTCTTTCCACAGAGGATGCATGATATCCAAGGAAATGGGAATACATTATTAATATTGATTGTTGTTGTTGTTTTATAAGAATGACTGATGTGTTCAAGTGCTATTTCTTTAATGTTCACTTTTTGTAATCAGTATCTTTTAACATCATTAAATAGAAATTGTTTTACCTTTATTTTTTGAACTCATCTCTTCGTTAGATCTCTTAACACTTTGAGTACCGTGGCGTTTGTGCATAGACCATCCCCTATGACCAGCGGTTTTTTAAAATAAAGCACTGTTGTGTAAACACTCATAAATACTTAATACAATGTAATACTAGAAAAATAATTATACCGCACTTTTTCCTACTTTCCTCTTATGAAAGTACTTATAATATTTTTATTATTGATTTTATATATTGCAACTAAAGCTGTTTAAAAATACGTTTTTTTGTACAATTATTTTAACCAAAAAATTCTGTCAAATATTGTTTATCGATTTTGTAACTAATAATATAGTAATTAAAACAAACATGCTCGCTGCTATCAATAACACGCAAAATAAATACGAAATAACCTCAGAAAAACCGCAAACCTCACGTAAACAAAAATCGCAACTTCCACCTTGAACACGCAAAATGTAAACAAAGTCATGACGCTGCCAAATGTACAAATTATTTTCCTAAAAACTATTTTCTTCAGTAAGTGCTGCAATCTGATGGCAGAAACATGAACTAAAATGTCAAATAAAACTTCTGCATTCGCTCTGTGGCGTAATAGTATGACGTGAAGCATTTGAAAGCATTGAAAAGTGAGTGGCGTAATATTACGCCGCCTGTCAAAATACCAAGTCCACTGGCGGCGCAATATTACGCCGTTGGGCCTCAAAGTGTTAATTCCTGTATTAAAAATGCTTTAGACCTGTTATACCTTGACACATAACAGGCCAAAAAATGTTTATTATTATTAAAAATAAATGTATAATTATTTACAAATAATGTGTTTACATTAATAGTAAATGTATTATGTTTATCACCATGAGCCTGTCAGTTAGGTAACTGAATAAAATTATTACTACCACTACTGCAACCACTAACTCAAATTTTAATGGTATTTCACAGGCAGGAGGTTGCTGAACTGTTTGTGTTATGTCATGGAGCTAGTATTTCAAGTAGTTTAGGAGGTTCTGTGGCAGGAATAGAAGGCTTGCATTCTATGCGAAGAGCTTCCAGTATTCGACGAACACCAACAGCAGGAACAGCAGCCATCAAACGAAAATCTGTGTCACTTCAAGTTAAATTTACCACTGTAAGTCAAAACAAATTTTGTGTTTATATAAACTATTGATGGTCAATCAACACACAAGTTTCCTGTAATAGTCATTTCTGTTTAAATTTTAAAAATGAATGCTTTCATCACTGATTTAATTTTTTTAATGTTTTAATTACACTAACAATTGGCAGCTGTTTTAAGGCTGTGATGTTACGATTTTTTACGAATTATAAAATTTTTTCACCTACCTTAAATTCTGTCCAGGATCCCAGCACGAACTGTGAATGCAAGCATGATTGCAAGGTTACACTAATAACATGCACAACTCTCATTTAGGATAAAACCATTAATATTTTATTGCTCTCTTTAAATCAATCATTGCTTTTAGTTTGTCATTTCTTTCCAGATACTTAATGCGGAAACAAAATATTCCCTTGCTTATTAGCAAAACAATCGTATTTAAATACAAATTAACATAAACACATTATATTTAAGAAGGCGGCCCAGCCTGCTCGCACACACATTCATTCCATTACAAAACCCCTTTTATTTATACATATGCCCCATTTTATTCAAAATAATTATGTATTCGGTGTAATACTGTTACGCAAGGTTCCTGCTGGCCGCGTGGCTTCTCCTCGAGCTAGCGACGTGTCACTCACTCAGTTCTCTTTTGAAGTGTCCGAAAAGTTTATGTTGTTAATTTTTTAGATACTGCACTCACTTTCACATTGGTTTAAATACTGCCCTCACTTTCGATTGATATTGAAATTTTATTGATGAGCCCCGTTTGATGGGCTGCCTGGCCAGGCTAAGCGTCGGTGAGGAACTGCGAAAAGTATCTGCCAAGTACCCCACTACCAAGGTTTTTTGGACAAGATGGAAAACAATGCCTTATGCGTTAAAGTCTTAGTCGTTGCACACACAACACGTGTAACTCCCGTGTGTTGGACGTTGACGAAATCTGGTGTCCACTGGTTTACGTCACTGAAAAGGTGTGTCCTTAATCTTGCATCCGTCTTGTTCCACGCACATGTTGAACAAAATTCACAAAAAGCCATTTTGCTCGACTTCTGTAAGCGTCGTTTATGCGCTCCGCAGGTGTTTGTGCGCATTACACAGTACTGAGGTTCTGCGAATTAAACCGTTGTTGACAACATGCCACATTCCATTATAACGACTTCACCTCACAGCCCCTTTGTTTGACAAAGCTTTTATTTAACATGTGGCTGGCCACACAGATGAAAACAAATTTATGATTTTTTAATAAAATAAAAAGCCCCTCCTTTTAGCCCCGTTACAATACCCCCCCAATGAGAGATCTTCTGCTAAAACAGAAGAAATCTCATTGCTAAACCCTAAGAGGATCGGTGAGGATATGGTGCCAATAACCCCCCATTAGTTCTTATACATCCTGGGTAAACTACCCCCCTGGCTCGGTGACTATGGTCGCACCTGAACGATATTACTGGACTTCTCTATTCGAGATCCCAACACCATAACATCGAACAGACACGCACCACAGCGCCCCTGACCTTCCAACATGCCACGCCCCAAAATCCAAATCCCTGGCCTTATTCCATGCCAGATCCTCAACCGATATGTTCCCCCTTACCATGCACACTGGGCTGCCTTTAGCAAGTACTGGGCGCATACACATATTCACTAGTACATTCTTTTATTTAAAATTCTGAAAATATTTACTTTTTTAGCTTAAAATCAAAGTGTTATATTTCCATGACTCTCTCAAAAATCAAAATCTTTTGCATGAACCCCTCCACTACATTAATTCTCTTCAATACTAATAACAATCAAAAAAATAAATTGAATGCCTTACTAAAACATGAATGCACTTACTCTAACATTTGTTTACACATATATTCTAAACAATATAATTTAATAAAACACTATTAATACACATAAACAATAATATACTTAAAACTCAAACATCATCTATATGGCAGACGGAAGAAATCAAAAAATATTTTTTTTTTTTTCAAAAAAATTTTAAATTTATCAAAATATACTTTTTCAGTATTCAGGAAATTTAAACTTAAAATCTTTTAATTCAATTCAATGACAAAATTGCATCAATCACTTGCCAGACCGGTCTGGTCTATAACATCAACCATCAGCTGATCTCTCTGGGTCAAGTCAACGACCTTGACATACCTGTGTTATACAAAGCTACATCATAAAGTACATAAAACGTCTTTAAAATTCTTTCTCTTCCAGCATAGTACAACATAAGAAAATAAAACATTTAAAATTAGCATGGTTACTACTACAATAAACAATAAAATTTTACATTTAAATTGACCAAAATTACACATTTTATAGCTTTACATCATTTTCAAATTCTATCAAAATTTGTCACTTGTTTCACTTAATTTTATTTTTTGACTATGATTTACTTTCTTTAACATTCGCAATCTCAATTAGTTTGGGTGACTTAATTATTCATAATAACTTGATTTACAACTTGGCATTTATATATAATCTTACCCCCTCTGACTCTAATACTCGTTAGCAGCTTTAACGAACATGACACCCCGCTATCAAAAGCATCTATCAACCATTCTCTAAACCCAACTTACTACTCAACTCATACCGCATCATTCTACCCTTATATAAAAAAAATACTCTCTACCCCTTTTGTACTCAGGATGTGTATGTCCCTCCCAAAGCTCACTCCCTTATGTTGGTTCCTGGACTCCCCCTAGGTAACCCTTTCCGGCGCCAATCGGTCCCCTCCCGCCACAACGCCTGTCGTTGCGGACTCCTTATCACACTACCCCCCTTACAAAATTACCCATCAAATAATTACCCTTCCAATACATCACTTTTATTTACAAAATATCTCCACTTATTTATTACCTCAAAATTTCAATCATTACTCTACATATTTTCCCCATTTCTAATGTGTCACTATCAATATTCAAATTCTATCTTAGTTTTATTCACAATAATATTGTTCTCTCTAACACCCCTTTAAACTTAACATGGACTGATCGAAATGTCCTAACGAAATAATAATCACCCAACTTCTACCTTTTACAAACCATTTAAAATTCTTAACTATCTCAAACTACTTCCATCATTTAAATTAAAATCTTTTAAACCACATTGAAATCATTATATTCAAACATTAATTATATTCAAACAGTTAATGGCATTGAAAAATTTGTAAATTATTTGTAAGTGACATACTATAGTTATAACTTCAGCAATCAGCTGATTTTCCTGGCAAGGTGAATGACCTTACTACTGACATATTTCAAAATTATATAAAGTACACATATTCATAATTCTTACCACTAACATATTAACAATAGTGACACAATAAAACATACTAAACAGAATCTGATAAACATCTTATATACTTGAAAGTCTTTTAAGTGTTAGCAAAGTCTTTTCTGAAATCATTACACAAAACACATCACATTTAAATCACTTACTCCTAAACAGCTTATCGATTACAATAGTATTTTTGAATCAAATAAAACATTACAATTGACTCTATCACTTAAAATTGGTTGCTCTCATAGGGATTTAAATCGCTACTCATTGAGACATAGTCATAGCAACAGATACTGAACAGCTTGTCAACCCCCAACTCTCTCTATAGAGTCGTGTTATAAGTTGACCGCCCGCTGTTTACAGAGGTCGTCACCCTCTCGCTGAATTTACAGCTACACTCCCACTACATCATTACTTAAAATCCCCCCTTTTTCCCAGTTACAATTAGGTAAACCACCTGCCGGTCGGTCTAGGTATTTACCTCGTGCACAGATGCGTTATCTGTGCCCCTGGCTTGTAACGGCCAGCTCATTTACCACACACACTATTGTTTTCTGATGGTGGACTGTTGCGTCCCTTTGCATCCCCAAGAACTGAAGTTACATGTATAAGGTATAATCGCTGACTATACCGTTCTTGGTTCAGCGTTACATAAAAAATTCGGTATTACTGATGTCCGAGGACACCAGTAATCCTACTAAAATGATTCACACACCCTTAAAGACGGCACTATCGACACCTTCGATGATAGCCGCTGTTCCATAGTCATGTAGTTTCCCCTGTTACCCCCTGGTTCAAATTCAGAATTCACCAATTTTGTAACTACTTACATAATTCCATGGTCAGGGCCTGGTGAAACCGTGACCGCCCGAAATGTGGGGAAACTACCAAAAGACATATAAGGCCAATGCTGACACCGCTACTGCAATTCACGGAAGGTCAACTCTTATATGTTTGGGGATATTAATTACTTTTTCATTCTTAACATAATACATACAATATACAGTAGACTCTCAACTATCCGACCTAATGTGGCGGTCGGCCGGGTCGGATAGCAAAAAAGTCGGATACACCGGAGCCGTAGGCATATCAGCCTCTGTAAGGTCAATGACCGCCACCCTATTGCGTTGAATGTACTTGTTGCTATTTGGATGCGTACGTCATATCAGTTTGTCCTTATAAATGACGTACAGTAATAAATGAATTAGAAAGAAATGAAATAAGAATTCGCAACTACAGTATCTTTCACAAAACCTTTATTTGAAGGACGAAACAAAATGTGTAGTTAACAATAAGTTGAATGAGTTTTACTATGAGTTTTAATTTATACGAAAGCTTTCAACCAAATTAGTTGTTAATATAAATCAAATTATAATAACCTAAAACTACGTACTGTATAATGAAAGAACAAGTGAAACTTACATTGTCTAAGGTTTGAAAAAGTCTGTAATTGAGACCTGCTTCTTTCCTCGCATTAATTTCCTCGCCGCTATATCCTTCCACTTACGTAAACATATGATGTCTGCTGGTGTTGCTTCTTCTTGCTGGCCAATGTATTCCACTGCTGTCTCGATCGCCTTCAGGCCTTCGGAGTGGGTTATACGATCGGAGGGTTCATCACCTTGTTCCTCTTCAATCGGCTGTTCATTTAATACCATCGCTACAATATCTTCGTCTGCAATTACTTCGATTTCATCCTTTGCCAACCATTCTGTGATGTCTTCCAATGAAGCTTCCTCACATCCGGGAACTTTTTCTAACAGCGCAGTGTTATCAGTTGCATTTTCCACATCACATCGCTGTTCTACCTCTTCCCACTTATCACTAGCTCTGTGATCCAGCAAAAGTTTCCACGATCGCACAAGTGTTAAAGATGGAATTTCATCCCATGCCTCAGACACCCATCTGATGACGTCAAGCATGTCTACTGACTGTAGTGCAGTCGCAACTTCTGTATTATCAATTGTCGCGATGATATAGCTTAGTAGCCTACGTCGATATTTCTTTTTCAAAGTTTGGAGCACTCCCTGATCCATTGGCTGACATATAGATGTAACATTTGCAGGCAAGAACAAAGCTTTTATGTCTCCATCTTTTAATTGGTCATTTGCTGGATGTGAAGGAGCGTTATCCAAAACTAGGATTGCTTTCCTTGTTAAATTGTTTTCAGCTAAATGTTTTTCAACTTGTGGCACAAATTCCTGTTCAAACCAATTTTTGAAAATTTCTCCATTCATCCACGCCTTTTTTTGATGGGTATAATGCAGGGGCAAAGAACTAAAATCTTTAAGATTTTTAAAAGCCCTAGGCTTGCGAGATTTTCCAATCAAGGTCAGTCTCAACTTGTGGTTTCCGGTTGCGTTACTACAAGCTAAAACTGTAACGCGGGTCCTTGCTCTTCTTGAACCCTGGTGTGGCCTTTTCCTGTTTAGACGCTAGTGTTTTAGACGGCAACATACGGTAATTCAAACCCGTCTCATCACAGTTGTACACTTGTTCTCCGGAAATACCTTCCTTATCAAGCAGGTCAAAAAAGTGTTTTTTAAAGTCAGGGACAGCGTATTAGCAGACAATGCTTCACCACTAATCGTCATCTGACGAACACCACAACGTTTCTTCCAGCAATCAAGCCACCCGTCACTGGCAGTACACTCACCATCGTCTCCTTCGATCTGTTTTTTAAACTGAATCGCTTTTTCTTGGAGCAAGGGGCCTGAAACCGTCAATCCTTTCCCCCTCACATTTTCATACCACAGATATAAAGCCTCTTCAACTTCCACATGTTTTCCTTTTTGCATAGTTTTTCTAACTTTCACGCCACTGCCACTTGCTTGCTTAGAACACCATTTTTCAATCTCTGCGCGATTTCTTCGCCAATCACCCACAGTAGTTTTTCCAACTCCTAACTCCAGTGCAATTTTGTTTACCGACTCACCAGAATCCATTCTTTTTATTGCTTGCAGTTTTTCTTCCAAAGTTACTACCATTTTCTTTCGTTTGTCACCCATATTTCACTTAAAAATAAAAGCCACCAACAATACTGTATACACGCTTTATAACAAATTAACAATCCACGAACGACTGAACCGCACGGACTGACTTCTGGATACAGACTGACTGATGCACCTGTTACACACTCAAGTAGGAACACGAAACTTTCCTGTCACAACATGAATCAATTGGCGTACTGTATTGGTAACTGGTGATTCACTGATTCACGCGTAAGCACCTTCACCCGCGTGGCGGGATTGCTCACATGACGTTTGAAGGCGCTAGTAATCGGATCGGAAATACTGCATACGTACCATACTTTTTTTTTTTTTTTTTTTTTTTTTTTTGAGTAGCGGGTCGGGTCGGATAGGCCGGAGGTCGAATAGTCGGGAGTCGGATAGCCAAGAGTCTACTGTACTCATAAATAACATGGCGATTCTTCCATTAAAACCAACAATTCACATTTAAGGTTGATCAGAAATTACACAACTTACATCCTTACATTTACATATAAAATTATAAACATTATATTTTAATTTCAATTGAACTTCTATTAATTAATTAAGTATTTATCATTTACTATATCATTAATTTTTCAAAAAAATTTTGCTTTGTTATCAACCTTCCTTTTACATAACATTTCATTTAAAATTTGCTCCTTACACCTTGAACATTTTACTTTATTTAAATTGCATTATAAAATTTATACTTACAGTACATCATTCACATACTGTCATAAACACAAAATATCAACACCAGTAACTCCATGTACCTTCTGAAACATTTAACAACAATGTTATTCCATAAACTAAATACAATTTAACATTTATTTATTTATTAAGTATTATCAAATTTAAATCTCATAAAATAATTTAAATTCATCATCAAAATTCAATTATATAACATTTTAAATCAATCAAAATTATTTAAACAATTCAAATTACTTTAATTCCATTAAATATTGAAAACACAATATTTTTAATTACTTTACTCCAATTACAATAATTACAATTCATTTGTTATTATCTTCAAAATTATTTTTGTCATTTATTTAGTCTGCTCAAATACTATTATTGTTATTATAATAACAATGGTAGACAAATTCTACTACATACACTCATTGTTTACATAAAACATTTTACAATACAGACACAATTAATTTCACTCTAATGTATTTACAAATCTTCATCATTAATTTTTCAATTTTACCACACTTCATTTCCAACTTCAGCAAGGTCCTAACCATACATTAAAATATTTAATATATTTAAAATGTCCGTTTATGGATTTCTTATCTAACCGCCATCGTTGTATAATAGTCTTACTTTTTTATAACATTTCTCATTCTTACTCACACTCAATTTATTATTATTATTATAATAACCCCTATCAACATAATATTTGACACCATTATTACCTATTGATTCATAAAACCGGTCTACGTTTGTGATTTCAATTCTGTCTCCGTAAGTATTTTTATTCAACATCAAGTAATTTATTTTCTCATCATATTCATTTACTATACTCATTAAAACATCAGGTAAGTTATTATTATTTATACAGGTATCATCAAAATAATTGTCAATCTCTATTTTACAAGGTAAGTATTTTGTATCATTTATCTTCACCACTTCTAACCTCTCTTTCAACTCATTATATTTTCTCTTTAACTGATATATTATTATCTCCCTATCTGCACACAACTCTCTCTCAAAACATCTTTCATCAACATAACACCTGTCACTACCCCCCTGAACTATCTCATTCCATGCAAAGGGCCACACAAAATACTTATTACCTCTACTACCAGGTAAACCACAAAAAACTAAGGGACCACACGAAGACACCACCACACCACCATGAGAGGAAACTCTGTCCTCATAAAACACCTGTGAACATTCCATTTCACAATAAACTTGGGGAAAATCTGCCCTCTTCCCCTCTAAACTCTCTACACACACACACTCATACCCTCATCAACACTTTTTCTGCTCACAACCTTACTCTCTAACACCACGTTTTTAATTTCGCCACTGTTATTACTCGTTGACTCATTGTTATAATTATCGCTACTACTCACCTGGTCTTCCATCACCTGTTTTGCATCTAAACTACTACCACTGTTAATACATGTCTCTCCGTTATTTTCACTTATTTTGCTCTTATCTGTTTTTATCACACACACTCCCATTCTCTCAATATTCTGTTCTAATTTGTTCAAGTTATTTTTAAATATTTCATGGGTATTTTCTACATGCTTATTGATCTCATTGATATGGTTTTTTAACTCATTAAATTTTATATTTTGTTCATTGAATCGATTATTTTGTTCATCTAATTTCTCATTGACACTACTTTTAATTTCTTGGATTTCGTTTTTCTGTTCATCGAATTTATTATTCATATCACTGAAATTACTATACATCATATTATACAATCGTGTTAACATATTGTCCTCATCGGACTTCTTATTTTGGTTGACTGAAATAGGTGTCGATTGATGTTCGACATCTTTCATTATTTTTGATTCGGTTATTTCTACATTACTGTCAGTGAAGCTGACTTCATCATTACTTTCACTCGTTTGAATTCCTGAGTCGCCTTTGTTGGCCGACTCAGGTGACATTTTCATACATTAACTTATTTTCGGCTTCATCGCCTACAATTATATTACTTTCATTTTCGTTAGTAGCCATTATTTCTTCTTTATAAGATTTGTTCATTTACTCTAATTAATTTAATTCATCATAACACAATTTCAATTTTATATTCAATATGTTTTCATCTTGTATGTCTTAACTACGTATACTATATCTCGTTCAAGTTGTATTTAATTTACACACTTTTACGTAATTTTTACGTACCGTTACTCAACCTTGAATCAAACTTGCATTCCCGTAGGTGCGGAATTTCATATATAACATTTATTTAATAAAATTCGTTCCTAGTTCGTGGCGCCAAATGTGATGTTATGATTTTTTACGAATTATAAAATTTTTTCACCTACCTTAAATTCTGTCCAGGATCCCAGCACGAACTGTGAATGCAAGCATGATTGCAAGGTTACACTAATAACATGCACAACTCTCATTTAGGATAAAACCATTAATATTTTATTGCTCTCTTTAAATCAATCATTGCTTTTAGTTTGTCATTTCTTTCCAGATACTTAATGCAGAAACAAAATATTTCCTTGCTTATTAGCAAAACAATCGTATTTAAATACAAATTAACATAAACACATTATATTTAAGAAGGCGGCCCAGCCTGCTCGCACACACATTCATTCCATTACAAAACCCCTTTTATTTATACATATGTCCCATTTTATTCAAAATAATTATGTATTCGGTGTAATACTGTTACGCAAGGTTCCTGCTGGCCGCGTGGCTTCTCCTCGAGCTAGCGACGTGTCACTCACTCAGTTCTCTTTTGAAGTGTCCGAAAAGTTTATGTTGTTAATTTTTTAGATACTGCACTCACTTTCACATTGGTTTAAATACTGCCCTCACTTTCGATTGATATTGAAATTTTATTGATGAGCCCCATTTGATGGGCTGCCTGGCCAGGCTAAGCGTCAGTGAGGAACTGCGAAGAGTATCTGCCAAGTACCCCACTACCAAGGTGTTTTGGACAAGATGGAAAACAGTGCCTTATGCGTTAAAGTCTTAGTCGTTGCACACACAACACGTGTAACTCCTGTGTGTTGGACGTTGACGAAATCTGGTGTCCACTGGTTTACGTCACTGAAAAGGTGTGTCCTTAATCTTGCATCCGTCTTGTTCCACGCACATGTTGAACAAAATTCGCAAAAAGCCATTTTGCTCGACTTCTGTAAGCGTCGTTTATGCGCTCCGCAGGTGTTTGTGCGTTTGTGTGCATTACACAGTACTGAGGTTCTGTGAATTAAACCGTTGTTGACAACATGCCACATTCCATTATAACGACTTCACATCACAGCTCCTTTGTTTGACAAAGCTTTTATTTAACATGTGGCTGGCCACACAGATGAAAACAAATTTATGATTTTTTAATAAAATAAAAAGCCCTTCCTTTTAGCCCCGTTACAATGCTAATAATTCCAAAATGTGAAAATTACAAATATCATAAACACTGCTCCATCACTCCAGTGGTAGAGAGTATGTGAACAACTACCAAAGACTATATACAAGTAAGTTACTATTAAATATGTATATAAGTACTTATGCTGTGTGTGTGTGTGTGTGTGTGTGTGTGTGTGTGTGTGTGTGTGTGTGTGTGTGTGTGTGTGTGTGTGTGTGTGTGTGTGTGTGTGTGTGTGTGTGTGTGTGTGTGTGTACAAGTATAGCATGTTGGCTCACTTTCCAGAGCCCTATATAAGTAATTGAGAATCTTCAAAGAAATGCAGAAAATACACTTACACAGTGCGCAACACAAAAAAACTAAATCAGTGGTGGCAGATGTCTGTTTTCAGATTTAAATACAAACATTCCATCACCATTAATGCTTAAAATTATATTATTTTTTGTACATTTCTGGAAATTGCTGGTTTTGATGGAGGTGTAATGCACTACAAAATATGAAAATTTCTTCTATAAGAATAGTTCCTCCCTTAAAATCTGTATTGAAAAAATATTTTTTACGTTTCTTGTCTTTTTGATGTAAATGAAATTGTAGTGGTTTTTAGTAAATTTGGGCTTAAAATTATGAACACTTTATGTATACTTTGAACAATGAAACAGAGCTTACTTCTTGAAGCAATGGCCTATAACAATGAAGAACTAATAATAATTTAGTTCATAGTGTGTGTTTTAATCATAATAATACAAATGTAAATAACTGTAGCTACAAATGCTGTTGCAATGAAAACAAAGTTTTTAATTGTTTTCTAACGTAGACCCATAAATTTTTGACATACTTGTTCCATCCACAAACAAGATAGTTTATGCTTTTAGAAAATAATTTGTTGTTTAAACTAGCAACAACCATGTTAGGTATGTTATACTGTTTCCTCCACTTTTTGTAGTGACATCAATAAACTTTATGAAAGCCTAGTCTGTTGTGTTTGCAGATGATGTGCCACTCTTGCATGTGTCACCACACTATTGAGAGTTATTGTTGTTGTCAATTATAACCTTGACCCCTTCATCATATATAACACTTGTGCGACCATCCAGTACTAGAACACTACTCTTCTTTTGTGTAAATAATGCTGAGTATCATGGCAGGACTAATGTAAGTCATGTAGCTACTTGGAAATAACACTATAACGTTATGGAGTACTCTTGGCCAGACTACCAATGAATATGGCACTGTTGCTGACAGAAAACAAGTGCAACCACATTGGGATAATTATTACCTTACATTTGTGTAATATAAATTATATGTAATGTTATTGTATGTAAATAATTTTTGTTTCCATTTCAGTACTTATAATCATCTAATTTGAAACTGATTCAGCTTTGTACAAAGTTTATTGTAAGTAGTCGTTTTCTTTATTAAACTTTTAAATTGTGATTGTTGGCTTTGTTCTAGGATGGTTTAGTAGAGACTCTACGCCGTACAAAATTAAAGTTTGTATTTTGCTTCATACCTCATTTTGGAGCTGGCTTTTGTGAATCATCAGCTTCTTCTCCTGTATCACAAACTGTTTCTCCACCAGACACACTTATTAACATACCTCTTCTGAGAACTCAGGTAAGCATGTGCTACAAGACTTGAGCTGTTAAGTAAGCAACTCTGATATTTGATACATATGGTGGGAGTAAAAGCATGTGAGAAAAAATGTATGCCATGAAGGAATACGTTCATGTCATAGTAATGACCTCTAATGGTACTGTGTTACCACGTTCTTACCCAGATAAACACTTGGTCAGTTTTGCACCATACAGCAGTTGGTAAATGTAAAGGTTTCTGTGTACAGTTTACAACATTCCAGCAAAATGTCAGAATTGCTTACTGAACGACTCCATGTAACTGTGACACTTCAGGTATTAAACTGTATGAAATCAAATATACACATCTTGTAAATATAAAAATAATGACATATACTTCGTATATTATTTGTCATCGCCAGGTAGGTTATAAATTCACCATTATTATCATCATCTGCTACTATTACACAGGTTTTATCCCTAGGTAAGTGTTCAATATCAACATTATCATCATATACTGCACTAATTACGTCACCAGGTAAGTACTCATTATTAACCATTCTCTCAAAATCTAACCTCTCTACTAATTCTTTATAACCTTTATTCACCTTAAATCTCTCTCTCTCTCTCTCTCTCTCTCTCTCTCTCTCTCTCTCTCTCTCTCTCTCTCTCTCTCTCTCTCTCTCTCTCTCTCTCTCTCTCTCTCTCTCTCATCATCATCATCATCATCATCATCATCATCATCATCATCATCATCATCATCATCATCATCATCATCATCATCATCATCATCATCATCATCATCATCATCATCATCATACCTCTCACAACCCCATTGAATTCTCTCACTCCACGCAGAGGGCAACACAACATTATTAAAACACATCCTGGCTTTACCAGGTACACCATAAAACATAAAGGGACCATTTGGAGACCACATGTCTCCCTCGGAGGAATCTTCGTCCTCATAAAACACTTGTGAAATCTTTATTTCACTTACACCATAGGGAAAATTTGCCCTCTGCCTCCCATACTCACTTAAACTCTCCTTCCACTCTCTCTCAATCTCATTAATACTTACTATTATCTCATCACTAACCTTTACTAACCTTATACTCTCATCATCACTACTATTATTCAGTGTTTCAATGTATCACTCTCTGATACCCCATTTTCAACTACATCATCTTTATTATTATTCATCATTATCTCACCATTATGATTATCACTTATATTTTCACTATCATCACTTACCTTGTCATCTGTTATTTCATTTAGTTTATTTTTATTCCCATGAAACTTACCTGTATCTTGTTTCCATTTCTCATTTCTTTTTCTAATGTTATTTACATTATCTTGTATTTGTTTCTCCCAGGCATTTAGACAGCTGTATAAATGTTCGTCAATAGCATCCAGACGCTTATTAATACTATCTTCCAATTTAACATTTTGTTGTTCAATATTATTAATATTACTCTTTAGTTCACTAAAATTGCTTTCACATTTAACATTTTGTTGTTTCATTTACCCCCTTAATTCATGAAAATGTTTTTGTGAATCATTCATTTTCTCATTAATACTCCTCACCATATTGCACAAAAAACTCATCATATCATTATCAGATTTACTACTTTCTTTTGTTGAGACTGGAGTTGAATGAACTCTAGAATCACTTTCAATCTAGAGGTTAGACTGACTTCATTTTCATTATCTTCCATTTTAATTATTGATAATAAAATGTTTATATAAATGAGAGTTTATATATTAAACAAAAACTTTTTAAACACCACGTGCTACCATAAACATTGTATAACCTACAAATTATTCAAAAATTGCCGCCATCGCCAACCCTATTTCCTTGCACCAAACTTCAGGCCTAACTCGTATAAAAATTATACCAGTATCCTAGCAGGGACCACCAATTGTAAATATAAAAATAATGACATACACCAAAAAACTGCTTACCCCGATTCTGACTATCTTTTTTACGCACTTACCTTAATAACCAAACAGAAGATTTCAAATTATTCAAGGTCGCCACCAACATTTGGAAAAGGAAATGTGGAAACTTTTTACACCA
The DNA here is from genome assembly GCA_034769895.1 of Magicicada septendecula. NCBI lineage: Eukaryota > Metazoa > Arthropoda > Insecta > Hemiptera > Cicadidae > Magicicada > Magicicada septendecula. Next base: position 173,695,827 of record CM068376.1, read on the forward strand.
TTCCCATTAAATAATTTAGTTAAATTAATCTATTTCTTTACTTTGAAAAACTCACAGGTTCGATTAGGCGAGATGTCGACACAGAAAATAGGTTAGGTTTTGGCCCAATAACTACACTTAACACATGGTTATTGTCATACAGAAATCTGAATTTATTTTCATTGTAGTCATTCAAAAATTACTAGCCATATTCATTTTTTATTAACAAATCACTCAATATTGAGCACTCATAAAAAATATCGGTATGGAGAACCATACATGACTTCCATATTCTAAGATTTATATTTAAAATCATTTTCAGCCAAACAACCAGGCTGTGTCTTACCTGCCTTTTTATTGCTGTATTAAATGAAAAATATTATATTACATTAAAATGAAAAAATTATAATTTTATTGCCTGGCAACAAAATTATTTTATTTTTAACAATTACCATTGTTTCAAAAAGTTTAAATAAATTTTCAAGTACTTTACTCTTGTTAAAACGTAAAAGGTTGCAGGTAAACTACCCCTTCCCCTTAACCGATCTTCACCAAAATCGAAAGTCATTGAGACCTCTACAATTCAGGGACGTATGCAAAAAATTATTTCATTCTGTTTGAATTTGCGGCTGTTATCGTTTGCCATAGAAAATACGCTTGATAAAAAAACGTTGCAGGTAAACTACCCCTTCCCCTTAACCGATATTCACCAAAAACAATAGGTCTTGAGTACTCTACAAATCAGGGCTGTATGCAAAACATTATTTGATTCTGTTTGAATTTGCGGCTGTTATCGTTTGCCATAGAAAATACCCTTGTTAAAAAAATGTTGCAGGTAAACTACCCCTTTCCCTCAACCGATCTTCACCAAAAACAATAGGTCTTGAGAAATCTACAATTCAGGGCTGTATGCGAAACATTATTTGATTCTGTTTGAATTTGCGGCTGTTATCGTTTGCCAAAAAAAAAAATTTCCCTTGATAAAAAAAACCGTTGCAGGTAAACTACCCCTTCCCCTCAACCGATCTTCACCAAAAACAATAGGTCGCGAGTACTCTACAAATCAGGGCTGTATGCAAAAAATTATTTGATTCTGTTTGAATTTGCGGCAGTTGTCGTTTGCCATAGAAAATACGCATGATAAAAAACGTTGCTGGTAAACTACCCCTTCCCCTCAACCGATCTTCACCAAAAACAATAGGTCTTGAGTACTCTACAAATCAGGGCTGTATGCAGAAAATTATTTGATTCTGTTTGAATTTGCGGCTGTTATCGTTTGCCATAGAAAATACCCTTGTTAAAAAAACGTTGTAGGTAAACTACCCCTTTCCCTTAACCGATCTTCACCAAAAACAAAGGGTCTTGAGAACTCTACAATTTAGGGCTGTATGCAAATAATCTTTTCATTCTGTTTGAATTTGCGGCTGTTATCGTTTGCCATAGGAAATACCCTTGTTAAAACATAAAACGTTACAGGTAAACTACCCCTTTCCCTTAACCGATCTTCACCAAAAACAATAGGTCTTGAGAACTCTACAATTCAGGGCTGTATGCGAAACATTATTTGATTCTGTTTGAATTTGCGGCTGTTATCGTTTGCCAAACAAACAAAATTTCCCTTGCTAAAAAAAAACCGTTGCAGGTAAACTACCCCTTTCCCTCAACCGATCTTCACCAAAAACAATAGGTCGCGAGAACTCTGCAAAACCGGGCTGTATGCAAAAAATTATTTGATTCTGTTTGAATTTGCGGCAGTTATCGTTTGCCATAGAAAAAAAATCTACAGACAGACAGACACACAGACAGACAGACAGACAGACAGACAGACACACAGACACTTTTCGGAAAACGACTTTTTTTCATGTTTTGAGTGTAGTAGAATCAGAATCTGCAATAATCTCGAACACGATTTTTTTTGCCATCACCATACTTCCATTCCTTAAGGAATATGGAAGTAATTAGTTAAACAATACCGTAAATGATTAATTATAATTTCGCAAACCAGTACTTCTCTCTCTCTCTCTCTCTCTCTCTCTCTCTCTCTCTCTCTCTCTCTCTCTCTCTCTCTCTCTCTCTCTCTCTCTCTCTCTCTCTCTCTCTCTCCCCCCCCCTAAATTTGAGATCTCAATACTATTTATGAATTTTGCATTTTAGAAAAAGGTAAATTGATGTCATAATTGTTTGTCAGTCGTTCTCGATACTTAGCTGCAGATGATATCGAAGATGTTACACCATCACCTGTAAGTCACACTTTTTTGCTGAAGCACTCCACTTAAACTGTCCCAAACGGTTAAATAAAGTTCAATACTACATTTTTTTCTTTAAGAACAGTTCTTCACTGTTGTATTAGATTTATATTCACAACTTTTGGTAGGCCTATCTTTATTTGCCAGCGTAGGCCTCCTGTCACTATTACAATGCGACTGTTCTATCTGAAGGTGTTCGGCAGACTGCGGCCAGTTGGGCTCGTTTGGGTACGCTATACGCTCTTTGTGTATTTGCCACATGGCTCCACCGGATGTCCACTTCGTCCCCTGCCATCACACATTGAACATTCCAGAAGTATTTCGGAGCCGGAACTGCGTTTTAATATTGGAAAACACGTGGTTCTCTCATGATCCAAGCGTGACGTGATGATAATTAACAAATACCTCACTTTATACGGTAATGTCTGTTCGACTCAGGACATGAGTCACATATACTTCATTCTAACTTCCAATGTGTATCTAACATTGGCTTTCACAAAAGTATTATATAGAATGGTTAATTCCTGTAAATTATTAAAACAATAGTTCAGCCCCTTTTGTCCTGTTACAATCTTTATAAAATTATTATTTTTAATGAAAGACTCTTCTTAATGTCTTTTTCTTATTGATTCTACCAGTAATTTATTAATATTAGTGTAAAGTTTCATATTTTTACTAGTGTTTTGTATTTTGAAATGAATTTTAAGAATAATACATTCTCTTTACATCAGACTTTGTATTGAAAACAGATTTGTGGCAGACTGTGTCCAAACTTTGTATTCATTAATTACAGTAGTACAAAGTAATATAGGGTTAAGTCATAACCTTAGTACTTATAACTTTACTTATTACTTATATTCATATAAATGTTTGAGTGTGGTTTTCTTAAGTAATAAAAATAAGTGGGCAAAGTCATACAGTTTGACTGCTATTCACATTGCTGCTACAGCATTGACTATTACCATCGTATTTACAACATACCATAAATGCATTGTTAGTGCTTGATTTGCTTTTTTGTATGAAAGCATGGATAACTACAATGGGAAAAATTAAGTACATCTTATATTATAACTAACACAAAGGTAACCTTTAACAAAAGCATTACAAATGGAAACTATTTAAAGTTGTACTTTTCAGTTATTTAATAATTAAACTTGTACTGTTACCTTAATGTACTGCAATTTTTAAAGTGTGATTTATTGTCATGTACACAGGTGTGTGCATGTGTGGGAAATAGAGAGACAGAGACAGACAGAGAAAGCATGTTTGATATTGTATACTGAATTTTCCCATAAAGCTTCAGAAGTTTAAAGTTAAAATATATTTTGTTAGATTGGTGTCTTAAACAAAACTGATATTTATATTATACATGTATTTGTTACAGTTAAGAGGATCCCATATCTTGAGTGCTGCAAGACTCTACAAGCAGGGTTTTCCTACATTCTTACCAATAGGTGAATTCAGACGTCGGTTCCGTTTGTTAGCAATAACTAATGAGGGTGAACCACCTGTTTTGGATGTACAGACTGCAAACCCTCCTTCTGTGGCTCAAGAGCGGGTAGCAGTTGAAGAAATGCTAATGAAGTTGGAGGTAGATTCTTCATCATACAGACTTGGACTCAGTCAGGTAAGTTTTTGTTTTATATTTTCCTAGTATAACTAGAAGAAATCCCTACAATTATTTGATCTAAAAAGATACAGGTATTTTCAGGGGAAGGTATTTTCTGAGTTTTAATAAACAAAAAAATACTGCTGTGATATATGTGAGATGTATTTACAAAGTAAGTATTGTTTGGGTGTTAAAATAAGTAGACGGTTAAAATAAGCAATTGAATTGGAAAAGCAGTTATTTTCTTGCTATTAAATTATAAATACTTTAATGTACTTTTCAACATAGTCACAATCTAAATTGGGGAATATATCATATCTTGACAATAATCTGAATAGACCTTGTAAAACTCTACTGCGTGTGACATGAAACATTTCTGGGCATTCTTTTTATGTCGCTATCACTGCCCAACTCCTGGGCACCAAGAAATTCCTTAAGGTGCATAAACAGTTGGAAATCACTGTCTGAAAAGTAGGGAGGGAGATTAACTATTCACAGGTAACTGAGTTGAGCAGCTTGTATATGCATTGCCATACAACAACACAGTGCTGGAACTTAAAGGGCCTGCCTTTTGTTTTATATAATGCGTCATAACTTTCCCAGAGTTTGGCAAGATGATTCCTTGTGGCATAAATTCTACTAACAAATTCATTGTATTCCCATAAATTGGTATACATGATTTCTCATATAGAAGGAATTGTATTGAATTTCATGACTTTCGGGAAACAGATATGTCACTATTGCTGTGAATGTTGTTTGCTTTGTAATATCACTTGGTGAATCCAAATGTCATCACCAGTACAGACTGTTACCAAAAACAGTTTCCTTCATCATTATATTGCTGAAAATATTCCTGGTTTTTCTGAACGTGTAATAGAAACATGCCATTTAATCAGTGCCACCTGAAGAGTGTAAAGTGGTATGTATATACATTATTGTTAATAGTTTTATTTGATGTATTGTTTTTTATTAACCTGGTAAGCACTTATGTATTATTTTTAAAAGTAAAATAAGAGAAAACAAAAGATTATGTTAGTCACAAAATATTCTGAGAGAAACAATGTGAACTCAAATCATAAGGATTTTGAGTCTGTTTGACTATTACATTTAAATAATATTATGTATAAAGTAGTGTGAATCACATTGAAAACGAAATTAACTTGAAACGAAAGTAATGTGACAACGTATTCATTGCTTAAGATCCAAAGGTCTAAATATAATTAATCTCTCTTGATGTCTTAAGAGAATGATGACCTAATAGTGCACAGGAGAATCGTAATACATATAATTCAGTCATATATAGTATCTCAATTTGATGGAAGAACAGAGTGCATATCAGTCATATAATTCTTTTTCTTTTCCATCACAGGGTTTCATGCTTTGCATTTTTTTTTTCTGATGTCAATAGTAATTTATGAAATAATTTTTTGAATTTAATTTCAAACAGAATTATTACTGTTGCACACCACTATAGAAAAGTTATTCCGATTAGCGCTTTCAAGCTTCTCAGCTCATCTTCAGATCGACATTAACAAGAAGAAAGTAAAAACCAAACCCTTCACACCCCCACCCCTCCTCTCAGGCCACACACAACAAGCTATAATTCAAATGTTCCTTCCATACCTCCGAGCCCTGTCCCCCCTCCTCCTGTCTGTACAGTTACATATTTTTCTAGCACATCCCCGCGCGCGCGCGCGTATGTGTGTGTGTGTGCGCGCATTCTTTTTAAAACCTACTGCCTTTCTCATTCACACTTGTGAGCGCGGTCACTCACCCTTATTTTAAAAACATCCAATAGTCCTATTCAATTTAATTCTTAATGTTATCTATCCATCCTCTTTAATTTCTTTTATCTATCTCTTGTTATCTATCTTTTACTTTTTAATTATATTATAAAATATTTCTTCATTATCAAATTTAGTTTTAGTATTCATTAAATTGCCTAACCCTTTTTCTCTTTCTTTCAATATTTCTAACTCCTCCCTAAGCTTCCTTTCAACTGTATTATTTACTACTTTTAAAATTTCATAATCTTCCAAAGAATTCACAAACTTATGGTTCTCTTCTATGAAATGTCTTGCATATAACAAATTTGTTATCCTATTACCTTCTCACACTTTGTTGCAATCCTTACGTTTTAATTTATAAATTGCAATAGTTCTCGGGAATTATTAATTAAAATATTTAAATTCATCCCTGTTTCAGGCGTCGTTTGCAGTAGTACTCTGCAAATAATGATTCATTTTGCGTTACCTTACCTTTATTTGGGCGTCAACTGAAACAAATTTAAATCTTGATGTTCGTGTGCAAGTTAAACAAGGTGTCGTCTAGTGTACTCTGCAGAGAAAAACAGGTCAATGCAAATAAACAAGTACATATTTATAAGTGCATATCAAACATTATTTTATTACGTTTTACTCTGTCATTCTTGTTAAGCCACCATTCACATAAACAATTTATCCCCTTTCTCTACATTTTGTATTCTTACTTTCGAATTGATTATGGTCCGCTATTGGCCATTATTTAAAACAGATTCTGAAATACAGTTTAAAATAATTTCTATAACCTTATATTTACTTATTTAACTAGTTTATCTCTACTTTAGAAGGCAACCCAGCTTTGCTCATACATTCTCTCTCTCTCTCTCTCTCTCTCTCTCTCTCTCTCTCTCTCTCTCTCTCTCTCTCTCTCTCTCTCTCTCTCTCATTCACACTCTTTCACCCCTTTTGTTTTTTATTTAGCGCTTTAATCGATTGTCAAATTTTCATAATTAGTTTTGTATTTAAAAGGTTACTTCTCTGACGGCATCCCCACAGAACACGGGTCGCACTCCGTATATTTAGTTCGTCCAACTTAAGTTCATTGCCAAACTGTTCACTGCCTTTTTTGTTTGATGTTACACTGTCTTTAAATCCATTTAGTTATAGTTTCAATAACATTTTATTTTTTTAAACAAATTTTCGGCTCGCGAGCCTGTACATTGAACCGCGCGGTTCCACAGTTGTAGGTCGACAGCATTTGTTCTCTGCGCACTAGGCGAGAAGGAATTTATATGAACGTGACATTTTCATGGGAAAGCTGGCCGACCTGTGCGCGCGTATGCGTGAATGCACACCCTTGTTGATAACCTGCATTCCAGTGCCTCACCGCGACAGTCCCGTAGCTATAGTTTGTTCACAAAATATACTTCGTTTAGGAAAAACTTTAGACTACAGACTCCTTCCTTCTGTACCATTACAATACCCCCCCCAATGAGAGGTTTTCTGCCGAAACAGAAAAACTCTCATTGCTAAACCCTCAGAGGACCAGTGAGGATATGGTGCCAACAACCCCCCTTAATAAATCATGGGTAAACTACCCCCCTAGTTCGGCGACTATGGCTGCACTTGAATGATGTTACTGGACTTCTCTGTTCGAGATCCCAACACCATAAAATCAGACAGGCACTCACCACCGTACCACCTAACCTTGTAACATTTCAACAAAAAATCAATAACTAGCCTTATACCAAACCAGATCCTCAACTGATATATCTCCCCTTACATATATGCTGGATTGCCTTTAGCAAAGTACTTGGTGCATACACATGTTCATTACTAGCTTAAATAAAAGATCTCTAAATATTCTTCATTAATGTAACATTCACACAAACATTTCATATTTACCTTTAAATAAAATTTACTCCCCTTTCTCAACTTTTAATTGTTTGCTTGATATTATTATTTCAAATCAAATTAAATTATTTAAATTTCATTCAAGTAGTGAAATAAATCTAAGTCCATTACCAACGATCCACATTAAAGTTAATTTACATCATCTCTTTCAACTAGTTATTTTAATCACAATTTTCAAAATTCCAAAATCTTTTAAATGAATTTACTTTTCCTTATAAATCCTCATAACTATATGCTAACAATCATAATAAACAAAATAAAATAAACAACTTATCTCTATCATCAACCCCATTACCACTACATTTGGTTACAAAACATATCACATAAACACTATTACTCAGCTGATACCTCATCAACATACATCTCATCAACACACATAATCTTTACTTTCAAAGAATTTTTTTTTTTTTTTTAATTCCGGATACATATATTCTGACAATTAATCAAAGAAACAAAATTACCAAATTAAATTAATTAATAAAAGAACCTATGAATTGATTACATGAAACATTATACATTTAATACCAGCCATCAGCTGATGCCTCATTATCAGGTGAATGACCTTTCTCTCAGTACCCTGAATACAAATAAACATAATACAATATCAACATTCATAAAGAACACAAAACTCATTTCATTAAAATAAACATTTCATTTGCATCTGAATACAATTTACAAACATTTCAATTTTAATTTCAGTTGAACCTTTTATTCCTCAACCTTTGATTATTTATCATTTATTGTACCATGAAATTCTTCACAAAATTCAAATTTATTATTAACATTCATTTTACATCCCATTTCAAATTCAAATTGACCAAAAAATTTACACAACTTACAGCTTTATTTTAGCTTTAAATTCTATTAACTCTTTAACTTGTTACATTTATTATTACATTTCAATTATGAATTTCTATTAAGTATTTTTTATCATTAATTTGTTCGGGTGATTCTCAGTCATTCACAATGATTTGATTTATTGAATGGGCATTAAATATAACCTTACCACCTTCTTCCTTCGAACAACCCGTAACGGATTTATATAGGGTGGGGATTTATATAGGGTGACACCGATATCTCTATAATATTTACCTCCACCACTTTCTCTAACTCCACTTAAATCATTATCTTCTTTTTACAAAAATACCTGATACCCTCTTTGTACCTAGGATGTGTGTTTCCTCACCTGTAATTCACATTCATAATTTCTTGCCCCTCCCGGGTATATCGGCAGACACTCCTCTAAAACCCTCTACTACCTGCCACAACGCCTTGCGTTGAGGACTCCTTACACCTCCACCCTAACTACAAAATATATGTACCCTGCTCTCACCTATTTACTCTCCATTTACATCACTCTCACTGTATCTATATACATGCACTCTCGCTACTGTGTCCCTACTAATACTCCGTTTCTGTATTACTTTTTATTCCAAAATTTCTTACGTTGTCTAATACCCATTTAAAATTAACTTTGGCTGAGTCAATGCCTTATTGAAATAATTATCACCCAAACTCTAACTTTTTTACAACATTTTACATTAATATGATCATTGAAAATTACACTAGGAAATTCATAATTACCTCAAATTAATTTAATCACCTAATTTAAAACCTCTTAAACTCATTTAATTTCATTATTAAAATATTAAACATTGTAATTTACTTAAATTGCATTATAAAAGTCATACTTGCATATGGTCACACATTCAATCAAATAAAACATGATTACTGCCATAGACTCAAACTATAAACAATTCTCACCACAAATATAACGTACAACCATATGTACCTTCTGAAACATTATAACAACCATATGACTCCACAACTAAACACATTTTTACTTTGACTCATTTACTATTTATTATCAGGCTCAAATCTTATAAAAATCATTTAAATTCATTATCAAAGTTCATTTCCACATCATTAATTAATCAATTAATTCATCTCAAATATTTAATTCAATCAGTTTTAAAAACACTAGGTTATTTTAATTACATTATACCAAAATAATTACAATTCATTTGCATTATAAACTTCATAATTATTCTCATTATTTATTTAGTCTGATAAAATATTATTATTAAATCAATTCTCTTTGCATACCTACATGTTTACATAAACTATAAAGTACAACATAACCTATTATACAAACACATTTAACATCACTATAAATTTATCTACAATTTTTTCGCCATTATTTTATTGTTTACCACATTTCATTTCATAATTTAGCCAAGTCATTACCATAAACTAAAATATTTAAATGTTCATTTACTGCTTGTCTAACCACCATCATCGTATTAGTCTGACTTTCACATAACACTTCTCATCTTTATTTATACTCATTACATTATTATTATTTATATAATAACTCTTTACTATTGATTCATCCCCTATATCGCAAGAATAATTCCCCAGATTACTCCTCTTTATTAATTCATAAAACCCGTCTACATCGGTAATTTTTGTCCTGTCTCCGTCAGTATTTTTGGTTGCCCTCAGGTAAGTTATATCGTTATATTCATTTACTACATCAGTTATCTCATAAGGTAAATAATCAATATCACCAAACTTATCATCATTTGCTGTACTACCTATTTCGCAAGGTAAGTATTCCATATTATTAACTCTCGTAATATTTAATTTCTCTACTAACCCTTTATAACCTCTGTTCAGCTTAAATATTTCTATCACTCTCTCTTTCTCATAATCACTTTGTATTTCCATTAAAACTTCATTGCCACTATTATTATTTATTTTACCTTCTGACACCACATTTTTAACTATATCATCATAATTACCACTAGTTTTAAATTCGTCACCTTATTATTTGTACCTTCGTTATTTTTGTTCTCGTTACACTCACCTGTAACTGTACCATTTTCTACCTCCTCCTTCAGAGTTCTACTTTCGTTTATTTCGTCTTGTATTTTATTTATATTTATCGTTATTTCACCTTTCATTCCAGCAATAATCTCATTCTGTTTCTCTAGTTTCTTATTTATCTCAACAAGCTGCTCACTCACTCCCCTAAAACTTTCATTTATGCTTTTAAACTGGTCATTCATACTCAATTTACTCATTTCTATTTCGCTTCTTATGTTTACAAACTCGTTATTTATTTCTACTAACTTCTCGTCTTGTTTGTTAAATCTCTTATTTGTTTCTGCTTTTATCTCTACACTATCTTTGTTTTGTAGGTCAAATTTATTATTCATCTGTAGGCTATTTGCATTTATCTCTGATTTGATTTCCATTCTAAACTCATTTAAACTCGTGTTCAAATTCTTATTTTTTACTTCATTTCAGTTTTAAATTCATTTAAATTATCATTATTCTTTTTCATTACTTCCATAATCAACGCTAATTGATTAAATATGTCTACATTATTGCTTTTGCTATTCTTAGTGTCTACTATTTCAGTTTTCATCTACGCTCTCGTTAATATTTGTCGATACTAAACTGTCTTGTGTAACGTTTAATATTGACCCCCCCCCCTCTCTACACTCTCACATAAATTTGCATTCGTATTTTTCTCTGCCATTTCGACTAAGTTGTAAATTATTTAATTTTAATTTACAATGTCGCTGTTATGGGGGCCATGTGCAATAGTTCACGGGAATTATTAATTAAAATATTTAAATTCGTCCCTGTTTCAGGCGTCGTTTGCAGTAGTACTCTGCAAATAATGATTCATTTTGCGTTACCTTACCTTTATTTGGGCGTCAACTGAAACAAATTTAAATCTTGACGTTCGTGTGCAAGTTAAACAAGGTGTCGTCTAGTGTACTCGGCAGAGAAAAACAGGTCAATGCAAATAAACAAGTACATATTTATAAGTTCATATCAAACATTATTTTATTACGTTTTACTCTGTCATTCTTGTTAAGCCACCATTCACAAAAACAATTTATCCCCTTTCTCTACATTTTGTATTCTTACTTTCGAATTGATTATGGTCCGCTATTGGCCATTATTTAAAACAGATTCTGAAATACAGTTTAAAATAATTTCTATAACCTTATATTTACTTATTTAACTAGTTTATCTCTACTGTAGAAGGCAACCCAGCTTTGCTCATACATTCTCTCTCTCTCTCTCTCTCTCTCTCTCTCTCTCTCTCTCTCTCTCTCTCTCTCTCTCTCTCTCTCTCTCTCTCTCTCTCTCTCTCTCTCTCTCATTCACACTCTTTCACCCCTTTTGTTTTTTATTTAGCGCTTTAATCGATTATCAAATTTTCATAATTAGTTTTGTATTTAAAAGGTTACTTCTCTGACGGCATCCCCACAGAACACGGGTCGCACTCCGTATATTTAGTTCGTCCAACTTAAGTTCATTGCCAAACTGTTCACTGCCTTTTTTGTTTGATGTTACACTGTCTTTAAATCCATTTAGTTATAGTTTCAATCACATTTTATTTTTTTAAACAAATTTTCGGCTCGCGAGCCTGTACATTGAACCGCGCGGTTCCACAGTTGTAGGTCGACAGCATTTGTTCTCTGCGCACTAGGCGAGAAGGAATTTATACAAACGTGACATTTTCATGGGAAAGCTGGCCGACCTGTGCGCGCGTATGTGTGAATGCACACCCTTGTTGATAACCTGCATTCCAGTGCCTCACCGCGACAGTCCCGTAGCTATAGTTTGTTCACAAAATATACTTGGTTTAGGAAAAACTTTAGACTACAGACTCCTTCCTTCTGTACCGTTACAATACCCCCCCCCCAGTGAGAGGTTTTCTGCCGAAACAGAAAAACTCGCATTGCTAAACCCTAAGAGGACCAGTGAGGATATGGTGCCAACAACCCCCCTCAATAAATCATGGGTAAACTACCCCCCTAGTTCGGCGACTATGGCTGCACCTGAATGATGTTACTGGACTTCTCTGTTCGAGATCCCAACACCGTAAAATCAGACAGGCACTCACCACCGTACCACCTAACCTTGTAACATTTCAACTAAAAATCAATAACTAGGCTTATACCAAACCAGATCCTCAACCGATATATCTCCCCTTACATATATGCTGGATTGCCTTTAGCAAAGTACTTGGTGCATACACATGTTCATTACTAGCTTAAATACAAGATCTCTAAATATTCTTCATTAATGTAACATTCACACAAACATTTCATATTTACCTTTAAATAAAATTTACTCCCCTTTCTCAACTTTTAAGTGTTTGCTTGATATTATTATTTCAAATCAAATTAAATTATTTAAATTTCATTCAAGTAGTGAAATAAATCTAAGTCCATTACCAACGATCCACATTAAAGTTAATTTACATCATCTCTTTCAACTAGTTATTTTAATCACAATTTTCAAATTTCCAAAATCTTTTAAATGAATTTACTTTTCCTTATAAATCCTCATAACTATATGCTAACAATCATAATAAACAAAATAAAATAAACAACTTATCTCTATCATCAACCCCATTACCACTACATTTGGTTACAAAACATATCACATAAACACTATTACTCAGCTGTTATACTCTACTCCAATTTAAATATATTAATTACAAAATTACATAATTTCCACCTACCTGCAAAGCTTCTATTAAGGTCCAGGATCCAATCACATGAATATCAGATGCAAACCTGTGTTAAGGTTATCGAAATAACTGATTCTACACATCGTTATGAAGAGAAATAATTAGTTTTAATTATCAATTATTGCCATTTTAAAATTTTTTTTATCAAATACAGTTACTTACATGCTTTTCGAATATGGTGTAATTCTTGTTTATACCTCTTATTTTCTAAACTTACATACTATTACTTACAACTTAAGATAGCCCAGCCTGCTCACGCACTACTCACATTCTTAAAAACATAAAAAACCCCCCTTTTTACTTTGATTGATTACTGTAATACATGATATGATCTCCCCGCCGGTAACGCGTATATCTGCGACCTCGTGGTCGCCGCGTGGTGAGTTGGTAGTTGTCCCGAAAATGAAGAAAAATATATCAAATTGGCATGTTACTGTTCAGTAATTATTCACTCTCACTTCCACTGATTGAAATAACAATTAAATCACTTTTACTGTCCCATGTTAAAATTTTGAGAGGAGCTACCTCTATAAAGGACCCGGCCGGTTACTCTAGGGATTAACAACTGCGCAACTTACTTGGGCGAGCGGGAGGAAACAGTGTTCCACGGCCATCAGATCTCGTTGTCGTTCATAGCTGAATTGCTGTGTTCTATCGACTTTATGCATGAAACATAGTGGTTATATCAGCAAAGAGTGTCGACGATCTCTAGACACTGCTTGTCTGATGTCACTAGCAGTAGGCGGTACTTAACTATGTTTCCTGTAGGTCGTCTTGCTGATCTCACAAACTGTTCGTTCATTCGCCATTTTTTACAGCGTCGTTTAAGTTTCTTGGCGTCCCACCAGCGCGCATGCTTGAGTCGTTGAGTACGTGCACCATCACACTCGCGCACAGTTCTGAGAATTCAAGGGTGTTACAAATTCTTTGCTTGGTTTCGCAACTGATTACTGCGTCTTGCTGCTTTGTTCTAACTGTTATCTTGCCACGTGGTCTGTTACAATGGAATTAATGTTTGTCGGAAAATAAAACTTTCACAATATTTTTTCCAAAACCCCAAAAAATGAAATAAATGAAAATAAATGACATACAAAGACCCCAATACTGCAATAAATGAAATTACCCAATTTTGACGCGTTACAATACCCCCCCAATGAGAATTCTTCTGTCCAAAACAGAAGAAATCTCATTGATAAAACCCCTAAGAGGACCGGTGAGGAACTGGTGCCAACAACCCCCTTGTTCTAACTCTTCATGGGTACACGACCCCCCGGGCTCGGCGACCATGGACGCATCTGAACGAGATCACTGGACTTCTCCGTAAGAGATCCCAACACCGAAAAATCAAACAGACAAGTACCACAGCACACCTCACCTTCTAACATGCTACCCCCCAAAATCCTCAATCCCTGGCTTAGATTATGCCAGATCCTCAACCGATATGTTTCCCCTTGTATGCAAGCTGGGCTGCCTTTAGCAGATACTGGGCTCATACACACTCACATTACCTATTATAAAATTGAAAAAATTTTCAAAAGTTATTTAAATTACAACCCATTGGTTGTTTTCAGGTAAAATCAAATCATAAATTTTGTATATATTTTAAATTATTCTCTTCACTGGTTTCTGTTTTTATTTAAAATAAATTGATTTAAACATTTCTTATAATTAAGAACATCCTTAACCTAACATGTGAATACTTAGAGTCTAACAATACAAGTCAATACAATAAATCAATAAAATAAACATGGTTAGTACACAAACAACAAAATAATCAAAGCTTAAAAATATTCATTAGCTGGCAGGCGCAAAATCATTTTTTTTTTTTCAAACATTTTCTAAAAAATTTTAAAATTCAAAGAAAAAAATTTAAATTTATTAAAATGTTTCCTTTACATATAGAAATTATTTAAAATTTGCTCAAATTGATCAACAGAAACAAAAGTTGAATTCACTTCCATACTAAACAAGCTTAGTCTGTATATGACCTCACTGTTAGCTGATCAAAACGAGGTCAAGTCCAAAACCCTTGACCTACATACGTTATGTACAATTTCTATCTGAAAATACATTTAACATCTGTAACAATCGGTCTTACAACACAAAATATCATAAAATGAAACATTTAAAATTAACAAAATATTATCATAAATAATAAGCAAATTGACATTTAAATTATTCAAAATAAACAATTCTTAATTTTACATTATTTTCAAATTCTATCAAAATTTTGTCACTGGTTTCAATAAAAATATATTTTCATTATAAATCTCTTTCTTTATTCAACAATCTTATTCTACACTACTGTGGGTGATGTAAATTATTTATCTCATTTAATTTACTACTTGATCTGTATACATATATAATCTTTATCTCTCTGACTGTAACCTCTAACAACTGTAACTCACATGACACCCACCTCTATCAAAATATCTATCAAAACACTCTCTAAACCCAACTTACTAATAAACTCAAATCGCCACCTTCTCTCTCTCTCTCTCTCTCTCTCTCTCTCTCTCTATATATATATATATATATATATATATAAAATACTCTCTAACCCTTTGTACTTAGGATACGTGTTTCTCCCCCAAAAACTCATTTCCCATTATCTGGTCCCTGGATTCTACCTAAGGCGACCCCTTCCCACTAAATCGGTCCCATCCCGTCCCAACTTATCATTATGTTGCGGACTCCTACATTACACTACCCCCTACTACAAAATTGCCATTCCCAAAATCTCAATCTTATTACCTCACTTCATTACAATAAAATAACATCAATTATAAACATCAATATATCGCTCAAAACTCTACATATATTCTCCATAACTACTGTGTCAACCTCAATACTTCTCAATTCTCTAACATTAACTCAAAACCATATTACATGAACTCGAAACAATATTTTCTCTCTACTACCATTTTAACTTTAACTTCAACTTGGACAGATCTATGTGTCCCATAAAATATTCATCACCCCAAAACTATCTTTTATTAACTTTCGCCAATTATTACTTTATTTCTCACTTTAAATAGCATCTGTAATACATTGAAACATTACATTAAACATTAATTACCTGGAACATTTACAACCAATATACCAGTGACATTTTATTGCTGATCAGCTGATATTCCTAACATAATGAAAACACATCTCATAATTGAACAAATTACCTGAAATATATACTGATCAATACTTAATTCTAACCTCCTTGTTTCCCCTTTTTCTGATTCTGATACTTTATGTTAACCGCCTGCCAGACAGTTTAATCATTTACTTAGTTGCAAACATACACAAATTATATAGAACATATACTTTATATCAACTCTTATATCTAACCTGCTAAGCTACAATATTACCTTTAAAAAATTATACAATGAACACCTTATAGTGAATGTATGAGCAGCTAGTTATTTAAACAGAGCACAAGCATTTTTATTGGATCAAAATTTTAGTTAGCAATCTTTATGTTATCAAATTTAAATTCGTGACTCCTCTGAGTCACCTCCCATCCACACACTCTATTGCAAGTTATGTAAGGCTGTGGCGCCTCGTCGCTTCCACAAAGACGGCATATTTTGGAGTAGTGTGACCTCTCCGTGTCTTTGCTTCGGCAGTTACATTTTAACGTTATGAATATCAACATATTCTTGTCTATAATTAAACGCCCTTAAACGGGTCTACCACCTGGCTTTGCTGCCCCCATGCGGGCAGAGTGGTAGCCGCTGTTCCCTAGTACCTGGATTTCCCCTAAATTTCACCCCCCATTTAATTTCTACTATATACCAATTCAAGTCAGCTATGGTCAAGGGACTTGATATGACCATAGCTGGCCGCTAGCCAAATCCACGATTAGTGCTGGCAAGGCAGTAATCGCCCGAAAAGTCGGGGAAATCTAACTTGCATTTCAATGCCTGTTTCATTTATCATTACTATGTGCGACACGAGCGTCTATCAGTGTGCAAATTGAGTTTACACGAAAAAAAATGTGCCGCACATTGTCGCCATTTTGGCCTCCGATGGAGGTAACACTCTCTGTTACCCCCAACCCATTTCACTATCTACGAGAGCACAGGCCACCCCCGCAATAGCAACTTAATAACTAACTAATTAAATTTTTATATACATTCTAATATAATATTTTCATCAATAATCATTTTACTCATTCATAACTTTCTACCATTGGACTTTCTTAAAATTTTCAAAATTTATTATTAATAATTAGTATATATCATTTTTCAGTTATTATTAAAATTTTTTTTTTTTTTTATCATTTTTATTGAACACAATTATTTCAAATAATCTCACTATTGAATTAAAATCTGAGTTACACCTGTAAACATTTTTATTATACATGATTCATACTGTAAAAGTTCTATACCTACAGTCCATTTAACATGATATACACAAAACATATTCACCATACCACATTACTTTCACCTCACCTCTGAAACATTTAACACAAATTTTAGTTTAAATCAAACACTTTATCATTTAATTACAAAATTCATCTCGTAAAATAATTTGAATTCATTAAAAAATTTAATTACACAGTATTTAAATAGTCAATCAAAACATTTAAAACACCTCAGATCATTTTAATTAATTTAATTATTAACAATACAAAATTCATTACCATCAAAACAATTACAATTCTCTAATTACTGTTATCAAAATTAATTCGGTTTATTTATTTAAATTGCAGAATATTATTATTATTACAACAATTATCTTACGTTGTAACGTGTCCAAAATTGGGTCAGTTTATTTCTTACAGTTATAGGATATGTGTATTTCATTTATTTCATTTTTTTGGGGTTTTGGAAAAATATTGTGAAAGTTTTATTTTACGACAAACGTCCATTCCATTGTAACAGAACACGTGGTAAGAAACAGTTTGAAACAAAGCAGCAAGACGCAGTTTCTGTTGTGTAACCAGTCAAGGAATTTGCACCACCCTAAATTACTTAGAACTTTGCATATATGTGACCACGCACTCACGCGCAGTACAAGTCCGCGCTCGGAATGACGCCGTCGCCCAAAAAACCAAGATGCCGGGAGAACAAATCTATTCACCGTCTCTTTGGCCGACTTACAGGAAATGTAGTTAAGCCCCGCCTACTGCTAGTGACATCAGTCTAGCAGCGCCAAATATCGTCTACACATTGGGCTGATATAACTACTATGTTTCATGCATAGAGCTCATAAGCCACAGCAATTCAGCCTGAACGACGACGAAAATCAGGTGGCAGTGAACGGCAGCTTCCTCCCACCTCAACACAGTCTACCTTAGGCAGAGACGCTAGGCAGTCAACAAGAAGCCGACTCCGTTAACAAACGTTTACAGTTTTGGCGGTGTCCCGGTCGGTGTAGTTTTATAAGATGTGAGTAAAACAACAATATCGCTAATACCGACCGGGACTCGAGGAAATTACGAAATACCGAGTATCATTTGTGCGGTGGCGTGGTGACTTACAATAATGAGTAGTGAACTTTTAACTCGGGTAACCGACACGTGTTTTATTCGTCCTGAATAGTGACAGTGAAAAACTAAATAAATAGATCTGTAAATTAATCAAACGAGGGGTAACGTATGAATTTGAATGAAAGAGAGAATGTGCAGAATGAGCTGTCTTAATAATGATCATTAAAAATTGGTACCAAAAAACAAAATTAGATTTAAAAAATTTTATCTTGTAGTGTTCTGGTAGTATCCATAAAACTTGTGTGAGAAATTAAAATCATTTAATTTACAATATAATCATGTGTTAGACTAAGTTATTTCGTCATTACCACTTTCTCATTTCTGTGTTGCAAAATTCGTCTAAACATTCCGGAATCTTTCTGAATTATTAATTGGGTGTGGTCAGATTGCAAAATCGTCCTTTTTATTTAAGGTGGAGTGTAAAGGTTTTCGATATTTTACCTATAAAAAATAATCGTGGCGACCCTGATCTTCTGAGAGAAAATTTAAATAGGTAAGTAGTTGCGGCTGAGTACAGGTAAGTCCTGGTAGTGTATTTTATGTATTAATATATTTCGGTGGTATCTTTTTGATTGTCACAAATGGCGACCCTTTCAGGATTTTCGTTTTAATTTTATTTATACGAGATAGACCTATTTTAATGCACAGAAAATAGGATGTGGTAATGACGAAATTATAAAAATGATTTATCGTATATAATTACGCACGTAGGTTAGGTTTTTGTTGTAATTCATGGTAGTATTAGGCGTTTGAGTATAGAAAAAAAAATAATAATAAAAAGTGGTTTTATATATATAAAGTGTTGTAGAAAGAAACTGTAAACATGTCTGTAATACAAGATAATGATACAATGAGTATCATACTCAGTCAATTAGAGAAAATAAATAGTAAACTCAATGTAATAAGTAGCGACATGAATAAACGTTTTGATACCAATGATACTAAGTTTGATGTACTAACTAATTCACTGTGTAGTCTTGAGAGCAAGTTAAACGAAATATGTAGAGAAGCAAAGGAGTCAAGAGAGTGTATATGTATGGGAGATAATAATACAAATGAAAATTATAATGACGAGTGTAACAATGTCGAAAATAATGAGAATAGTAATATTGAGTATAATAATGTATTTGAAGAATTAGTATCGGAGATCGATACGGTGAAACTAAATAATGAAAGGACTGATGAGTTGGTGGAATGTGAGAATTAAAGATTAATGTGTATTTATGAGTTAGAGAGAGAGAGGACAAATAATGTTGTGGTAGAGTGGGGGCAGAGGGTAAATTTTCCCCTTATTGTTGATAATGTTTATGATGATTTAATGAGTTCACAAGTGTTGTTGGTGAAGGGCAAGAGTCCTGTAATAATAGTAATAATAATAACAGAGTTAAATTTAAGTGACCAGAGTAATGTAACTGAAGATTCGGGGATTCAAATAACCCCAAATTTGAGTAGGGAGCGTACAATCAATAATGAAGAAGTCAGCTTCACTGACGAAAACGTAGCAGCACAATCTACTCCATCGACAACACGAACCAAAGAGTTGTCGATGGACGATCTGTTTAATCTAATAAAAACCATGTCTGAAAATATAAATAGCAACGTAAATGCAAAATATAAGGAACAACAAATTGATGCCAATATTAAATATAACGAAATAAGTGCGAGACTTGATGACAAATTTGACAGACAAAGTAGTGAATTAAATAATCGTTTTGATGAAATTAAGACCGAAATTAAAAGTGAATTTAATTGCAAATTGGATGAACTTAAAACTGAAATTAATAAAGTACAAATTGACAAATGAATTGAATGAAACGTTGAGTCATTCATTAAAAAATATGAATAACAGAACTGACAAAATAGAGAGTAATGTGATGGAAAAATTTGATAAACAAAGACAAAAGGTAATTGAAAATTTTGAATGCAAAACAAATGAAAATTATAATGACGAGTGTAACAACGTAATACCAGATAAAGAATTAACAAATAACAATAATGTCGAAAATAATGAATGTAATATTGAGAATAATAATGTGTTTAAAAAATTAGTATCAGAAAGTGAGATGGTGAAATTAAATAATGAAAGTACTGATGAATTTGTGGAATGTGATAATGAAATGTTAATGTGTGTTAATGAGTTAGAGAGAGAGAGGAAAAATAATGTTGTGGTAGAATGGGGACAGAGGGTAAATTTTCCCCTTATTATTTATGATGTTTATGATGATTTAACGTGTTCACAAGTATTGTTTAAGAAGGGCAAGAGTCCCGTAATAATAGATGAATTGAAGTATTTATTTTTGTTGTGTTATTGTGTACCCTCTGTCCGGAATAATTGTGAGAGTGTGATGTGGTGTTATGAAGAGAGAGAGGTAAGTAGAGAATGGTATGTAACAGAATTGTATAATTTGAATAGAAAGTATGACGAATGGAAAGAAAGTTTAAAAGTATATTTGAATAATAATGACTATAATGATTTGACAAAAGTAATTAACCCGATAATGAATGAATTTAATGACGGAGAATTAACAAAAATACCTAACGTTGACTGGTTTAATGAGTATTTGGGTAAAATGAATGAAGTCAGTTTGTATGAGTACAACACACAAAACAATAATTTGTGTGTTAATAAAATGGAACAAGGGTACATAAAACCAAGGTTAATCTGGGACGATGGAGGCTAAACTATCAAACAATAAAAGACAGTGATAAACATAATGTTTTGTGGTTCCGACATGGCAGATTTGGACAATGAAGTGCGGCAAAACTGAACAGTTAATAACTAAAGTTTGTAAATAATTGTAGTGCATTTATTTATGTGTATTGTAGAAGATCAGCTAAGCAATGTATGTATATAGGTAAGTGATAATAATAATAATAATAATAATAATATTTTGCAATTTAAATAAATAATAACATTAATTTTGGAAACAGTAATTGGCTAATTTGTATAATGGCAAACAATAATAATGGAATTTTTATTTTCAGTAATTAATTTAATCAAACCAGTTTGATATGTTTTAAATATTTTGAGTGATTATGTAAATGCTAATTAATTAAATTCTTTAAATGAATTCAATTTATTTTACGAGATTTGGAAATTTGGTAATAGATGGCTAAATTGTTTGATTTAAACTAATATTTGTGTTAAATGTTTCAGAGGTGAGGTGAAAGTATTGGGGTGTAGGGGGTAGATGTTATGTGTATACCATGTTAAATGGAATGTAAGTATAGAACTTGTACAGTATGAATCATGTATAATAAAAATGTTTACAGGTGTAACTAAGATTTTAATTCAATAGTGAGATTATTTGAAATAATTGTGTTCAATAAAAATGATAATTAAAAGATTTAATAATAATTGAACGATGGTATATAATAATTATTAATAATCATCCGTTTAATGAAGAAATTTGTGTTAGTGGTTGAAATCACAATCAGAATGATCAATATTGCACACCACTATATAAAAATTATTCCGATTAGCGCTTTCAAGCTTCACAGCTCATCGTCAGATCAGGAATAGACAGAAAATATGTAATACCCAACCCTTCACCCCTCTCCCCCACCCTGTAGGGTGGGGAAGGGTCATTAATTTTTAGTTTGTTGTGGGTGAGCAGGACACACACACACACACACACACACACACTGAAACACAAGGAATTTACTAGAAAAATATGTAACTGTACAGATGGTGAGACAGAGTTTAGGGGGTGGGGAAGGGTCATTAATTTTTAGTTTGTTGTGGGTGAGCAGGGTGGGGGAGAGGGGTGAAGGGTTGGGTATTACATATTTTCTGTCTATTCCTGATCTGACGATGAGCTGTGAAGCTTGAAAGCGCTAATCGGAATAATTTTTATATAGGGGTGTGCAATATTGATCATTCTGATTATTAATAATCAATTTGGAAAATTTAGTGTGTGGATGGGAGTTGACTCAGAGGAGCCACGAATTTAAATTTTACAATATAAAAAAATTTTTTTGCTAATTCAAATTTTGATCCAATAAAAATGCTTGTGCTCTGTTTAAGTAATTAGATGCTCATACATTCAATATAAGGTGTTCATGCTATAATTTTAAATGTATTATTTTATTATCGTAGGTTAGATATAAGCATTGATAACAATATGTGTCTTCATTATGTGTGTATATTCGCAACTAAGTAAATAATTAAACCGTCTGGCAGGCGGTTAACACAAAGTATCAGAATCAGAGAGAGGGGAAACAATGAGGGTAGAAGTAAGTACTGATAAATATATATATTTCATGTAATTTGTGCAATTTTGAGATGTGTTTTCATTGTGTTAAAGAGATCAGCTGATCAGCAATAAAATGTCACTGATATTGGTTATAAATGTTCCAAGTAATCAATGTTTAATGTAATGTTTCAATGGATTACAGATGCTATTTTAAAGTAATGAGAACAGTAATTTGATAAAGTGAGAAGTAAAGTAATAATTTGTGAAAGCTAGTAAGAGATAGTTTTGGGTGATGAATATTTTATGGGACATATAGATCTGTCCAAGTTAAAGTCAAAGTTAAAGAAATAGTAGAGATGAAGATAATGTAATGTATCGAGTTAATGTTAATGTGATGTTTTGAGTTAATGTATGTTGTAGAGAATTGAGAAGTATTGATGTTGACACAGTAGTTGTGGAGAATATGTGTAAATGTGTAGAGTTTTGAGCGATATATTGATGTTTATAATTGATGTTGTTATTTTGTTGTAATGAAGTAGGGTAATGAGATTGAGATTTTTGGAGATGGCAATTTTGTAGTAGGGGGTAGTGTAATGTAGGAGTCCGCAACATAATGATAAGTTGGGACGGGATGGGATCGATTTAGTGGGGACGGGGTCGCCTTAGGTAGAATCCAGGGACCAGATAATGGGAAATGAGTTTTTTGGGGGGGGGAAACACGTATCCTAAGTACAAAGGGTTAGAGAGTATTTTTTTTATATATTGAGAAAAGGTGGCGAATTGAGTTTAATGATAAGTTGGGGTTAGAGAGTGTTTGATAGAGATTTTGATAGAGATGGGTTTCATGTGAGTTACAGTTGTTAGAGGTTAGAGTCAAAGGGAGAAAGATTATAGATGTATACAGATCAAGTAGTAAAGTCAATGAGAATAAATAATTTAAATCACCCAAAGTAATGTAGAATAAGATTGTCAAGCAAAGAGAGAGATTGTTAATAAAGATATAAAAGTTTTTATTTTGAAACCAGTGACAAAATGTTGATAGAATTTGAAAATAATGTAAAATTAAGAATTGTTTATTTTGAATAATTTAAATGTCAATTTGCTTATTATTTATAATAATATTTTGTTATTTTAAATGTTTTATTTTATTATGCTTTGTGTTTCAAGTTAGATGTTACTGATGTTAAATGTATTTTCAGATAGAAAGTATACATAACATATGTAGGTCAAGGGATTTGGACTTGACCTAGTTTCGATCAGCTGACAGTGAGGCCATATACAGACTAAGCTGGTTTATTAAGGAAGTCAATTCAACTTTTGTTTTTGATCAATTTAGACAAATTCTAAATAATTTCTATATATAAAGGAAACATTTTGATAAATTTAATTTTTTTTTTCTTTGAATTTTAAAATATTTTGGTAAATATTTTCTTTGAAAAAAAAAATGATTTTGCGCCTGCCAGCTAATGAATGTTTTAAGTATTGATTATTTTATTATTTGTGTGCTAACCATGTTTATTTTATTGATTTATTGTATTGACTTGTATTGTTAGATTCTAAGTGATCACATGTTAGGTTAAGGAAGTTCTTAATTATAAGAAATGTTTAAATTAACTTATTTTAAATAAAAACAGAAACCAATGAAGAGAATAATTTAGACTTTATACAAAATTTATGAATCAATTTTACCTGAAAACAACCAACGGGTTGTAAGTTAAATAACTTTTGAAAATTTTTCAATTTTATGATATGTGATGTCAGTATGTAATGTGAGTGTGTGTGAGCCCAGTATCTGCTAAAGGCAGCCCAGCTTGCATAAAAGGGGAAACATATCGGTGGAGGATCTGGCATAATCGAAGCCAGGGATTGAGGATTTTGGGGGGTAGCATGTTAGAAGGTGAGGTGTGCTGTGGTACTTGTCTGTTCGATTTTTCGGTGTTGGGATCTCTTACGGAGAAGTCCAGTGATCTCGTTCAGATGCGTCCATAGTCGCCAAGCCAGGGGGGTCGTGTACCCATGAGGAGTAAGAACAAGAGGGGGTTGTTGGCACCAGTTCCTCACCGGTCCTCTTCGGGGTTTATCAATGAGATTTCTTCTGTTTTGGACAGCAGAATTCTCATTGGGGGGGGGGTATTGTAACGTGTCCAAAATTGGGTCAGTTTATTTCTTACAGTTATAGGATATGTGTATTTCATTTATTTCATTTTTTTGGGGTTTTGGAAAAATATTGTGAAAGTTTTATTTTACGACAAACGTCCATTCCATTGTAACAGAACACGTGGTAAGAAACAGTTTGAAACAAAGCAGCAAGACGCAGTTTCTGTTGTGTAACCAGTCAAGGAATTTGCACCACCCTAAATTTCTCAGAACTTTGCATATATGTGACCACGCACTCACGCGCAGTACAAGTCCGCGCTCGGAATGACGCCATCGCCCAAAAAACCAAGATGCCGGGAGAACAAATCTATTCACCGTCTCCTTGGCCGACTTACAGGAAATGTAGTTAAGCCCCGCCTACTGCTAGTGACATCAGTCTAGCAGCGCCAGATATCGTCTACACATTGGGCAGATATAACTACTATGTTTCATGCATAGAGCTCATAAGCCACAGCAATTCAGCCTGAACGACGACGAAAATCAGGTGGCAGTGAACGGCAGCTTCCTCCCGCCTCAACACAGTCTACCTTAGGCAGAGACGCTAGGCAGTCAACAAGAAGCCGACTCCGTTAACAAACGTTTACAGTTTTGGCGGTGTCCCGGTCGGTGTAGTTTTATAAGATGTGAGTAAAACAACAATATCGCTAATACCGACCGGGACTCGAGGAAATTACGAAATACCGAGTATCATTTGTGCGGTGGCATGGTGACTTACAATAATGAGTAGTGAACTTTTAACTCAGGTAACCGACACGTGTTTTATTCGTCCTGAATAGTGACAGTGAAAAACTAAATAAATAGATCTGTAAATTAATCAAACGAGGGGTAACGTATGAATTTGAATGAAAGAGAGAATGTGCAGAATGGGCTGTCTTAATAATGATCATTAAAAATTGGTACCAAAAAACAAAATTAGATTTAAAAAATTTTATCTTGTAGTGTTCTGGTAGTATCCATAAAACTTGTGTGAGAAATTAAAATCATTTAATTTACAATATAATCATGTGTTAGACTAAGTTATTTCGTCATTACCACTTTCTCATTTCTGTGTTGCAAAATTCGTCTAAACGTTCCGGAATCTTTCTGAATTATTAATTGGGTGTGGTCAGATTGCAAAATTGTCCTTTTTATTTAAGGTGGAGTGTAAAGGTTTTCGATATTTTACCTATAAAAAATAATCGTGGCGACCCTGATCTTCTGAGAGAAAATTTAAATAGGTAAGTAGGTGCGGCTGAGTACAGGTAAGTCCTGGTAGTGTATTTTATGTATTAATATATTTCGGCGGTATCTTTTTGATTGTCACAACGTACACACATTATTTACTTAACACTCTACAATGCACACAAATCGGTAAATACATTCATGATCGGGTTAATTACTTTAGTCAAATCATTATAGTCATTATTATTCAAATATACTTCTAAACTTTCTTTCCATTCATCATACTCTCTATTCAAATCATACACTTCTGTTTCTTTATTAACATACAATTCTCTTCTTAAATCTCTCTCATCACAATACCATATCACACTCTCAAAATTACTCCAGACAGAGGGTACAAACTTACACAATAAACATAAACACTTCAATTCATCTACCAATACGGGACTCTTGCCCTTCTTAAACAATACTTGTGAACACGTTAAATCATCATAAACATCATAAATAATAAGGGGAAAATTTACCCTCTGTCCCCATTCTACCACAACATTATTTTTCCTCTCTCTCTCTAACTCATTAACACACATTAACATTTCATTATCACATTCCACAAATTCATCAGTACTTTCATTATTTAATTTCACCATCTCACTTTCTGATACTAATTTTTTAAACACATTATTCTCAATATTACATTCATTATTTTCGACATTATTGTTATTTGTTAATTCTTTATCTGGTATTACGTTGTTACACTCGTCATTATAATTTTCATTTGTTTTGCATTCAAAATTTTCAATTACCTTTTGTCTTTGTTTATCAAATTTTTCCATCACATTACTCTCTATTTTGTCAGTTCTGTTATTCATATTTTTTAATGAATGACTCAACGTTTCATTCAATTCATTTGTCAATTTGATAAAGTTACTCTCACATTTGATTTGTACTTTATTAATTTCAGTTTTAAGTTCATCCAATTTGCAATTAAATTCACTTTTAATTTCGGTCTTAATTTCATCAAAACGATTATTTAATTCACTACTTTGTCTGTCAAATTTGTCATCAAGTCTCGCACTTATTTCGTTATATTTAATATTGGCATCAATTTGTTGTTCCTTATATTTTGCATTTATGTTGCTATTTATATTTTCAGACATGGTTTTTATTAGATTAAACAGATCGTCCATCGACAACTCTTTGGTTCGTGTTGTCGATGGAGTAGATTGTGCTGCTACGTTTTCGTCAGTGAAGCTGACTTCTTCATTATTGATTGTACGCTCCCTACTCAAATTTGGGGTTATTTGAATCCCCGAATCTTCAGTTACATTACTCTGGTCACTTAAATTTAACTCTGTTTTCTCTTGACTCGCACTTGGAGTCGAATGTATCTCAAAATTGCTCATGTTTGACTCGTCAAAAATTTCGACATTAGTCATTTCATTTTTGTTACTTCCGTTATCTGCCATTTTTTATAATTGATATTCAGAATATTTTAATTAATCTAATTAATTAATTTAATTAATTTTTTGTAATGTACTTTCTATATTGCTTTCTCATATTAACTTTGCGTACATAACGCATTTTTATTTTACTACGCTAACCTAACACATGTTTGCATCCTCGTAGATGTGGAATTTAATTAATTAATTTAAATTCGTGCCTGTCACGGGCGGCATTGTTATACTCTACTCCAATTTAAATATATTAATTACAAAATTACATAATTTCCACCTACCTGCAAAGCTTCTATTAAGGTCCAGGATCCAATCACATGAACATCAGATGCAAACCTGTGTTAAGGTTATCGAAATAACTGATTCTATACATCGTTATGAAGAGAAATAATTAGTTTTAATTATCAATTATTGCCATTTTAAAATTTTGTTTATCAAATACAGTTACTTACATGCTTTTCGAATATGGTGTAATTCTTGTTTATACCTCTTAATTTCTAAACTTACATACTATTACTTACAACTTAAGATAGCCCAGCCTGCTCACGCACTACTCACATTCTTAAAAACATAAAAAACCCCCCTTTTTACTTTGATTGATTACTGTAATACATGATATGATCTCCCCGCCGGTAACGCGTATATCTGCGACCTCGTGGTCGCCGCGTGGTGAGTTGGTAGTTGTCCCGAAAATGAAGAAAAATATATCAAATTGGCATGTTACTGTTCAGTAATTATTTACTCTCACTTCCACTGATTGAAATAACAATTAAATCACTTTTACTGTCCCATGTTAAAATTTTGAGAGGAGCTACCTCTATAAAGGACCCGGCCGGTTACTCTAGGGACTAACAACTGCGCAACTTACTTGGCGAGCGGGAGGAAACAGTGTTCCACGGCCATCAGATCTCGTTGTCGTTCATAGCTGAATTGCTGTGTTCTATCGACTTTATGCATGAAACATAGTGGTTATATCAGCAAAGGGTATCGACGATCTCTAGACACTGCTAGTCTGATGTCACTAGCAGTAGGCGGTACTTAACTATGTTTCCTGTAGGTCGTCTTGCTGATCTCACAAACTGTTCGTTCATTCGCCATTTTTTACAGCGTCGTTTAAGTTTCTTGGCGTCCCACCAGCGCGCATGCTTGAGTCGTTGAGTACGTGCACCATCACACTCACGCACAGTTCTGAGAATTCGAGGGTGGTACAAATTCTTTGCTTGGTTTCGCAACTGATTACTGCGTCTTGCTGCTTTGTTCTAACTATTATCTTGCCACGTGGTGTGTTACAATGGAATTAATGTTTGTCGGAAAATAAAACTTTCACAATATTTTTTCCAAAACCCCAAAAAATGAAATAAATGAAAATAAATGACATACAAAGACCCCAACACTGCAATAAATGAAATTACCCAATTTTGACGCGTTACACAGCTGATACCTCATCAACATACATCTCATCAACACACATAATCTTTACTTTCAAAGAATTTTTTTTTTTTTTTTTTAATTCCAGATACATATTTTCTGACAATTAATCAAAGAAACAAAATTACCAAATTAAATTAATTAATAAAAGAACCTATGAATTGATTACATGAAACATTATACATTTAATACCAGCCATCAGCTGATGCCTCATTATCAGGTGAATGACCTTTCTCTCAGTACCCTGAATACAAATAAACATAATACAATATCAACATTCATAAAGAACACAAAACTCATTTCATTAAAATAAACATTTCATTTGCATCTGAATACAATTGACAAACATTTCAATTTTAATTTCAGTTGAACCTTTTATTCCTCAACCTTTGATTATTTATCATTTATTGTACCATGAAATTCTTCACAAAATTCAAATTTATTATTAACATTCATTTTACATCCCATTTCAAATTCAAATTTGACCAAAAAATTTACACAACTTACAGCTTTATTTTAGCTTTAAATTCTATTAACTCTTTAACTTGTTACATTTATTATTACATTTCAATTATGAATTTCTATTAAGTATTTTTTATCATTAATTTGTTCGGGTGATTCTCAGTCATTCACAATGATTTGATTTATTGAATGGGCATTAAATATAACCTTACCCCCTTCTTCCTTCGAACAACCCGTAACGGATTTATATAGGGTGGGGATTTATATAGGGTGACACCGATCTCTCTATAATATTTACCTCCACCACTTTCTCTAACTCCACTTAAATCATTATCCTCTTTTTACAAAAATACCTGATACCCTCTTTGTACCTAGGATGTGTGTTTCCTCACCTGTAATTCACATTCATAATTTCTTGCCCCTCCCGGGTATATCGGCAGACACTCCTCTAAAACCCTCTACTACCTGCCACAATGCCTTGCGTTGAGGACTCCTTACACCTCCACCCTAACTACAAAATATATGTACCCTGCTCTCACCTATTTACTCTCCATTTACATCATTCTCATTGTATCTATATACATGCACTCTCGCTACTGTGTCCCTACTAATACTCCGTTTCTGTATTACTTTTTATTCCAAAATTTCTTACGTTGTCTAATACCCATTTAAAATTAACTTTGGCTGAGTCAGTGCCTTATTGAAATAATTATCACCCAAACTCTAACTTTTTTACAACATTTTACATTAATGTGATCATTGAAAATTACACTAGGAAATTCATAATTACCTCAAATTAATTTAATCACCTAATTTAAAACCTCTTAAACTCATTTAATTTCATTATTAAAATATTAAACATTGTAATTTACTTAAATTGCATTATAAAAGTCATACTTGCATATGGTCACTCACTCAATCAAATAAAACATGATTACTGCCATAGACTCAAACTATAAACAATTCTCACCACAAATATAACGTACAACCATATGTACCTTCTGAAACATTATAACAACCATATGACTCCACAACTAAACACATTTTTACTGTGACTCATTTACTATTTATTATCAGGCTCAAATCTTATAAAAATCGTTTAAATTCATTATCAAAGTTCATTTCCACATCATTAATTAATCAATTAATTCATCTCAAATATTTAATTCAATCAGTTTTAAAAACACTAAGTTATTTTAGTTACATTATACCAAAATAATTACAATTCATTTGCATTATAAACTTCATAATTATTCTCATTATTTATGTAGTCTAATAAAATATTATTATTAAATCAATTCTCTTTGCATACCTACATGTTTACATAAACTATAAAGTACAACATAACCTATTATACAAACATATTTAACATCACTATAAATTTATCTGCAATTTTTTCGCCATTATTTTATTGTTTACCACATTTCATTTCATAATTTAGCCAAGTCATTACCATAAACTAAAATATTTAAATGTTCATTTACTGCTTGTCTAACCACCATCATCGTATTAGTCTGACTTTCACATAACACTATTGATTCATCCCCTATATCGCAAGAATAATTCCCCAGATTACTCCTCTTTATTAATTCATAAAACCCGTCTACATCGGTAATTTTTGTCCTGTCTCCGTCAGTATTTTTGGTTGCCCTCAGGTAAGTTATATCGTTATATTCATTTACTACATCAGTTGTCTCATAAGGTAAATAATCAATATCACCAATCTTATCATCATTTGCTGTACTACCTATTTCGCAAGGTAAGTATTCCATATTATTAACTCTCGTAATATCTAATTTCTCTACTAACCCTTTATAACCTCTGTTCAGCTTAAATATTTCTATCACTATCTCTCTCTCATAATCACTTTGTATTTCCATTAAAACTTCATTGCCACTATTTATTATTTATTTTACCTTCTGACACCACATTTTTAACTATATCATCATAATTACCACTAGTTTTAAATTCGTCACTTACCTTATTATTTGTACCTTCGTTATTTTTGTTCTCGTTACACTCACCTGTAACTGTACCATTTTCTCTACCTCCTCCTTCAGAGTTCTACTTTCGTTTATTTCGTCTTGTATTTTATTTATATTTATCGTTATTTCACCTTTCATTCCAGCAATAATCTCATTCTGTTTCTCTAGTTTCTTATTTATCTCAACAAGCTGCTCACTCACTCCCCTAAAACTTTCATTTATGCTTTTAAACTGGTCATTCATACTCAATTTACTCATTTCTATTTCGCTTCTTATGTTTACAAACTCGTTATTTATTTCTACTAACTTCTCGTCTTGTTTGTTAAATCTCTTATTTGTTTCTGCTTTTATCTCTACACTATCTTTGTTTTGTTGGTCAAATTTATTATTCATCTGTAGGCTATTTGCATTTATCTCTGATTTGATTTCCATTCTAAACTCATTTAAACTCGTGTTCAAATTCTTATTTTTGACTTCATTTCAGTTTTAAATTCATTTAAATTATCATTATTCTTTTTCATTACTTCCATAATCAACGCTAATTGATTAAATATGTCTACATTATTGCTTTTGCTATTCTTAGTGTCTACTATTTCAGTTTTCGTCTACGCTCTCGTTAATATTTGTCGATACTAAACTGTCTTGTGTAACATTTAATATTGACCCCCCCCTCTACACTCTCACATAAATTTGCATTCGTATTTTTCTCTGCCATTTCGACTAGGTTGTAAATTATTTAATTTTAATTTACAACGTCGCTGTTATGGGCGCCATTTGCAATAGTTCACGGGAATTATTAATTAAAATATTTAAATTCGTCCCTGTTCGGGCACCATTTGCAATAGTTCTCGGGAATTATTAATTAAAATATTTAAATTCGTCCCTGTTTCAGGCATCGTTTGCAGTAGTACTCTGCAAATAATGATTCATTTTGCGTTACCTTACCTTTATTTGGGCGTCAACTGAAACAAATTTAAATCTTGACGTTCGTGTGCAAGTTAAACAAGGTGTCGTCTAGTGTACTCGGCAGAGGAAAACAGGTCAATGCAAATAAACAAGTACATATTTATAAGTTCATATCAAACATTATTTTATTACGTTTTACTCTGTCATTCTTGTTAAGCCACCATTCACATAAACAATTTATCCGCTTTCTCTACATTTTGTATTCTTACTTTCGAATTGATTATGGTCCGCTATTGGCCATTATTTAAAACAGATTCTGAAATACAGTTTAAAATAATTTCTATAACCTTATATTTACTTATTTAACTAGTTTATCTCTACTGTAGAAGGCAACCCAGCTTTGCTCATATATTCTCTCTCTCTCTCTCTCTCTCTCTCTCTCTCTCTCTCTCTCTCTCTCTCTCTCTCTCTCTCTCTCTCTCTCTCTCTCTCTCTCTCTCTCTCTCTCTCTCACCCCTTTTGTTTTTTATTTAGCGCTTTAATCGATTGTCAAATTTTCATAATTAAAAAATTAGTTTTGTATTTTAAAAGGTTACTTCTCTGACGGCATCCCTGCAGAACACGGGTCGCACTCCGTATATTTAGTTCGTCCAACTTAAGTTCACTGCCTTTTTTGTTTGATGTTACACTGTCTTTAAATCCATTTAGTTATAGTTTCAATCACATTTAACCTGCATTCCAGTGCCTCACCGCAACAGTCCCGTAGCTATAGTTCGTTCATAAAATATACTTAGTTTAGGAAAAACTTTAGACCACAGACTCCTTAGCTATATCTACTCCGTATTTATTAAAACATTTTTTAATTTTCCTAGGATGTGATCCTATGTATGTCAATGACCCTGCATAATTCTTTTGTTCTGGTTCTATTTTAGCTTTTTGTATGTTAATTCTTTTCATAACTTTATCCACTATGTTGGTGTTATAATTATTATTCCTTACAATTCCCTTTATCGTTTTTAACTTCCTATCTTTTGTTTCTGTCTCTTTTAAACTCCTCTGGGCTCTATAACAAAATGAATTTATTGCTGCCATTTTATATCTAAAAGGGTGGTAAGACTCTCTTGGTATAATTATATCAGAATACGATTCTTTCCTAAATATCCCAAACTGTAGTTTTTCATTATTTTTAATTTCTATGTTTCAGTCTAAGTAATTTATTCTCTTATCTCCTATCTCTTCTTTAAACTGTAAGTTTTTATCCTTATTATTTACCTCATTTATAAATTCATGCACTTCTTCTGTGCTTCCTTCCCAAATTATTAATACATCATCAATGTACCTAGTCCATAATTTTATGTTGTCTTTATACTTAGTGGAATTTGTTAATTGCTTTTGAAAATCATTCATGTATATTTCTGCAAGAATAGGGGATAATGAAGATCCCATAGGTAAACCTTTTTTCTGTATATAAAACTTGTTATTAAACCTAAAATAATTTTGATTTACACATTCTTTAACTACTTTAATCAATGGTTTTTTATACCTATATTCTCCCATATTATTATCGTTTATTAACGTAATAACCTTATTAACTGTAATATTGTAATAACGTTTTTTAGTTATTTTTGGATGAGTCCTAAAATTTCAACCAACAGTTTGCAAAATTAGAACATTTACACTTCTGTGTAATACATACCACAGCTGTTAACACAATTAAGAGGCTTTGTGCAACTTGGTAGTAAGTGTATTGTTACTTAATGCATAAAAATTGTACACCATTACAGAACCATCTACGTGTTTCTCAGCTATTCCAGTGGAATAGCTGTAATGTTGTGTGCATATGTGATTCTCAACGCGTTAGCTAGACTGTGCCAGACTTCAGCGGCTGCGCGCACTGTGTCAAGGTCACAGTCAATTGTGCTATCTATTTAAACAGTGACAGCTGCGCTTAGCAGTCAGTTGAAGTGGCGATTTATTCCAGTGCGGTTCGAAGTATTGTACCAAAGTGTTAAGTGTTTTATAATTGTGCGGGACAATTGTAATACAATTGTGTTTTATATTAGTTGACATTTTTATTGCGTGTGAACCATTTTTTATTTGATTTGTTTTAAGAGACTATCTTGTTGATTACAAACTGTTTGTGATAATTAAAGCTGGTGATTAGTGACTTAATTGGTGTCTTGTATTTTGTTTTCCACTGTACCATACGATGATCAGTAGACAGTCATAACAGTATTTTAATTAAACATATTGTTACAACATTACAGAACAGTCTACGTGTTTGTCAAATGTGCCAGAAGAATCTCGCTCTAATGTATGTGGCATACGTGACTGTCAACGCATCTGTGAGAGTTTTCTCGAAACTGCCAGCATGCGGACTGTGTCAAGGCCACAGTTAATTACGTAGTTCACCGGACGCTAAGACGCAATTTTGAACATTCTGGTCTGTGTGCGCAGATATAAATACATGGCAGCAGCGGCTTTAGTTTTTCAGTATAGTGGCAATATATTTACAGATCAGTTCGAGTTATTATCGGGCGAGATTACTGTGTACATTCAAGTAGTTATTAGTGAAGTGTTGCATTTTATAATCGGGCGGTATAATTGTAATACAATTGTGTTTAATATTAGTGACATTTTATTGCGTGTGAACAATTTTTATTTGATTTGTTGTAGTAGACTGTGTTGTTAATTATGAACTGTTTAACTGTAAAAATTAAAGCTGGTGATTAGTGACTTAATTGGTGTCTTGTATTTTGTTGTTTTCCACTGTACCTACGACGATCAAGTAGACCGACATAACAGTGATGTCAGAAGTGGGATAGAACAGTTAACAGTGGAAACAGTGGACACTTTATACAAGACGAGTATAATTCGTAATTAATCGGTAAACAATGGATGCCAGTCAGATGGTGTGCTGCTGCTGCTGCTATAACAGGCGCTGCTGTTACAGACAGAGAAACGACAGGATGAGAAACAGCCAGGAGGTGGAAGAAGCAGAAAGAAGACAAAAAGAAGAACGAAGACAGGAAAGAGAAGAGGCTGAGGAATGTCAGAAAGCACTAATGCTAGAAACGGAAGAAAGACAAAAAGAGGAATGTTAGCTGGAGGCAGAGGAACGTAAATGTGAAGCAGGTGACATCAAAGTGTTAATTCAAGAGCAAAAGCAGTTGCAAGAACATACTACAGCAAAATTGGGTCTCTTACGTGGTGACGTAGGTGAATTACAAGGTGAGCTTAACAATCAAATTACCAGAATAGCTGACGTAGAAGAATCGATGTCAAATAAAATAGCTGAAGTAGAAAAATCTGTCTTGAGTGTGGAAAAAGCTATGTCAACAAAAATAGAAGACTCGATTAGAAATATAAAAGAGCAGATTAAAAATGAAGTCGAGCAGTGCCTGAAGTTACAACCAAAACAACTTTTTAAACAGAATGTACCAATGATAAAGACAGAAAAAGACGCAGAAAATAAGTTAATAGAGAAAGTCACTTTGCCTGCAGTATGGACAGTTCATGTCGAAGCTCCAACCTTTGACGGAAGCAGTCACTGTGGAACGTACCTCTGCCAATTTGAAGCTGCTGCATGCGCAAATAATTGGACGGAGAAAGACAAGGCAGTCTCACTCGTTCTCGCATTAACAGGACCAGCGGCAGAATTACTACAGAAAGTGCCACCTGACAGCCAGAACATCTATGCCGAGTTGATAAAAGCTCTAGAATTATGCTATGGTGATAAACATTTGCGAGAGGTGTACTACGTTCAGTTGAGAACAAGATAACAACGTTCCGGGGAGAGCCTTCAAGAGTTTGAAGCAAGTATTGACAGATTGATTAAGTTAAAGCATTTCGTTAAACATTTCCCATTGGGCTAGAGAAATAACGCCGATGATAGCATTAGCTTGGCCTATCCTGAAGCACCAAAAGATTTTCGAATAAGGTTTGTGGTGCAGACATTTATTGATGTTTTATTTTGCTTTGTATAGTATCCAAGTCACTATTTCAAAATAATTTAATTAAATAATTTAATTTTATTTAATTATTTAAAAAATATTTAAATAATTTAATTAAATTAAATTAAAAAATTTATTGATGGCATCGGAGATTGTGAACTTCAGCAAGTGTTACGAATGGCAAGACACCGAAATAGCTCAGAAGCTCTTGTTCATGCCCTAGAGTTTGAAGCTGCCAAGTCAGCATCCCGCTACATTAATGGGTTTGTGTTATCACATTGCAGTCAGAAGATCCCTGTATCACATTGCCGTTACGATGGGTGCAGAAAAACAATGTTGTCGGACAAACAATTCAAAAGTTCAAGAGAGTCGCAACGATTTGAAAGAGACAGAAGACTGAAATGTTACAACTGTGGAAAACATGGTCATCTACAGGTAGACTGTTGGGAGAAGAAGATACCGAGAGAAGAGAGTGATCGCACCAATTGGAGAAGTAAAGCCTCAGAACAGCACACAGTTTCCACGCTATATAATACCAGTGGAAACTTGATTGTTAATGGATTTGTGGAAGGTAAACAACATCATTTACAGTTGACACGGGCGCAACAGTGTCCATTGTGCGCCCTGACTTAGTCAGCAACGCCCAGCCTGTAATTAGCTCTTGTACAATACAGACTGTGACTGGAAGCCCCGTAAAGGTGCTAGGAAAGGTAGACGTACGTGTACGCCTGGGTCTTCTCAAGTTTAGCCACCAAATGCTCGTTGCAGACATTGTCGATGAAATGGTTCTTGGCACAGACATTATGAAAGCCTATGGATTCGTTGTGGACTTAAGAGAGAATGTCCTGAAGATTGGCCAAGAGAAGATAAAGCTTTGCATGGATAAAGTGACAGGGTCTACCAACCATTCGATTAAGCGAGTGGTATTAGTCGAAGAAAAAGCCAACAGGTCTGGTTAAGAGGAACCCTCCCTATTGCAAGCGGAAATGGAGGAAGAACTAACAGAGGAAATACAAATAAGTGTAATGACAAAAGAAGTGATTTGAAACCCAACTATGGGTGTCGAGACAAAACTCGTGCTTGTTCCTGAGCGGATAGAAGCGCCCGAGGCCAAAGTGGCTGAAGATGAGGTTACGCAAGAGGTTGTTGACGAGAACCAAACAAACTTGGATCAGCCAGTGATGTTTAGGTCATCAGTACATTACGCAACGGGAGTGATTCCAGCAAAACTAGTGGTTGAGTGGAAGACTCACATTCCTGGGAACGTGATGTTTGGATCACCCGAGACTAAATTCAAAGAACCGGAGAATTATCTTTCGCAAGGACGTCCACCTAGATCGCCTGGCCGAGTATTACTTCAGAGACGGTTTGCCAGTTCGGGACGAACAGGCTTAAGGAGGAGGCAGTGTTACGACATTACAGAACAGTCTACATGTTTGTCAAATGTGCCAGAAGAATCTCGCTCTAATGTATGTGCCATACGTGACTGTGAACGCATCCGTGAGAGTTTTCTCGAAACCGCCAGCGCGCAGACTGTGTCAAGGCCACAGTTAATTACGTAGTTCACCGGACGCTAAGACGCAATTTCGAACGTTCTGGTCTGTGAGCGGAGGTATAAATACATGGCGGCAGCAGCTTTAGTTTTTCAGTATAGTGGCGATATATTTACAGATCGGTTCGAGTTATTATCGGGCGAGATTACTGTGTACGTTCAAGTAGTTATTAGTGAAGTGCTGCGTTTTATAATCCGGCGGTATAATTGTAATACAATTGTGTTTAATATTAGTGACATTTTACTGCATGTGAACAATTTTTATTTGATTTGTTGTAGTAGACTGTGTTGTTAATTATGAACTGTTTAACTGTAAAAATTAAAGCTGGTGATTAGTGACTTAATTGGTGTCTTGTATTTTGTTGTTTTCCACTGTACCTACGACGATCAAGTAGACCGACGTAACAGTATTATGCTCAAATTAAATTTACTTTCATTATTTTTAATGTTATGACAACTTTCAAGTATTCTACTATGTTAAATGATTTTTTGAGAACAATAAAAAGATGGCTTGTTTAGTTTTAGTCAGTATTCAAATTAGAAAAATCTGAGTCTTTTTTAATCAAATTAATAAAAAAAAAAAAGTTAGCAAAATTCTAATTCTAATAGCTAATTATATAAAAAAGAAGGAAAAGCAAAAGAGATTGGTCAGCAGTATCTTCCACGCCTGTATTGCGTGTAGTGGCCACACATCTGTCCCCTACATGAAATTGTTAAAATCTATTATTTTAACGTAGGCTTCTGTGGCCAGTGTTCATTGTGTATTTGAAGTCCTTTTCCAGTATGGACTACGTCGAATATATGTTGTAAGACAATATTTAAGCCATATTACATCTGTAATCTCCTATCAGGTCGGTGTGAGGATAGAGGTTTTCACATAGACCTAACGATACCCATTGTAATATGGGCAAAACGTTGTTTTACAATACACATTTGATGTGGTCCATGCTGGAAGAAGACTTCAAATACAGAAAGGTTTAAAATCTGGTTCCATAGTACTTCACTTACTATAGAAGTGTCCCATTTTAATGATGTGGTCCCCCATGCATGAAACAATAACAGTGGCCTAAACATTAGGAGAAATTTGACGTTAAACCTTTGGATAGTAAAGAAAACATAGGCAGTGAAAAAGACTTCACTTTTACATTATTGCTCTCCACATTGTTTTTGTTTCCAGTTTACTTACTTTTCAGTTTTATTTATCCTGAATTTGTGATGGTTAATAATAAAGCAGAAAAGTGATATTGTGTAATGTCTCTTATACAACCCGTTTCTTTAATACCAAATAAAAATTGCCTTTTCAGTTTGAACAAAAGTTGTGTGAGTGACAAAATGAGTACATACTACATGATGACATGAAATGCAGAAATTAAGTAAGTTAAATAATTTATAATTATTGAAGAAAAGCGAGCATTACTATTTAGAACAGTATACAGTATTTCCAGTAGCTTACAAAAGTAACATGTAAGTGCTTTTGTTATATTGCGTTTTCAGAAATTTTATTTAATCCTCATTCATTATTATCTGATAATAAACATTTCTGACTATCAGCACTTATACATTGAACCACTTATATATTAATCTCCAATCTAATAATGAAAGTTATTACCTTGCTGGGTAAGTTTCCATTTTATAGACATAATAGGAATCATCATCAATGTTATATTCCATTTTTCTTTATTACTTTAAAATAATTGTAAACCATTGAATGTTACCAAAAATTTCAGAATTGATAGTTATACACATTTTGTTTGGATGCAATACAGAAATTCAGTAAACTTTGTTTTTCGATGTCAACTGATACATGTACTGATAGCAATTTGTAGCTCTTAGGATGCTACTAATTTCACGTATCACTAGGGTCCCAATAAATCCTTTAAAAAATATTTAAAAAACTTTTTAAAATCCAGACTGTGTATTAGGAAAGTTGTCAGCATGCATAGGCCCTACAATGGTTAAAACTGCATGTCACGTGCGTTCCTCATGAAAACATTTGCCTGCGTGTGTGCACACGCGCGTGCGTGTGCATGTGAGAGAGAGTATGTGTGAATAACACTGTGTTGTAAGTTATTCAAATAAGAATGATTATATGTAAATTAAGCCTCTAATTGGTGGCTATTTTAAAATTGCTCTCTAATTACCATAGTAAGTGTAAGTATAAAGATACAGAATTAAGGTTTGCACTATGTCAACATAACTTTGATGTCAGTTAGATATCGATTTGAAATTTTTAAGTGAAGTTTGCTGTCTGTAACAGTAGTGAATACTTTTGTTTTTTCTTGATAGTATTGAGATACAGTCAACTGCTGATTATCTGAGGATGGATTATCCGGTTTGTAGATTAACCACGGCAGGTCAGAACAAAGTAAAAGTGAAAAGAAATTTATTACAAATAATATGAAAAGTATCAGATTCAAAAATTAAAAAATAGAAAAGAGGTTTATTTGCCGAGAATCTCTTAACAAAACAAAAAATGTTTGGGTGATAAGAGCGTTTTAAGTAAATTTTAAAATTAATTATTGTAGTGCCCTAATAAATATTTTCAAGATGTTAGCGTGACAAACACATTATACTGGATGTCTATTAACTGTTATTTATTGTTTAACTGTTTAGATATTAGTACTGAATTTTACGTAATATTACTTAGAGAGTTAGACAATTTTTTATATAAAACTGAATGGTCTCTGCAAGTAATAGGTTATTGTAATGAGTCTGTATGAGTACTAAAGTTTATTAATACATTTTTATTGTTCTTTCAAATGACGTAACATAATTTTTAACATATAGTGTTATAAAACAGAAATATCCATGGATCATCTGTAGTCCAGGATTAACACTTTCAAGTTTTGCATGCGTCTGTACATTGTGTTTCCCTGTAGTCATTTCTTAATTATCACATGTTTTCAGGCTTATTTTGTGGACAGTTGAATGTTTTCTGACCACAAGCTATTCAAAAAAAGCCTACACTTTCATTAAGCTAGCACGTGTACATAACAGAATTCAGTAAATGAATAATATGCCGTTTTCGCTGCGGTGGAAATATTCAACAGAAATAAAATTCAATAAACTGAAGATTGTAAAAACTAATCTGAAGCAGTTTTTTTTTTTTTATAATAACAATAAACATTCTGAAATTCATCTATATTTTATATTGATAATTGTTTTTTGTAGAAACTTCTAAAACACTAATAACAATAAACATTCTGAAATTCATCTATATTTTATATTGATAATTGTTTTGTGTAAAACTTCTAAAACACTCTAAACAGCGATAATATATGTTCAGTAAACAAAGATAGATTGTTGAGGGGAAGGGGGAAACGATTTGTTTTTTGACACAAACATTCCCATTAGCTATTTCATAAATATTAATGTAACATATAATGTTAAAGGAGCTATACACCATTCATAAACTTGAGTAGTATATGCATGGCCATAGATTTTCTGAGCAGTGACCAGAAAGTATTAATCGCCAGTCTTTCCATTCTATTATTCTAGATAATAGGAAGTTGACTCTGTTGCTGTTTAGACTGTTCATGTCTGAAATTTTAATCAGTCATTATGAACACAACATCACAAGAAATATTAATATTCGGCAATTATACAGAATGTTGTTATTTTTAAGGGTGTTGAGACGTAAGACATGTCTCGCAATTGACTATCTACCACTTTCGTTTGCATGTACTTTACCACTGTAATGCTGACTTTTTCTTATTTTGTTTGATAAGTGTGTCTGTAATATTTTCTTTAGGCACTGTGTTCTCACAAACATAAGCCTGTGTTTAATGTGACCATACATCTTGTTAATGTATATTTAGTTTCATCACAGTGTCTTTCATAAATAATAATACGTATCATTTATGTTCAGATTCATGTTTAAAAGTGCAATTTATTTGGTTTGTACAAAGATTTTAGTTGAGATTTGAGAGGTTTCTTCGTATCAGAGTACAGTCAGTGGTGGTTACTATGTGTGAATAACATTTTGAATGACAGTTATTAGTAATCAGTTTCCAATAAAAGCATTGGCATTCGGTTTTTTAAAATTTGTTGTCCATGAGAGTAGTAGTTATGTTTCAACTGACTGTCTGCCATTTTGGTTTTCATGTAATTTACCACTGTAATGCTGGTTTTTCTTCTTTTGTTTGATAAGTGTGTTTATAATATTTTATTTGGGCATTGTGTTCTGGCATAATTCTGCGTTGAATACCGTTGAAGATGTTTTGTGCTCCATATTCGTGGGCATACATTTATTTATGTATACATTTCTAAATAATTTCTAAGAATAATTTGATTATACTGTATACTTGTGTATCAGCAGTAATATCAAGAAGTAAATTGTAATAAATGTAGTACATGTATGGAAATTGATTTTGAAAAGCTCTGTTACTGAACACTGTTTGTCAGCTGTATTATTGTATAAGAAAGGATTTGCAATCAGGTGTTTTATAATAGGCAAATATTAAATACAGTAGATTCTGGTTAATGGGGCCACCGGTTATTAGGGCCAGCTGCTTTATTAGGCCAATTTTCAAATTACAAAAACAAAACAGGATTACACATAGAAAGCTGCTTTGGTTAATAAGTCCGGATCGCCAGTTATTAATGGTCCAATAATGGCTTAGTTTTCCTCTTCTTAAACAAAGAAGTAAGCCATTTTTTTAAGTACATAATTTACACAAGTAGAAGTAGACCTCTGTGTACAATACATACCATCAACAACTATACCCACCACTACAAAATTGTTATATCTAATAATGCTGTCTCTTTGTATCAGTTCCTTAAACTACCTACTGTTTTCATCGCAAGTTGTTGACATA
This sequence comes from Magicicada septendecula, assembly GCA_034769895.1. Lineage (NCBI taxonomy): Eukaryota > Metazoa > Arthropoda > Insecta > Hemiptera > Cicadidae > Magicicada > Magicicada septendecula. The sequence continues at coordinate 173,738,457 of CM068376.1, forward strand.
GAGCACATTACTGTACAGCTTGTCGTTTTGGGTAAATATGTGTGTCTCAGTTTGTTACTGATCGTTACTAGATGCCTGTGATATTTGTACCAAGATGTTAGTGTTTGTTTTACTATGTGTAATTTCTCCAATATTGATTTAAATTTTCATTTTAAAATTTCTTATGTACTTTTAAATTTTATGACCTACAATTTTCTTTTAACTTTTCTTTTTAAACTATGAATATGGCACGAAATGATATGACTTTGGCTGTCAATTACTTGAGATGATCAATACTTAACCACCTAACACTAATCAATGAAAACTCGCAGAACTAACTGGAATACCAAAAATTATATTTTCTCGTGTCTTGCTACAGAAAAAAAAATTTCAACGAGATGTGTCTTAAGAGACAGGTTTCAAGAGGCTTCCCAAAAATGATATGGCTGCATCTGAACGATATTACTGGACTTCTCTTTCCGATATCCCAACACCATAAAATCGGACAAATACTCACCATAGTGCACCTAACCCTCTTATCATTCCACCCCAAAATCAAACCCCAGGCCTTATACCATACCAAATCCTCAACCGATATGTTCCCCCTTACATGCATACTGGGTCGCCTTCAGCAAATACTGGGGGCGTACACATACTCATAATATCTTCTAAACAAACTCCTTAAACATTTTAAAATCATTTTTCAAATTACGAATAGTAAACAAATTAAATTCCAATCATTAAATTTGGTTAAAAATTCGTCTAAGTTCCAAATCAATCTGTTCTATTACCATTTCTTTCTTCAAAACCAAAAAATTAAAAATCTTTTACCTGAATCTATCAAATCTATCAATTTTCTTCATTACTACTAATAATCATAAAACAAATAAATTGAACATCTCATTAAAACATGAACTTACTTATCCTAACATTTGATTATACATACATTCTAAACAATATAATTCAGTAAAAACACTAGTAATACATGTAAACAATAACATACTTGAAATTCAAAATATCCTATATGGCAGGTGTAAAAAATAAATTTTTTTTTTTTTTTTTCAAAAAATTTCTTTTTAAAAAATTTCTTTTCAAAAAATTTAAATTTATGAAAATATACTTTTCTCAATATTCAGAAACATTTAAAATCATTTAATTCATTTAAACGACAAAATCGCGTCAATCAATTGCTAGAAACTGGTCTTGTCTATAACATCAACCATCAGCTGATCTTTCTGGGTCAAGTCAAGGACCTGACATACCTGTGTTACACAAAGCTACATCATATAACATATATGAAACATCCTTAACATTTTTATCTTCAAACATAATACAACATAATAAAATAAGACATACAAAATTAACATGGTTATTTTCATCTTACTATAAACAATAAAATCTACATTTAAATTGACCAAAAATTACACATTTTATAGCTTCATATTATTCTCCAATTCTCTTAAAAATCTGTCACTTGTTTCAATTAATTTTATATTTTGACTATGACTTTCTTTCTTTAATGTTTTCATTCTCAATTAGTTTGGGTGACTTAATGATTCATAATAATATTTCGATTTACAACTTGGCATTTATATATAATCTTACCCCTTTTGACTCTAATACTCACTTAACAGCTTTTACCTAATATGACACCCGTCTATCAAAACATCTACCAACCATTCTCTCTCCCTAACTTACTATTCAAACCATTTCGCATCATTCTACCCTTATAACAAAATACTCGCTACCCCTTTGTACTCAGGATGTGTGTTCTCTTCCCACTGCTCATTCCCTTATGTTGGTCCTGGACTCCCCCTAGGTAACCCTTTCCGGCGCTAATCGGTTCCCTTCCCGCCACAACGCTTTTCGTTGAGGACTCCTTATCACACCACCCCCCTTACAAAATTACCCATCAACTAATTACTCTCTCAATACATCACTTTCATCTACAAAATATCTCCATTTATTTATTACCTCAATATATCACTCATTACTCTACATATTTTCCCCATATCTACTGTGTCACTATTACCTCTCAAATTCTACATTACATTTATTCACAACAATCTTACTTTATTCAACTCCCCTTCTACACTTAACTTGGACTGATCTAAATGTCCTAACGAAATAATAATCACCCAAATTCTAACCTTTACCACATTTTACATTTTAACTCTTCAAAATTCAAAATTATCTCAATTCATTTTACCATTTAATTCACAATCTCTTTAAAACATTGAAAATCTATTATTCAATCATTAATGGTATTCAATTTTAATTATATGCAAATATTTAATTACATTGAAAAAAAATCTCCAAACTATTTCTAAGTGACATAGTACGTATATACCATCCTGACCATACAATCAACTGATGTTCCTGGTCAGGTGAATGACCTTCTCTGAATCTCTTTCAAGTCATTCTACTGTGTAAAAGACATAACTTATGCTTACAATCCTTACTCTGTAACCTGATAAAACGATAACACAATAACATATTAAATACAATATGATAAACATCTGCGGCACCCCTTTCTCAAATCAAAACAAAATTATCTAGTCAGCTCAGTAGCGAGTCATCATCATTAAGTTATAAAATTTTAATTCGTTACTCCCCTGAGTAACCTCCTTTACCACACACACTATGACCCCCCCCCTGGACTGTGGCGTCCAGTTGCGTCCACAAGGACTGAAGTTTTGGTGGAATTTTGTCATCTCCTTGTCCTTGCTTCTGCCTTACATTTTTTAAAAAGCTAGATACCATCATATCTAAAGTTACAGATTTATATGCCCTTAATGCGGGTCTATCACCTGGTTTACTGTTCCCACGCAAACAGAGCGATAGCCGCTGTTCCATAGTTCCGGGGATTTCCCCTACATCACCCCCCACTAATTTCAAATCTATACCAATTTCAAGCCAACTATGGTCAGGTTCACAGTTGCTGCCCATAGCTGGCTGTCGTCCAAAAATACGATTAGTGCTGGTAAGGCAGTAATCGCCCGAAAAGGCGGGGAAATCATCTTTCATTTCAAGCATGTTATACTTCATCTTTGTGATACACTGCACGGCAACAAATCAACATATAATATGACATTATATCACAAGTTGTGCAGTGTATTTTACGCCAGTTTGGCCTCCGATGATGGTAACATACCTTGATGTTACCACCAACACTCATCGCTATCTGCAGTAGCACATGCCACCACTGCAACTAAACTAAACTTAAATCCTTCTACTTTTGCAGTCTCTACTTTCCATGATTATTTCACTTCGATTAACACCACACAACCCCCCCAATATTACCCACACATCTTGTATAATATAACATAATAAACATGAACAATATCATTGCTACATTTAACCAAACAATTCACATTTAAATAATTTTTATAAAAAATCATCAACATTACAACTTGAACTTTCTATTAACTCCTTTATATATCATCATTTAATTATTTATCCCTTACCACAATTAGATTCCTCAAAAATTTCAAATTTATTATTAACATTTATTTTATCTCATATTTCAATTATTATTACCCTTTAATTATGGTTTCAATTTAGTACACTATCTCAAATTAGTTTCATCATTGAGTTTAAAATCTTTTCACCACCTGTAAACATTTTACTCTATTTAACTTGTATTATTAAATTTATACTTACAGTACATTACTCAACACTATCACAGACAAACAAATATAAACATCCAACACCAATAACTCCATGTACCTTCTGAAACATTTTAACAATCATGTTATTCCACAAACTAAATACAATTTAACATTTATCTATTTATTAATTATTATCAAATTTAAATCTCATAAAATAATTTAAATTCATCATCACAATTCAATTATATAACATAAATCAATCAAAAATATTTAAACATCTCAAATTACTTTAATCCCATCAATTATTAAAACACAACATTTTAATTACATTACTCCAAAACAATTACAATTTATTTATTATAAACTCATTATTTATTTAGTCTGCTAAAATATTATTATTATTATTACAACAATTTCTACTACCTACACATCTTGTTTACATTACATACTTGTTACAATACAGACACAGTTAATTTCACTAAAATTTATTTACGAATCTTTGTCATTATCTTTCAGTTTACCACACTTTATTTTCTAAATCAGCAAGGTCATAACCATAAATCAAAATATTTAAAATGTCCATTTATTGATTTCTTATCTAACCGCCATCGTTGTATAATAGTCTTATTTTTTTATAACACTTCTCATTCTTACTCACACTCAGTTTATTATTATGATTATTATAATACCCCTTTAACTCTATGTCATTCATTGTACCATTATAGTTTATAGGATTATTCCCTTTTATTATTTCATAAACCTTGTCAATATTAGTTATTTTTGTCCAGCCTCCATCAGTACTTTTGGTTAACATCAGGTAATTTATTTTATCATTATTATATTCCTCTACTACAACATCAGGTAAGTTATTATCGTTTATAAAGGTATTATCAAAATATTGATCTATATCTCTTTCAGCAGGTAAGCATTTCATATCATATATTTCCTTCGACTAACCTCTCTTTCAACCTTTTATAACTACTTCTCAACATAAACAACTCTATTATTCTCTCTCTCTCACAATACTTCTCACAACCCCCCTGAACTATCTCATTCCATGCAAAGGGCAACATAAAACCACTAAAATACTTTCTGGCTTTACCAGATACAAATACATCACTACAACAACTTAAGGGACCCTTTAGAGACACCATGTCTCCCACATGACCATTGGAGGAACCTTTGTCCTCATAAAACACATGTGAAGTCTGTACTCCACTCATACTACAGGAAAATTTTGCCCTTTGTAACCCCTCTAAACTTTCATCGCACTCTCTCACTAACTGATAAACATTTGTTTCTACTACTTCATTATCACGTACTACTTCCACTATATTCTCAGAGTTGCAATTAACATCATTATCATCACTATTCAATACGTTACTATCTAACACTACCTCTTCCACTATTTTGTCATTATTATTATTATTTGTCATAACTGTAACATTGTCACCTAACTTCTTGTTTATTATCTGATTTAATTTTCTGTCTAGATTTTTATTCACTTCATTAACCATCTTCTCACAATTATTATTTATAGATTTTATTTCCTGTTCTTTAATATTATTAAAACTTGTATTAATTTCATTTACTTGCTCACTAAACTCGAAATTCTGTTGTTTTATTTCGTCTCTGATCTCATTCAACTTTTCGTTAAAATTCTCTTTAATTTTATCACTTTGTTCATCAAATCTAGCATCAAATTTATTATTTTGTTCATTGAATTTCTCATTGAAACTACTCTTAATTTCTTTAATTTCACTTTTTTGCTCATCAAACTTCTCGTCAAATTTATTTAACAACATTTGCATCATACTTCTCATATCGTTACCATCATCTTTTTTGTTTTCATATCGAGTTGAGATGGGTGTCACTTGTATTTAATTCTACTGACTCAGTGGCACTACATTCACCAACCTGACTAATTGGTGTTGAGTGAATGCCCATCTCACTCGTATATGTTTCGTCAGTGACGCTGACGTTTTCGTCATTATTTTGATTAGTACTCATGTTTATTTTTTTATTTTATTTTTTTTTTATATTATCTATTTTCTTACTTGTTCATAATACGTCTATCATTCATATTATAACATACTCTTATTTCAATTTCATTCTATATATACTTCTTATACTTAATAACTGTGTTATTCATATGTAACTCCCATTAGCGTCTCTTACATTTGCGAGTAGGCATAGCCTATACGAAAATCTAATTTATATAGACTGTCCCTGTTACGGGGGCCAACTGTACTGTATTTCTCTTTATCGTAATTAACAACAGACATAATTTACATTTTTATGTTAACTCTTACCTTTAACGGGTCCAGGTTCCTTTTACACGAACTCACATTCTGTAAGAGAGGTTAGTGGGTTTGTTACACAATAACCACGCTGTTCTACTGCATGAATGCAATATGTTTATTTTCTCAATTTTAACATTTTATTTACTTCTTTTTAAATTTTACTCAAAGTTCATTTTGTTAAGAAATCGTTTCTGCTGACTTAAACTTCTTTATCTTAACATCATTTACTATTAATTTTATTATTTAAAACATAAACAAGACCTTGAATCATTTTACACAAACAAATATATATTGATTAATACATGAACCTAACTATCTTATTTTTATTATAGACGACCCAGTTTGCTCCACACACTACTCTCATTCCATTTTACCCCCCATCTTTTTCTTTTAGACCCTCATTAGAAAATAATTTTGATTGAATTTGTTACTTGCTTCGGTGGCGTCTCCCCCGACCTCATGACGCGTCCCATCCAAAGTTCTCCTTTCAGTGTATAAAAGCTTACGATTTCTTATTTTCTTCTTCCTAATTAAACACTCCCGCACTGTCTATTTTGGGACTTCGTTTCACCATAAACTATTGTCTTTTAATTAATAAAAAAATGTTACTGATGAACCACATCTGGTATTATGCCGGGCCCGGCGGAGCGTGGATGGAGACTGCCAGCGCGTTAGCAATATATCGCTCTTCTCAAAACGGACAAGACGGATATCAATGCCTCCTGTTGTTAAAGTCCTCGTCACTGTATCCGAGGTACGGGTTATTCATGGGTTTTCTGCGTCGACGAAATTTTGAGGCCTTTGGTTACGTCACTAAGATAGGCGGGATCTCGTCAAGACTTCCGTCGTCACCCACTCGCATTGCAAACAAATTTTATAAAAGCCATGTTGGCCGAGATGTCTAAGCGTCGTTTGTGTGCCCCGCTGTTGTTTGCGCGTTTGTGTGCGCCACACAGCACTACAGTTCTTGGAATTCAATTACGTTGAGCACGCGCTGCATTCCAACACACCGATTACTTACACAACTTCACCTCACAGTTCCTTTGTTCGACACCAATTTCAATTAACATGGGACTGGCCACACAGATGGAAAATAAATTTGTGATTTTTTAATAAAATAACACCCCTCCTTTTAACCCCGTTACACAAGCTGTTTATTATAAGTTGAAAATCCTTATATTTCAACTTTGCACAAAATCATTATATTTTACTTTCCTGCTACTCTTCAGAATAACGCCTCTTCATTTCTTCTTTGATGTTGTCAGTGGACTATTGCTGTCTTCATTTCTTATTTTGTAAACAGTGGCTCCGCTGGCACCTGTTGCAAATACAGTTCTTTCACATCATCATTATCACTTTCTGTGGATGTGTTCTTCTAATATAATTATGTACATTTAATGCTATTTTACGTTCACCACTTCTCATATGTTGTTTGTTAATTTGTGAACTGACAGTTAGGAATTTCCAAGTTGTCGTTAGTTTTGTATATTCGTTTCTGTCATTGACCGCTTCACCTCGCATCCGGTAAATCACAATGGCCTCCCTGTACTGTCTGATTTTCTTATAGTTGGTTCATGCCAAGATTTTTGTTTTTGAAATCAAAAGTGTGTCCGTTTCTTTGGCGTGTTTCATTAGGGACATGTTATATTCTTGTTTTGCTACAGCCAATTCGTGTTTGTGGACGCGTTGACGTATATTTCTCCCAGAGTGGCATCAGCCACTTTCATCAGCTATTCAGTGATGAATGTTCCTCGCTGATCGCATTTTGCTGCAATACTGAAAAAAACCTGACCCAAATGAAAGAACAAATTTGTTTCTGTGTTTCAATCAATACATTAATGCAATTTAATGTCACCATAGTATCAGGGAAACACAGATCTGCTAGCACACAAAAAATGATTTCATTTACATGTATGGCATTCGAGTAATAGCTAGTTTAGAATCTAAACTTACTAAAATTCCTGTTTTTCTCAGTATATCAATTTTTATTTTTTTTATAGCTGTATATTTAATTGTATTTTTTTAAAGTAACCGAAAAGATGTAAAGTAATATTATTTATATTGCAAGAGAGTATTTTATGATTATTTTGAAGTTAATTTCTCGATTACAAAATTTTCAAGTTAATTAGTATAGGAAAGCGGTTTCTCCATAAGAACAATGTATTTCTCCATCTTGCCCAGTCTCATGTGACTGTTGGACAAGGTATGCTTCTTCCCACTTTAATTTGTGTTTCTTGACACACTGCTTTAACTCTTTTAATCCACATCACTGTATATATTTAAATGGTTAGGAGACAGGCTATAATGCTATTTAACCCCTTGATGTATGGCAAGGAGCATGGGATGACGATCTAGAGGCATCCCTTGAAATCAGGCAACGCCCTTGCTTTGCAGTGGCAACAGTGGCGATCTCTTTGCAACTCCTCAACACCCCAGGGTAGAAGAGGACGCAACTAGGCCTAAGGCTAAGGATTTATGGTGGTTGTTTAGTTGCTTGAGTTTCTATATGTATACTTTTGGAGCACTCTTAAAGAAAATGTAGATACCCTCTCAAGAGTTTCAAGGTTAAACTCTTGTTTTTCCTGAGGTAATCATTTCGTGGTATGAGTGTTGTCCATGCAGAAGTCCTAGAAACCTTGCTCTTTGTCTTCCAACAAAGCCTCACATATTATTTTAAATCTTATGTTCAGAATCCTCTATATGTATCTTATATCATAGATTCTCCTGTAATTGCATTTTCAAGCCCTTTTCCTATGTTTGGTGTTGATCACATTTTTTTATTTATACCTGGAATCTAGTACATTTTCAATTCGAGAAGAAATGAGTGGCTAAAAAACAAATCTCCATATTTAAAAAGTTCAGAATTCACTCCATCTTTCCTGTTGCCTTCCTGTTCTTTATTCTAATAATGGTTTCATTTAGTTTCTCTGTAATTATAGGATCAATCCTTGATTATCTCCCTTGTGACTATTAGAATTATATTGCAGCTTTAAATAATAAAACCTGTACAACCTGTACACAGCTGCACATGTGACATCTGCTTCAGGCACAGGTAAAACTTAACATAAAATTGTATCTAAAAACTAGTATTCTGAAATTGAAAAATTGCATTCATAGTATTTGGTACACCAACACATTTTAAGAAAACCAATATTTAAATAATGAGTTTGTCACTGTTTTATGTCTTATAACAGTTTATAAGTGAGTTTATAATTCTGTCTTAGTGGGTATATGATGGGCAAATGTTGGAAATTCCGTCGTATTTTTCGAAGCTGGTGGCATACATTCAGTGCTTATTCAAACAGAAAGGAGTTTAATGCTTCTTGATAAAAGGTCTCACCATTTACCACAGGAGTTTTTCATATTAAAAACAGACATGTTTGTAAGCACCCTGCTTGTCAATAGTCAACACTTCTCGTATTGGAAAGGATACTTTCAATCAATTCTATTTTCTATAAAATATGAATGAGTTCTGCTATGCTGATGAATATAGTTCAAGTAATGCAGATGTCATAGGTTAGCATATTGAAAGATCTCATACTATTTAAATTCCTGTAGTAATTAAATTATTACAAAATGTACACTTATAAAAGTAGACTTATAAAATGTGTGTCATATATAAGTAGGAAGCTAATAACATAATAGAATTGTTTGATAATTTCACCTTATCTTATTCCAATAAGACTTGGTTTTTCAAATTGTTGTTTCCAGTTTAACTCAAGAAAAATAAGTATGACCATGTGTTTTTGATGGATTAGAGAATAAATAGCTGAATTTTAAAAACTGCAGGAAAACGAGCAGATTTAGCAAATTTAACTTCTGTTGTGTAGGTATGAGTCATAGGGATAGATTTCCAATATTATAGTGAGTGCATGCACCTTGTGAAAACCCCCATATACAAAGTTTTGGTAATTTGTACTGACTTTTCTTGAATTTGCTTTTGTAATTTGTCAACCATTGAATTCAATAGAAAGCTATATGTATTTCTTTGTGATGGCTAAATAAATTTTACATCATTGTTTTGGTACTTTTTATATAAATGGTGATGGTGATTATAATGTCAGTGCTTGTAATGGACAATTACAATAGTAACAATTAATTTTTCAGTGAAGGGTTTGTGAGGAAACACAAATTAAAATTGTTACGTTCTATTCTTTTACTCACCAATTTCCACCGCTTTGCTTCTACTCTTACACGCCACCATGACTTACCACACACAGAAGATTCCAAATTATTTATAGGTCGCCACCGATAGCTTTAAAGGTTAGATATGGAGACCTTAAAAACACTTTCACTTATTTTCCAGGTTCGTTAGGCGAAAATTTTCATACGGGATAGGTGATGTTAATGTGGTGTAATAATTTACTTAACACCTGGTTATGCTACTAATTCATTTTATTGATATTCATTTTTGAACTTTACTTTTCTGTTTATAACTCTTTGACAATTTATCAAATTCTTCGCTTAATGTTGTATTCTAAAACATTGTGTGAAAACTAAATTGATTACTCTAAATAATCGGTCTACATTTTAGTTTGTTAGACCAATGCTACATTTCTTTTCTATTCTTTCTTTCAACACATTTACGTTAATAATTGAAAATGCAAAATATGGTGTATTACCTCCTTTTAGGACAAAACATATATCGAAAAAAAAAAAAAAATTTTAACTCTATTTTTTAAGACGACCCAGTTTGCTCACACACGCATTCACACACATACCATATTTAATTAAGCGCTTTTTTATTTAAGTTTTCATAATTAATTTCTTTGATATACGGTTACGTGGTATCGGCGTCCCTGCAGGTCACTTGTTGATCTCCACAAATTTTGTTCACTTTTGTCCGAATATTTCTCACTGTTAATTTTGAGTACTAACGATTTATTACAGTTTCACTATTGTATCACATTATTTCTCCAACCTTTTATTTTTTGCGTCACAAATTGTAATTGTTCATACCTCTAATTCATTTTAGGTTATTGTTAAACTGAACTCACACGTTTTGTATAACTCCGTGTTTTGTTATTCAATCACATTATAAAATTTTGAAAGTATAAAATAAAGTTTTAGGCTGACGAGTCTATGTGTTAACGCCCGGCCGGCGATAGGTTTCTCATTCTCAGTAGACTGCGGAGGTTTTTGCGCGTACACAGCGAAAGAATTTCTTAATACGTGACCAAACTCTGGGAAAGTTGGCCGTTCGAGTGCGCGATTGAAAGCGCGGGCTGCACATTGGCTCGCATTGGCTGCACATACCAATGCCAATTCACACCCATCTCGACGCTACAGTCTATTCACTGTAATTTCTTAGTTGCAAATAATATTGAAAAGATTTCACTTACAGAACCCCATCGGTCTGTACCGTTACAATACCCCCCCCCAATGAGAGGGTTTCTTCCGAAACAGAAAAACTCTCATTGCTAACCCCTAAGAGGATCGGTGAGGATATGGTGCCAACAACCCCCCTTTAATTTCTAAACACTTCATGGGTAAACTACCTCCCTAGCTCGGCGACTATGGCTGCACCTGAACGAGATTACTGGACGTCTCTGTTCGAGATCCCAACACCATAATATCGGACAGATACTCACCATAATACCACCTAACCTCAAATCATTCCACCCAAAAAACCAAAGCCCTGGCCTTATACCATCCCAGATCCTCAACCGATATGTTCCCCCTTACATGCATACTGGGTTGCCTTTAGCAAATACTGGGTGCGTACACATTCTCATTATTGTATTAAAAACAAACTCCTTCATTAAAATTCATAAAAGGTATCTTTCACATTCTATTTCTTTTCTCAATTCACTTAAATCCAATCAATTTCAAATCCAAAATAAACTACACAAATCAAATTGAAATCATTTAAATTTTGTTCGCTTAGAGAAAATAATCTAAGTTCATTGTCAAAGATTCATTAATTGGATCATCTCCTTCCTTTTACTTTATAATTTTAAAATCGTTTAAATGACTTTATAACTCTTTTTACTTATTTACTAACAATCCTAATAACCACATAAAAATACACAACTTATCTCTACTATACATTCAAAATAAATGCACTTGAGTACAAAAGAGAATATAAAATACACATACTTATAAGGAACATTACAATTTACAATAACGTTCTTTAATACAAAAAATAGAAAATTAAAAAAAATTTTTTTTTCCAATATAATTTTAATTTCCCAAAATATTTCTTTTATCAATATCAAGAAAAAATAAAATTATTTAATTTAATTAAGTAACAAAAATTTCATGAATCACTTACTAGAAACATATCCTGTCTCTAACATCAGCCATCAGCTGATCTCTCTGGGTCAGGTGAATGACCTTGCTCTAGATACAACATACAAAACTACACCAGGAAAAATACACAATAAATGTTCATAATTCTTACACTCTAACATAATAACAATAATGACACAATAAAAGATAAACAAAATCTGATATACATCTTCTACACTTGAAATAGTCTTTCCCGAATCAGTAAACTACTTTATGAAATTATTACACAGCGTACACACATTTAAATCACTTACTTCTAAACAGACCATCTATTACAATAGTATTTCTTGAATCAAAATAAAATCATTTAGTTAGCTTATCAGCTAGTCAGCATCAGTAAGTTTCAAATTTTAATTCGTTACTCCCCTGAGTAAAGCCCTTACCACACACACTATGCCCCCCCTGAACTGTTGCGTTCAGTTGCTTCCACAAGGACTGAATTTGAGGAGGAATTTTGGCATCTCCTGTCCTTGCTTCGGCCTTACATGTTTAAAATTATCAGATATCATAATATCTGGAAGTTACATATTTAAAACCTTAATGCGGGTCTATCACCTTTTTTTACTGTTCCTACGCGAACAGAGTGATAGCCGCTGTTCCATAGTTTGGTGACTCCCCTGAGTTACCCCCCTTTAATTTCTAAATTCACCTTTACAACGATAACAGCTATGGCCAGTTAAGGCAGAACGTGACGCAATGAGCCCCAACCATAGCTGTCAAAGCTAAACCAATTCCACGGTCAGGGTTCGGTGAGGCCGTGACTGCCCGAAAAGTTGAGGAATCACAAGTATAAAAAATATTTGTTTATGGTATGGTTACACTTTAACGTTACAATTTCCATTACCTGACACTTCTAGTCTTGGTGGTGTGTTTTAATATCAAACATTTCTTTCTTAACTTTCCCTACCTTGACCTTCATTAACATTAAATAGTGAGTACAACAAAATATTTACTTAGTCACTCAACTAATCTATTCATTCTTATGTAGGCTATCACCAACTAACGAATGAATCTTTCATTACAACTTAATAGACCAATTAATAAAAAGAATTTACTCTCTCTCACTCCATTAAAATAAACATTTACTTTGCATCTGAATAAAATTTACAAACATTTCAAATTTAGGTTTAGTTTCAAATTCTATTAACTCTTTTTCTTGTTACATTTTATTACTACACTTCCATTTGAAACAATATAACTTATATCAAATAATAAAACTTTTACCTTAGGGTTCTTCCCAGGGTCGTACAGACAAAAACAGCTGCAGATGGGTTATTTGAGGTTTGTTTGCGAAATGATTACGGTAATGCATTTTATACTGTTTAAATCACATGCTTATTTATATTTACTATCAAAACCTCACACCCTTCTTTTACGTTCTACAAAAGGTTGTACAACTAATTTTTTTTTAATCAAACCATGAAATTAATTCTTATCTCTATAAACTACAATTATAAGTGATTTTCCTAATTGGGTATGAATATATTGAATACTATAACGAACCAGTACATAACCTCTACACACACATACACACTCTTTCTTTTACATTAGTGTTTAAATAAACCCCATTCCCTTAGAGAGCTCGTAATAACAGGTATGGATTTTACGACTGTTCAAATTTTGTAAATAGAAGAAAATGATTTAATGAGTACTCAGCCTGGTTGTAGACCTGGTCCAATTTGTGTAAGCACTTATTTTGTCCCGCACTCCGAAAGTCACTTGAAGTTAGTTAGAGTTCCTTTCTCATTTGTCTAGTGTTAATTGCTTGCGTATTATTTGAACCGTTTTGTTTTAATTCAATTATTCGAACATTTCACTTTTAATAATTCAGTCGGCCGACTTTACTTGTGATAGAGTACTTAGGTGGTTAATTTTTTCGGGCCGCGCGGCCATGAGCTGCAATGGAACTGAACTCATTACTGCGCTAAGGTGGTAATACACGGATGTTTGTCTAGTCACGTGATCAACAGTCTGCGCTCCAATTGGTGCTTTTTAAACGGCGCTATAACACAGGCATAACGTTTAGCAACATATTGCCACCTGGTGCAATATGACTTGACATTATTTTCTCCGTGATTCATGGCTGATGCAAAACTGTAGGTTATTTCATAATCTGTCTGGACTGTTTGAGTGCAGAGACAAAACACAGACGTTTTGTTTTGTAATAAACACTGCATGCGTGGTTGACTAAATCGAGGTTCCAAAAAGGTGAACGCTGGCTACATAGGGAATACACTTGATTTAAAAAATTGTTTTTCATACAATTCTGTACCGTTACAATACCCCCCCCCCCCAATGAGAGGTTGGATGCCGAAGCATATAAACTCTCATTGCCTAAAACCTAAGAGGATCAGTGAGGGTATGGCGCCGCAACCCCCCTGAACTCTCTACTAAAATCATGGGTACTTACCCCCCTAGTCTGGCGACTGTGGCAGCACCCATCCGATCTTACTGGACTTCTCTACTCGAGATCCCAACACCATAAGCTCGGACCGATACCCGCCACAGGAACGCCTGGCTCTATAACATTCAATTAAAAAATTAACAAATAGGCCTTCCATTATACCATTTCCACCACTGATGCGTTTCCTCTTAGCCGTACTGGTTCATTTTTATTACAAAATATAACGTGTATCTGACTACATTGTAATATAACTTCTAAATTGTCCATCGATTACTTTGATTAATTCGGATTTAATCATCAAGCCCATACGCATACACTGTCACAATGACTCATCTTCAACAAGTTACATTGATTTCACTCAACAATATAGCTTAACCCTAGAAGATACAATGTTAACAGAACAATACAGTAGTACATATGCATTCCAGACAAAATAAATAATAGTCCCCGTACAATATTACCCATCCAAAATAACGCATTAATTATACAAAATCGCATTAAATCACAACAATTATAAATAAGAAATCCTTATATCCTTAACTATATATATATATAAAATAAAAAATTTTTTTTTCTCTTCTAACTACTACCCTCCTTCAAATCCCTTAACCCCTGATACCCGTTACATTCTGCTGTGTTCAGCTCTAGGCTTCTTGGCCCTTGCAGACCTCATCCTAGCCGTAATCACATCTCCCTCGTGACCTGTAACTGGGTCACCTCCTAATCCACACTCACTATTTCCCCCCTGGACTGTGGTGCCCAGTTGCTTCCACAAGGACTGATGCGGAAGGGGTGGACATTTTTTTCTTTTATTCCACCCCCATCCTTGCTTCGGCGTTACAATAAAAATTCAGTATAATACTTACTAGTATTGAATGATACGCCCCTAATGGACTACCACCCCTATGTGGGTGAAAATAGCCCTGATCCAAAATTTGGTAGATTCCCCAAAAAATAACCCCCCTGCTAAGTCTAACAAACCACCGGGTTAACAAAACAAAAACAAACCACAAGCCGGTTATAACAAGTAAAATTTATGATTTGTCACAATTAACTACTTTAACGGTCATGATCCGGTGAGGTCATGACCGCACTTAGGTGGGGAATCTACAGTTAAACATAAAACATAGATTGACATTGATAAAGGTTTACATGAACAGTTATATGCACATCTTTTTTCCAAACACTGTCTTAGCCCAAACATTTCCTTCAATTTTCAATTAAATAAATAAATATTTTAATCATTGCGTTTTCATCAATTATCATTTATTTTATAATTACAGTTTGAATTCAAATCAAAATAAAGTTAAACGCATCACTAACATTCACATTATTAAGTTAACCCAGGGACAACTCCAATTTAATTTAGTCTCTTCATACATTCAAAACAATTTCAATTACTTTAATTACATTTTTCAAAATGATTCTAATTAGTTTACAGTTTAGTTTAGCCTTAGTAGTTCTATAAATTTTACCAGCATTGCATCATTTGTTTCAAATCTCTACTTAACTTCCTCCATAATCACATTCTAAATACCATTTCTCTCTACTCATAACCTAACATAGCAGGTACCACAAAATAATAATTTAACCTTTTGGTTACATGAATTTTATTTCAAAATATTTTCACAAATTATTTTTTCTTTAATTACCCGTGAGTAGGTTATACTTTATATGTACAGAATTATGGTATACAGGGATGCGATGGAAGACGAACAGAACCCCTATCTCAATGACGGTGAATAACCACCCTTTTGCAGACCTCAGATCCTTGTCTGCCCCCTTATTTCCAAAAATAACAAACAAACCACAACCACTAATCTACGACCCCATCCCGGTATGCCATAATCCTATTAGACTGTACAGAAATTTATTATTTCGTTTGTTTACTCAGCCACAAAACTTCTTTACTACCTACCTAATTAAGGGATGAGTTTACAATTCATAAATAACACCAGTTTTTTTTTAAATTTGAGGATTACCTTAATGTATTATAATTTACAATTAGGGCATCAAATGGTCCGAAAGGGTGTGCCAATTTATGTAACTATTTTTACTGTTTTTTCTAAGGGGAGGGTTAGGGAAATCGGGAAGATGAAAAGGGCAAGGATTATTAAGAGGTCAAGGGCTAGGACTAAAGTTAAGGACAAGGCTCCCTCCGGAAATAAGAATAAATGGAGAAAACCAGGGCTCGCATGGGCAGGGGCGCGTCCCTGAAGTAGACGATCCCCACTGGGACAAGTGGGGAACATGTACTCGCTACCATTTACTGTTTATATAAAATTCCGAGTTTTATATTTATTTAGTTTATATACAATTACAGAATTTATTTTATTATTTTTATTTTAACCAATACTTTTTTAAATTGGTGGCGTTATGGGTACCCACTATTTCCCCCGTCATTTGATTTCGTAAAACATAGGCGTTATCCATTTTAATTTCAACTACTTCATACGGTCCTTCATACAACAAAAAGAATTTCTTAATCTCTTTATCCTGTGCGCTTGATAAATCGTGTCTTCTCACTAATACCAACTGACCTACCTCGTACTTATCCACTTACCTTTAGCATCATGAAGCCGTTTTCTTCTTTCTTCCTTAGTTAATAAATTTTCATTGGCGAGTTTAAGTTTTACTTCAAGATCCCGGGTGTTGCTCTCCGGTGGAAAGTTGAACAGCTATTCCAGAATCCTAGGTGGGCGTGTTCCCTTAATTAGCTCGTATGGTGTGAACCCCGTTGATTCATGAGTGGTACAATTCAACCATTCTTCAATTCTCCCCACATATGCTGGCCATTCGCTGTGCTTAGCATGGCAATACGCCCGAAAAATTCTCCCCAATTCTCGCATAACCCTTTCGGCCTGGTTCGACTGAGGATGGTATACCGCCGTGTGTTTAGGTATGATGCCTTCCCAACCCAAAGTTTGTCGCCATATTCCACTAATAAATTGAGGTCCATGATCAGATAGTATTATTTTGGGTTTTCCGGTTTTTATCATATAATCCTTTGTTATTTTTTCACTTAATACTTTACTAGTTGCGCTCTTTATACTATGTAACTTTACAAATTTCGTGAATGTATCTAATACCACAAAAATGTACATTACGCCTCCCCTTCCCTTTGGTAGAGGGCCAAACAAATCCACCGCAACTAAATCAAAAGGCTTTTCAACTTTAATACACATTTCTCCCTCTAATCGGTAATTAACTACTTTTGACTTTTGGCATAAATCGCACCCCCGGAGTAAAGTTCTAACCCTCCGTTCCATATTCTTAAATAAGCATGATTCTTTTAATACATTTACACACTTCCTAGCACCGAAATGCCCATATTGAAAATGACAATCCCATATTATCTTCTCTACCAACCCTTCCGGTATAACTAACCTCCAATCACGCTCTCCCCCCTTTACTTTCTTAAACAAACTCCCTTGATAAATCTGAAAATAACGGCTATACTCTAACTCATCTGAATC
This sequence comes from Magicicada septendecula, assembly GCA_034769895.1. Classification (NCBI taxonomy): domain Eukaryota; kingdom Metazoa; phylum Arthropoda; class Insecta; order Hemiptera; family Cicadidae; genus Magicicada; species Magicicada septendecula. Next base: position 173,756,521 of record CM068376.1, read on the forward strand.
GGACTCTAAGCTAGTATCGTAAATTATTTTATTCAATTTAGGATCTGTCCTCTGCATGCTATTAATATCTCTCAATTCTTCCCCAAACAATCTATCTTCCCTACTAAGTCTAAAAATTTCTATTTCTTTCAAGTCCCTCCCTGTTCTCATTCCCTCTGTATCTACCCTGGATAAAGTGTCAGGTATCTTGTTTTCCACCCCTTTTATATATTCCCAACTAAAATTATACTCTTGTAAAGCTAGCACCCACCTGGTTATTCTGCTGTGTGTCAACTTACAGGTGTTTAAAAAAGATAATGCCTTGTGGTCAGTCCGGATGATAGTGGAATTTCCCAATAGATATGTTTGAAACTTCTTCACGCAAAGACAATACTTAATAATTCCTTCTCAGTTGTTGTGTAGTTTCTTTCAGCAGCTAACAACGTCCGACTGGCGAAAGCAATAGTATGATGTTCTTTGTTGTCGTCTTCCTGGTACAATTCGGCACCTAAAGCAATATTACTGGCATCCATCTGTAAATAAAATGTGTGTTCAAAGTTAGGGTGATTCATCATGATCATGTTCATAAAATGGTCCTTTATCTCATTAAATGCATCTCGTTCTTTTTCCCCCCATTTCCACTGTTTATTCTTTTGTAACACTGCGCTCAACTTTGAAGTTATATGGGCATAATTTTTCTGGAATTTTCTATAAAAATTACATAGCCCTAAAAGCTTTGTAACTGTTTAATGTTTCTGGGTTCAGGAAATTTTAAAATTGATTCTACCTTCTCTGGGTTAGCTTTTATCCCGTCCGGTGTTATTATAAAACCTAAAAAATGTATTTCTTTCTGTAAGAATTTAGATTTCTCCCAGTTGACAGTCAGCCCCCCCTTTACGCAGTCTGTCTAATACATACTCTAAATGTTCCACATGTTCTGCAAATGTGCGTGAGGCTATCAGTATATCATCTACATAGATGGTTAAAAAATCTAAATTCTGTGGCTGTAGGATTTCATCTAAACATTTTATAAAGCTGGCCACACTGGTATTCAGCCCAAAAGGTAATCATTTAAATTGATAATTCTTCCTGTTGAAAAGGAAAGCTGTATATTTCCTACTTTCCCATGTTAATGGGGCTTGCCAGTACCCCGCGGTTAAATCTAATGAGGTCATGTATTTAACTCCACTGAATTTTTGAAATATTTCATTTATTGCTTCGGGTGATTCCCGGTCCGGGATAATTATTTGATTAATCTTGCGGGCATCTAAGCATAGTCTGACTCGGCCATCTTTTTTAATGACTACTACTAACGGGTTAGAATATGGTGATACTGATCTCTCTGTTATATCCCCCTCTAACATGTTGTCTAATTCAACCTGAACCGCTCTTCTCTTTGAATATGGCACCGGATAGCTTCTTTGTACATAGGGTGCGTGTTCCTTTACTTTTAATTCACATTCATAATTTCTTCCCCTCCCAGGTATATCGGCAAACACTTCTCGAAAACATTCTATTACCCGCCACAACGCTTTTCGTTGAGAACTCTGTATGTCACCCCCCTCACTACAAAATTTCCCCACTCTATCCTCCCAAATTCGTTCATTTATATTACCCCCTGACTCTCCCTCTGAGTTAATTAACTCATTAACTTCCGTTTCTACTTTACTAGCCCTATTTAATATCATCTTAACTCCCGAAATTCTCACTTTATCTACTACCCGCTCAAAACTAATCTCAACTGGTTTACCTTCATTATTAAGTACTAACAACCGCTTCTGAAAATCAATTATCGCCTTATGCTTTATCAAAAAATCATTCCCCAGAATAACCTCCAAATTTAGTCCCCGTACTACTAAAAATGTATTATCGTACTCTACTCCATTAATTACCATATTCAAATGTACCTGTTTAGTTACACGTTTACTCCTAACCCCGTTAATACCTACAATAGTCACCCCCACGACTGGCAAAAATGGGATGTTTTTATTTGTTTCTTGCAAACCCTCTAATATGTGTTCAGAAATAACAGAAATTTCACTACCTGTGTCTACTCAAGTTTTTATGTCCTTACCTTCAATTTGAATTCTTACCTCAGTCAATCCGGTCTCTGGTCTTGCTGTCTCTACGTCATCCTCCTCCATCAGTTCCTTGGACAGGTCAGTGCGGATGACGTTACTTATATAGTCGTTGTTGTCTTGGGTCCCGCAGTCCCTTGTCGACAATGGTGGGGTCCCTTCACCCACTGTCCTTACTAGTTTTCCGTCTGAGTGGTTGCACGGCCTGGAGTGTACCCGCCACGACCTCTGTTAGCAATTCCACTGCTTCCCGGTGCTCCTCGGTTGCTGCTCCCTCCTCTCTGTGGTTGACTATCTTGGTTAGACTCAGTATTATTGCGTTGGCAATTCCTTTCTTTATGGCACCTATAACAGGTCGTTCTGCTGCCATAATTCTCGCAATGACACTCTCGACATCGCCAGTCCTCTTGTCTATTACTATTATTATTACCTCCTCTCGTCCCTCTATAATGGGTTGGTGTCCCCCTGGGCTGGTAGTGTCTTTCGTTTGTGTATGATGCGGGCGGATTCGGGCGCCTACCCGTCTCTCGTTCTCTAATGTTTTGGAAAACATCTAGTATTTGCTCTAATTCATTTATGTCTCCCACTTCCCGTGTCATTAAATTGATTTGAATTTCTCTCGGCAAGTGTTTACTTATGTACCGTACAAACGATCGGAACGGTAACAGAGGCTCTAAATATTTCACCTCATTATATAATCGCATCACATACAGGGTCACATTGTCCCACTGGGCCCCAAAATTACCTTTTCCCATAATTTTACTACGTAACCCCTCTTGCTCCTCCTCCGACCAGTATTTACTTCGGAAAGCACTCTCAAAACTTGAATAATCTCCCCATTCTACTTTATGTACTTCTGCCCACACTGCAGAGCTCCCTTGGAAACATTTCATTATTTTTAACAACTTAATCTCCCAATTGCTATTACAAAACTGATTATACTCTTTTACTCCATTTAGAAATTGCATGGGGTGTACCCCCCTATTCTCACAACTAAATAATTCTAGTTCGATATCGTTGTTTACTTCTCGTGTTATTAATATTCTTTCCGTAACACTGTTTAGTTTTTTATTTATCTCCCCACTTAATTCATCTTTGGTATTGGTCAATTTTTGTTCTATCAAGTTAAACTTGTTATTTGTTACGCGTTTGGATTGAATGCTGGCCTCGTTTACCATTTCTACCGCGCCTTTTAATAACTGTATTTCCGACTCATGGCTATTCTTTGTTTCGTTAATCTTACTGTCAATATTCTGATTAATTTCTACAATTTTATTTGCAAAAGTCAATTGACATTCACTTATTTTATACTCCATATCAGCGCTGTATTCATTTATTTTACTTTCACAATTGCTTTCTATTTCACTACATTGTTCCCTAACTTGTACGTTAATCTCATCTACTACTTGTGCATTTACATAGCTTAGTTTAATTTCTACACTTTCTTTGAATTCATTAATTTGTGCTTTAACTGACTCTACTACTTGTTCTTGCATAACACTACATCGTTCATCTATAGCGTTTATACGTTTATCAATATTAAAGTTTTGTAGTTTCATTTTATTAATGTCGCTCTTTATTTCATCAAATTTATGGTCATTTATATCAAGTCGTTCATTTAATACATCAAACTTATTATCTATCTTATACATCAAAAAATCACTATTTTTTACCATGTTCTCAGACATAGTTTGTACCAGGTTGAATATATCATTCATCGACCATTCTTTTTCTTTAGTTTTAGTCACTACGGGAGTGGAATTTGCTCCCGCCTCACTAATTACTACAGATTGTGTTAAATTACTTTCGTCTAAATTAATTTCGTCTATTCGGCTTGGAGTTGTCTCCAGCCCCGAATCATTCGCTATCACTGATTCAATTGGAATAATTGGCGTTAAGCCAACTCCTGACTCACTCGTAACTACCGAGTTGGTCAGATTCATTTCATTCTTCTCTATGTTTTCCATCTTTATCAATTAATTTAAATACACAATAAACTATATAATTATCTATATAAAACTTCATTAAACATTTTTTTTTGACAAACATGCCCTTACTTCCCAAATAACCCGTTCTGCAATAAATTAGGTCTGGCGAATGTAATAACAAATCACACTCGCCGTCCCTGTTTCGGGGGCCGCTGAAACAATATAAGTTACTTCAAATTAATAATTAACTCTTACCTTAGGGTTCTTCCCAGGGTCGTACAGACGAAAACAGCTGCAGATGGGTTATTTGAGGTTTGTTTGCAAAATGATTACGCTAACGCATTTTATACTGTTTAAATCACATGCTTATTTATATTTACTATCAAAACCTCACACCTTTCTTTTACGTTCTACAAAAGGTTGTACAACTAATTTTTTTTTATCAAACCATGAAATTAATTCTTATCTCTATAAACTACAATAAGTGATTTTCCTAATTGGGTATGAATATATTGAATACTATAACGAACCAGTACATAACCTCTACACACACATACACACTCTTTCTTTTACATTAGTGTTTAAATAAACCCCATTCCCTTAGAGATCTCGTAATAACAGGTATGGATTTTACGACTGTTCAAATTTTGTAAATAGAAGAAAATGATTTAATGAGTACTCAGCCTGGTTGTAGACCTGGTCCAATTTGTGTAAGCACTTATTTTGTCCCGCACTCCGAAAGTCACTTGAAGTTAGTTAGAGTTCCTTTCTCATTCGTCTAGTGTTAATTGCTTGCGTATTATTTGAACCGTTTTGCTTTAATTCAATTATTCGAACATTTCACTTTTAATAATTCAGTCGGCTGACTTTACTTGTGATAGAGTACTTAGGTGGTTAATTTTTTCGGGCCGTGCGGCCATGAGCTGCAATGGAACTGAACTCATTACTGCGCTAAGGTGGTAATACACGGATGTTCGTCTAGTCACGTGATCAACAGTCTGCGCTCCAATTGGTGCTTTTTAAAAGGCGCTATAACACAGGCATAACGTTTAGCAACATATTGCCACCTGGTGCAATATGACTTGACATTATTTTCTCCATGATTCACGGCTGACGCAAAACTGTAGGTTATTTCATAATCTGTCTGGACTGTTTGAGTGCAGAGACAAAACACAGACGTTTTGTTTTGTAATAAACACTGCATGCGTGGTTGACTAAATCGAGGTTCCAAAAAGGTGAACGCTGGCTACATAGGGAATACACTTGATTTAAAAAATTGTTTTTCATACAATTCTGTACCGTTACACATTATGAATTTCTATTAATTATTTTCATTATCAATTGGTTTGGGTGATTCTCAGTTATTCATAATAATTCGATTTACAAATGGGTGATTAAATATAATCTCAACCCCCTTCTGCCTCTTAACACTTACTAACAGATTTACATAGTATGACACCACTCCCTCAGAATATTTATCTCCACTACCCTACTACTCTAACTCACTTTGAATCATTCTATCCTTATAACAAAATACACTATACCTCCTTTGTACTTAGGATGTGTGTTCCCTCCCTCCGCAATTCCATTCATAACCGTTTGCCTCTCCACCAAATATCGGCAAGCACTCTACTAAAACCCTCTACTACCCGCCACAACACCTGTCATTGAGGACTCCTTATCACACCACCCACCTTACAAAATTCCACCATCTGTTTATTACCTAAATATACCACTCTAATTACTCTACCTATATTCACTCTCGCTACTGTGTCACTACTGATACTCAGTTTTCTATCTTACTTATATTCCCAAAAATCGTATTCTGTTTAACACCCGTTTACTCTTAACTCTGACTGACTTAACTATCCTATTGAAATACTTGTCACCCAAATTCTAACCTTTGTTACCCATTCAAAATTCCATTATAAAACTCCTAACTACCTCAAACTAGTTTTATCACTTAATTTAAAACCTTTTAAACACATTTAAAATTTATAAACATTTTACTTGATTTAAATTGCATTATCATCTTCATACTTACAGTACATCACTCATATACTGTCATAGATACAAAATATAAACAACTGTTACCACCAAATCATGTACACAACTCCATGTATCTTCTGAAACATTTTAACAGTCATATGATTCCACAACTAAATACATTTTACATTTATTCATCACACTATTTATTATCAAGTTCAAATCTCAAAAATCATTTGAATTCATTATCAAATTGATACAACATTAATCAATTAATTACTTCATCTCAAATCATTTTAATTCTATCAATGATTAAAACACAACTTATTTTAATTACTTTACTCCAAAACAATTACAATTCATTTATTATCACCTTCATAATTATTCTCATTATTTATTAGTCTGCCAAAATATTATTATTACATAAATTTCTACTGCATACACATTGTTTTACATAAAATATTTTACAATACAAACACAATCAATTTGACTAGAAATTTATTTACAATTTCTTGTCATTATTTTTCTGTTTACCACACTTCGTTTCATAATTTCGCCAGGTCATTACCATAAACTAAAATATTTAAAATATCCACTCACTTATTTTTTATTTTAACCACCGTCATCATATATTAGTCTTACTTTTATATAATAATTATCGTCCTTACTCACACTCATTACACTATTATTATTATTGTAATGACCATTATCAACATAGTATTTAACACCATTATTACCTATTAATTCATAAAACCCATCTACATTGGTAATTTCAGTTCTGTCTCCGTCAGTATTTTTGTTCAACATAAGGTAAGTTATTTTATCATCATATTCCTCCACTACATTCATCACAACATCAGGTAAGTTTTTATCATTTATAAAGGTATCATCAAAATAATCATCTATCTCCTTCAATTCTAACCGCTCTTTCAACTCATCATAACTCCTTCTCAACGTAAATAACTCTATTATTCTCTCTCTCTCTCTCTCAAAATACTTCTCACAATGTTAACTTACGTATTTAACACCATTTAATTAACTTATAAAAACTATACCATAATAAAAAACTTACACTTACTGTTTTGCGTGTTCTTGGGTCCAGGATATCTCATACGAACTTTGGGATACAAGCGTAGTTTTCAAGGTTACGTGAATGATTTACACAATACATTTTGGAAGAGAAATTAATTTTGTTTAATAATCAAATAGTGCGATTTTATAATTTTGTTTTCCAAATAAATTGTCTTACATGTTTTTTAAAGGTTGGGTAACTCTTGTTTATACATCGTATTTAATAGCCTTACATAATATTACTTACGTCTAAGAAGATAGCCCAGCTGCTCACACACTCTCACATTCTTAAAAACAACCCCCGTTACCCTAATTGATTAATATAATGCATTATATAAAATCCCCGCCTGCAACGCGTTCATCCGTGACCTCGTGGCCGCCCCGTGTTAAGTTTGTAATCGTCCCGAAAAATAAACAAAAAAAATAACAAATATGGATGTTGTTGTTCTGTAGCTATTCCCGCATCACTGCCACTGTTTTAAAAAGATTGATTCACTTTTACTGCCACATTTTTTTTTAATTTTGAGAAGAGCTAACCCATTCGAGATGCACCGGCCGGTACTCCTTGGGACGAACTGCTGCATGTGCTTGGTTGAACTGGCGGAAGCGGCAATTCAAAGCCACCGGGTTTTAGTCGCCGTATACAGTTGACTTGCTGCGGCATATCCAGTTTATGCATAGATTATAGCTGGTATATGTGTGTGTCCAGAGGCCGATATTGGACTTGGTTCCGCTGATGTCATTGGAAAGACCTGATTTAGCCATGACTTCCTGCCGCTCAAAAAGCACATTGTGGAATTTTATTCGTCCTAGGACATCCGGTTTTGTGGCTGGCTGCGTCACTCAGATTTGTGGTGATACAGTTGTGTCTATGTGCTGTTTACACAAGTACAGATTTCTGAGAATTTTGAAAGGGGGTAAATGCTTCGCTTGCCGGCTTACACAATAACACCTGCATATCGCTTTTGTCTCACTGTTGCTCAACATCGTGCTGTTGCATGGAAAATATCGTTGCAATGCGTTCTATTATAACGGAATAAATGTTGTTACCCAATAATTTTCACAACTTCTTTTTACAAGCCCGCACCAAAATGAAAGAAATAAAAATATAATTATCCCATACTGTTGAAAATAAAAACACCCAAAATTTGACCCGCTACAATACCCCCTCGATGAGAATTCTGCTGTCCACGACAGAAGAAATCTCATCGATAAACCCCGAAGAGGACCGGTGAGGAACTGGTGCCAACAACCCCCTGATTCTGAGTCTCTCGGGTACATGACCCCCCTGGCTCAGCGACCATGGACTCATCCGAACGAGATCACTGGACTTCTCTATAAGAGATCCCAACACCGAGAAATCGATCAGACTCGCACCATAGCACGCCTCGCCTTCTAACATGCTACCCCCAAAAATCCTCAATCCCTGGCTAAAATTATTCCAGCTCCTCCGCCGATGTGGATCCCCTTTTTGCAAGCTGGGCTGCCTTTAGCAGATACTGGGCTCACACACACTCACGTTACATGATACCCTAGCACATTAAAATAAATTTTCTTTTAAAATTTATTATAAATTTAAAAAATTTAAAATTCAAAAAAAAATAATCTTTTATCAAAAAAAATTCTCTTCCTCTTTTTTCTAAATTTTTGTTTCAAATGACAACCTGAACATTTCTACTAATATAAACACTTTCTTACTCTAACATGAGAATCACTTATAGTCTACCAATAAAATGTAATACAATAAAATAAACATGGTTAATGCACACATAATAAGAGAATAATTATCTAACATATTCATTCGCTGGCAGGCGAAAAATCATTTTTTTTTCCAACAAATTTTAAAATTTTCAAAAATTTTAAAATCCAAAAAAAATTTTAACTTTATTCATTAAAAAATTTTATTACATTTATTTATTAAATAACATTTATTAAAATTATCCAAATATTGGTTTGAGTTAATCAAACAAACAAATTAAAATTGGATTCCTACTATACAAGCTTAGTAGGTGTATGACCTCATCAGCTGATCGTAACTAGGTCAAGTCCAGAACCCTTGACCTACATATGTTATGTATGATTTCTGAAAACACTGAACATCTGTAATATCCTAACTTGAAATACAAAACGTAATAACACAAAATATTTAAAACAAACAAAATATTAATATAGATAATAAACAGATTGACATTTAAATTATTTAAAACAAGCAATTCTTAATTTTACATTATTTTCCAATTTTATCAAAATTCTGTCACTGGTGAAAAAAAATAAATAATTGTATATTCTTTATTATAAATTCCTCTCTTTAGCTTAACAATCCTACTCTTCGTTTAACAATCTCGCTATACTTTACTGTGGGTGATATAAATTATTTATTCTCGTTTTTCTGTATTAGATCTGTATGCATATATGAACTTTACCTCTCCCTATGGCTCTAATATTCATCAACTTCAATTATCATGACACCCATCTCTACTAAAATCTCTACTAATCAGAACACTCTAAACCCCAACTTAATCATTTAACACAAAACGCCACCTTCTCTACATATATGAAAAATACTCTCTAACCCTTTGTACATAGGATACGTGTTTCCTTCCCAAAACTCATTCCCTTATGTTGGTCCCTGGGCTTTACCTAAGGAGGCCCCTTCCCCACTAAAATCTATCCCTATCCTGTCCCAACCCTTGTTGCGGACTCCCCAAATACACTACCCCCTAATACAAAATTGCCACCCCCAAAAATCTCAATCTCATTGCCTCACTACAAATACAACAAAATAATCTCATTAATTATAAACATAAATATATCATTCAAAACTATACAATTTCTCCATTACTACTGTGTCAGCATCTATATTTCACAAAATTCTGTTACATTACATTAACTCAAAAACAACATTACATCATATTCACCTCTATCATTTCAAATTCAACTTAGAATTTAACTTGGACAGGTCTACATGTCCCATAAAACATTTATCACCCATGAATTAGCTCTTATTAATTGGCATAAATTATTGTTATTTTATTTCTCATATTCTTTTTATCTTTACTTCAAAATATCTGTAGTACCCTAAACATTAATTACTTGTAACATTTACAACTAACCTACCAGTGACATCATTGCTGATCAGCTGATCTCCTGACATAATTAAAACACCATGAATACCATTCAAAATTGAACAATTACATGTAATACATTATCAACACTTACTCCTATTATGTTGATTGCCTGCCAGGCGGCTAATTATTGGCTTAGAAAAAAATACACATAATAAAAATACATTTTGTCAACAACTATATCTAACACAACAATAGAATGATACCTTTAAAATTATAGTATGAACCTTATATTACGGGTCTGAGCATATAATTATTTGAACAGAGCACAAGCATTTTTGATTGGATTAAACCTTGAATAAGCAAAAATTTTTATGTCATAAAATTTTACATTCGTGACTCCTTTACGTCACCTCCCAGCCACACACTCTATTTCAAATTATGGAGGACTGTCTCGCCCTTGCGCTTCCACAGAGACTGTATATTTTGGAGCAGGTTTTTTACCTCTCCGTGTCTCTGCTTCCGCTGTTAAGTTTAAATGTACTGAACATCATAATGTTCTTGTTAATAATCATACACCCCTAAAACGGATCTACCACCTGTCTTGCTGTTCCTCCTCGAACAGAGTGGCAGCCGCTGTTCCCTAGTTCCGGAGATTTCCTCTAATGTCCCCCCATTGAATTTCAAATATATACCAATTTCAAGTCAGCTATGGTCAAGGGACTTGGTATGACCATAGCTGGCCGCTAGCCCAAAACCACGGTTAGTGCTGGTAAGACAGTAACCGCCCGAAAAGTCGAGGAAATCTAACTTTAATTTAATTGCCTGTTACACATCACTACTGTGTGCGACACGGTAGTTGGCAGTGTGTACACTTTAATTTACACTGATAAGGTGTGCCGCACATTTATCGCCAGTTTGGCCTCCGATGGAGGTAACACTCACTGCTACCCCCAACCCTTTTCGCTACTTGTGAGAGCACAGGCCACCCCCACAGTGGCCACTTAATAACTAACTAATTCCTTAATAAATGAAATTAATCTTTCTACATTTGCAGTTCCAACACTCCATTGTTATTATCACTTCATTGAGCACCAAACTACCCCCCAAAGTCATCCCCACTTCTTGTATTGACAACAAGTTTTTATTTTGTTACACATCGTTTCAAAACGTTCCCATACTCACTGATACTAAAACTCGACAATTATATTTGGTCACTTGATTCTAAAATTTATTTAAATTTAAAATTATACACATCCAAAAATTTTTTTTTTTTTTTTTTTTTTTTTTTTTTTTTTTTTTTTTTTTTTTTTAAATACTAAATTGGCGATTATGGACTCACCTGAAACGGGGGTGTCTTGCTATGAGGCACAGTTTTGATGAAAATACAGATCTGCTTTGTGAAACTACTCCCCCCTTTACTTCCTACTTTTCTCTCTCTAACTCTCATTTCTCCATACCCACCGTCTGTATTTTCATCAACTCTGCCTCTCAGCAAAACTCTTCATTTCGGATTTAAACAAACTAATGCCAATGGTTCATTTTGTACTTGCCAGTGACACTGAAATATCTAGAATTTGCATGCACTGCCTTATATTTAGGTGTAGCCTCCTTTATTTACAACACTCTAAGGCAGTGCAGGCATGTGACAGGTACACCGATCCGCTGCACCATGAGTGTAAAAAAAAATTTAAGTCGAGTCACGTACCTGTTGGGGTCCCCCTCCCCGTTCAAATATATGTGGTTAAATTTCTAGTTTGTACCAATTTTGGTGGAGCCGGACCATCGTTGCTTTCACCGCCCGAAGGGAGATCCTGCCAACCATGGCCCGCCTCCGATTTCCGAATTCCACGGCCAGGACTGGTAAGATCGTGGCCGCCCGAAAATGGGGGAGGATCCCTTCTGAAAACATACAATAATGGTTGAAAAGCTTATTTATAAACATAACAATTAAAGTGACCTATATAACTTTAAATTCGTCGCATTTTGAGTACCTACTATTTCCTGCGTCGCTGGGTTCCTCAGCACATACGCATTCTGCATTTTTATTTCTATGATTTCATAAGGTCCTTCATATAACAAGAAAAACTTTTTTATTTCTTTATCTTGAGCACTGGATAAATCATGTCTTTTTACTAACACTAACTGACCTACCTCATACTTGGTCCATTTACCCTTAGCATCATGTTTCTGTTTTCGTCGCTCTCCTCTAGTAAGTAAATTCTCGTTCGCCAATCTAATTTTCATGTTTCTGTCCAAAATTTGACCTTCAGGTGGGTACGTGAAAAGTTGTTCTAATATCCTGGGCGGCCTTGTTCCCCTTATCAACTCATGCGGCGTAAATCCCGTGGACTCATGGGTGGTACAATTCAGCCACTCCTCTACTTTCTTTACGTAGGATGGCCATTCTGTGTGTTTGGCATGACAGTACGCCCGAAATATCCTGCCAATCTCTCTCATCACCCGTTCTGCTTGGTTCGACTGAGGATGGTACACTGCCGTATGCTTGGGTATGATGCCTTCCCATCCAAGCGTCTGCCGCCACTTGCCGCTTATAAACTGTGGACCATGATCAGATAATATAATTTTCGGCTTTCCCACATTAAGCATATAATCTTTGACTATCTTCTCGCTAAGCACCTTACTAGTTGCCCTCTTAATACTATATAACTTTACAAATTTTGAAAAAGTGTCTAAAACTACAAATACATATAACACACCTCCTCTACCTCTGGGTAATGGTCCATATAAGTCAACCGCAACTAGATCGAAAGGTTTATCTACTTTTATGTAATTCATCTCTCCTTCTACTCTATAATTCACTACTTTCGATTTTTGACATAAATCACACACTCTCAACACTTTTCTCACTCTCCTCTCCATATTCTTAAATATACATGACTCTTTCAAAACATTTGCACACTTTCTCGCACCAAAATGGCCATACCTTATATGACAATCCCACACAATTTTATTTATTAACCCCTCAGGTATAATTAACCTCCAATCACGCTCCCCACCATCTACTTTTTTAAACAAAACACCCTGATATATTTGAAATCGCTCATTATATTCAGATCCCTCTACATCTGTTTCTAAACTAACAATTATTTTACCCAGTTTGCTATCAGATCTTTGCAAGTTTTTAATGTCACTTAATTCCTCACCAAAAATTCTATCTTCCCTAGTTAGTCTGAAAATTTCTATTTCTTTGAGGTCCCTACCAGTTTTATTGTCTATAACATCTATTCTAGAAAGTGTATCAGGTACCTTATTATCCGACCCCTTTATGTACTCCCATGAAAAGTTATATTCCTGTAAGGCTAATACCCACCTGGTTAATCGGCTGTGTGTTAGCTTACATGAATTCAGAAATGACAGTGCCTTGTGGTCCGTCCGGATGATCGTGGTATTCCCTAGGATGTACGTGCGGAATTTACCCACGGCGAACACAATACTTAGTAGTTCCTTCTCAGTTGTCGTGTAATTCTTTTCCGCCAATAACAGTGATCTACTGGCGAAGGCGATCGTTAGGTGTTCCTTGTCGCAGCTCTCCTGGTATAACTCTGCACCTAGCGCTACATTACTGGCGTCGGTCTGTAAATAAAAAGTCTTATTAAAATCAGGGTGATTCATCATTATCATGTGACTGAACTTTCTCTTAATTTCATTAAACGCAGCTCGTTCCGTATCGCCCCATCTCCACTGTTTATTCTTCTGCAGGACAACACTCAGTTTGGATGTAGTTTGTGCGTAGTTCTCCTGAAATTTCCTGTAAAAATTGCATAGGCCTAAAAAACTCTGTAATTGCTTAATGTTTTTAGGTTCAGGGAATCGCATTATGGCTTCGACTTTGTCAGGGTTGGCTAATATCCCCTCCTGTGTAATAATAAATCCTAAAAAGTGTATTTCTGTCTGCAGAAACTTAGACTTGTCCCAATTCACTGTTAAACCCCCTCTTTGTAGCTTATCTAATACATATTCTATGTGTTCTAAATGTTCAGTGAACGTTCTAGAGGCTATCAAGATATCATCGACATATACAGTTAAAAAATCTAAATCCTTAGGTTGTAAAATATTATCTAAACATTTGATAAAACTGGCAACACTGGTGTTTAATCCAAAAGGTAAGCGTTTAAACTGGTAATTCTTACCGTTAAAAAGAAAAGCTGTGTATTTCCTGCTCTCTGTTGCTAATGGCACCTGCCAGTATCCAGCGGTCAGGTCTAAGGACGTCATGTATTTGACTCCGCTAAACTTTTGTAAAATCTCATTTATGGGTTCTGGAGATTCCCTGTCAGGTATAATAATTTGATTAATTTTCCTAGCATCTAAACATAACCTTACCTTGCCATCCTTCTTTATCACTACCACCAAAGGATTTGAATAAGGCGATACCGAGCGTTCAATTATGCCTCCTTGCATCATACGGTCTAATTACTCCTGTACAGCCCTCCTCTTCGAAAACGGCACTGGGTAGCTTCTCTGCATGTATGGTGCGTGGTCCCGAACTTTCAGCTCGCAGATGTAGTCCTTCGCTTTCCCTGGTGATTCATCAAACACCTCTCTGTACTGCTCGACAACTGCCCACAACTCCTGTTGTTGAGTATTTCCTACAACTGTATTTTCATTGAAAAATTTATCGGCTCTATTTGCCCACACACTCTCATTACGCTCATGCATCTCTCTCTCCTCATTTTCTAGACCATCACTCTCTAGACATATATTTATTTTAGTTTCTATCTCTCTATCACTTATCTGTTTATGTAACATTTTTATTCCCGTGACTTTATTTTCATTTACTACTTTCTTAAACTCTATTCTGACTGGTTTATTCCCCTTCTCAAATTTTACTATTTGTTTATTAAAATCTATCACTGCTCCGTTTCTTTCCAAAAAGTCATTTCCCAAGATTACATCTAAACTCAACCCTTTAACTACTAGGAAAGTGTTTTCAAATTCAACTTCATTTATTAGAATATTTAATTGTACTTGTCTGGTTATTCTCTTACTTCTCACCCCAGTTACCCCCACTACTGTAACCCCTGCAACTGGTAATGACGGTATATTCTTGTTTAACTCTCTTAATTCACCCATGACATTTTCAGAAATTACTGAGATCTCGCTACCGGTATCAATTAAAGTTTTATAATTCTTACCTTCAAGGTTAATCGTCACCTCAGTTAATCCTGCTCTGCGTTCCATCACCTTGTTCTCCTCTTCTTCTAACAGTTCCTTCGCCATGTCCATCTTGATAACGTTATTATGGTATCTGTTGATTATTTGGACCCTCCTGTTTTCCATAGACAATGGTTCGGCCCGCTTCTCCATTGTCCTCCCTAGTTTTCCGTGGAGGGACCCGCCACAGCTGGATGATTTCCCCCTCTCCCTCTGTTATATTGTCCTCCTCCTCTCGGCGCTCCTCTGTGAAATTCTCCTCCTCTCGACTGTTGATTGGGTGGTGGGTTTGCTCGCTCGTTCCTGGCGCACTCCCTGTTTCGATGACATCTGAAACAATTTGTTCGATTAGCATAATTGTCGGTTTCACATGTTCTACACCTCCAACTCTCGCCCCTATTATCGAAACTTCCTCCCCGCGCTCCTCTATGAAAATTCTGTGTACCCCTGTTATGATGGAAATTATTATTATTATTATGGTGTGGTACTACTGGTGTGGTTGAACGTCGCCCTATGTCGCGTTCCCCTATATTCTGTAGTACATCTAACATGTTTTCTAACTCACTTACATTTGTAATCTCTCTAGTCATTAGCGTAATTTGCACTTCTCTGGGCAGATGTTTGCTAATATGTCTTACAAATGATCGGAAAGGCAACGGCGGTTCTAGATATTTAGCTTCGTTGTATATGGTCATCACGTATATGGTTAGGTGGTTATTAATCCTACCAAAATTCCCGTTACCCATTATTTTACTTCTTAATATTTCTTGGTCTTCTTCTGACCAATATTTGTTGCGAAAAGCTATCTCAAAATCTTCATAACTTTCCCATTCAGTATGGTGTACTTCCGACCATATCTCGGCACTACCTTTAAAACATTTAATAATCTTAATCAACTTAACCTCCCAGCTACTACTATTAAACCGATTAAATTCCCTAACCCTATTTAAAAATTGCATTGGGTGTACTCTACGATTGTCACAAGTAAAAGTTTCTAATTCTATTTCATTATTCGTATCTCGTGTCATAAATATGCGCTCAGTAACATTGTTTACATTTTGATTTTTTACTAGGCTTAATTCATCTCTCATACTACTAATATTTTGTTCAAGAGAATATAATTTTTTGTCATTACTATATTCAGACTGTACATTATTTTTTGATATTACATCGATAGATTCATTTACTGCTTGTATTTCTGTCTTATAATTACTTTCAATTTCATATATTTTAGATTCTATCTTACTTTGGTGTTCATCAATATTCTGACTAAATTTTTCAACTGTCATTACTACACTATTCAACTTACAATCAGTTTCAATATTACATTTAATAATTTTAGATTCTATGTCATTGTTATGCTCATTCATTGTATTCATTAATATTTCATTGTTTTCATTTATCTGCTTCTCAACTCTATCTATCTGACTGTCTATTTCATTAAATTTAACATCTACCTTTTGCATTGAATCATCTAACTTGGTCTCTACTTCGTTGACTCTATTGGTAAATTCTACTTTGGTATTTTCACAATGTTTGTTAATTTCTTGTATCTCACTTTTCAACTCGTCAAATTTCTCATTCTGTATATCTAATTTCTTGTTCTGAACGTCAAACTTCCCGTTGAAACTACTATTCATTTTATTAATATCACTACTCAAATTATCAGACATTGTTTTCATTAAATTGAATATATCTACCATCGACAACTCTGCAACTCGTGTTGTCGACGGGGTAGATTGTGCTGCTATGTTTTCGTCAGTGAAGCCGACTTTATTGTCATTATTTTTATTTTCATTATTTGATTTTGGGGTCGTATGGATCCCCGAATCATCTGTATTATTTGATTCATTTATATTACTTGTGTTCGGAGTTTTGTCGCCTTGACCTACATTCGGTGTTGAATGTATGTCAGGACTACTCATCACAGCTGATTCATTTAATTCAGCTATTTCACTTATCACCGTCGAGTCGGACAAATCGACTCCGTACTCTGTTGTATTTTCCATTATTATATTTTTAAATATGTAATTTATTTCTTATCTGTCTGAACGAATATTTTTTATTTATTTTACGTAACTTTACGTCTTTCACTTAACCTCTCAATTGCGCTTGTATCTTATTTGTAGGTATGGTTTTTACATCAAATTTTTAACTTATAAAAACTGTCCCTTTCGGTGCGCCACTGTTAACTTACGTATTTAACACCATTTAATTAACTTATAAAAACTATACCATAATAAAAAACTTACACTTACTGTTTTGCGTGTTCTTGGGTCCAGGATATCTCATACGAACTTTGGGATACAAGCGTAGTTTTCAAGGTTACGTGAATGATTTACACAATACATTTTGGAAGAGAAATTAATTTTGTTTAATAATCAAATAGTGCGATTTTATAATTTTGTTTTCCAAATAAATTGTCTTACATGTTTTTTAAAGGTTGGGTAACTCTTGTTTATACATCGTATTTAATAGCCTTACATAATATTACTTACGTCTAAGAAGATAGCCCAGCTGCTCACACACTCTCACATTCTTAAAAACAACCCCCGTTACCCTAATTGATTAATATAATGCATTATATAAAATCCCCGCCTGCAACGCGTTCATCCGTGACCTCGTGGCCGCCCCGTGTTAAGTTTGTAATCGTCCCGAAAAATAAACAAAAAAAATAACAAATATGGATGTTGTTGTTCTGTAGTTATTCCCGCATCACTGCCACTGTTTTAAAAAGATTGATTCACTTTTACTGCCACATTTTTTTTTAATTTTGAGAAGAGCTAACCCATTCGAGATGCACCGGCCGGTACTCCTTGGGACGAACTGCTGCATGTGCTTGGTTGAACTGGCGGAAGCGGCAATTCAAAGCCACCGGGTTTTAGTCGCCGTATACAGTTGACTTGCTGCGGCATATCCAGTTTATGCATAGATTATAGCTGGTATATGTGTGTGTCCAGAGGCCGATATTGGACTTGGTTCCGCTGATGTCATTGGAAAGACCTGATTTAGCCATGACTTCCTGCCGCTCAAAAAGCACATTGTGGAATTTTATTCATCCTAGGACATCCGGTTTTGTGGCTGGCTGCGTCACTCAGATTTGTGGTGATACAGTTGTGTCTATGTGCTGTTTACACAAGTACAGATTTCTGAGAATTTTGAAAGGGGGTAAATGCTTCGCTTGCCGGCTTACACAATAACACCTGCGTATCGCTTTTGTCTCACTGTTGCTCGACATCGTGCTGTTGCATGGAAAATATCGTTGCAATGCGTTCTATTATAACGGAATAAATGTTGTTACCCAATAATTTTCACAACTTCTTTTTACAAGCCCGCACCAAAATGAAAGAAATAAAAATATAATTATCCCATACTGTTGAAAATAAAAACACCCAAAATTTGACCCGCTACAACAACCCCCCTGAACTATCTCATTCCACGCAAAGGGCACCACGAAATACTTATTACCTCTCCAGGCTTTACCAGGTAAATCACTACAACAACTTAAGGGACCCTTTGGAGACACCACGTCTCCCACATAACTACCGGAGGAAACTCTGTCCTCATAACACCACGGTGAAACCCTTGTTTCACTATATACTTGGGGAAAATCTGCCCTTTGCCCCCCTAACCTCTCTACACACACTCTCACAACCTCATCAACACTCTCCCTGCTCACAACCCCACTCTCCAACACCACGTCTCTAATTTCGCCACTGTTATCACTCATTAACTCATTGTTATAATTATTGTTATTACTCACCTTGTCTACCGCCACCTGTTTTGCATCTAAACTAATACCATTACCATTAATACATATATTTCCGTCACCCTCGTTTGTGTTGTTCCCACCTGTATTTATTCCCCACACTCTCATTCTCTCAACACTCTGTTCTAATTTGTTAAAGTTATTTTCAAATATTTCGTTGGTATTTTCCAAACACTTATTGACCTCATTAATATCGTTTTTCAATTCATTATTTTGCTTTTTTAATTCATTGAAATTACCTTCACATTTTAATTTTTGTTCATGTATTTCACTACTCAATTTATCAAATTTTTTGTCATTATTATCAAGATGTTGATTTAATTCATTAAATTTGTCATTCTGTTCGTTAAATTTAGTGTCAAAACTGTAATGACCAAAAATTTTAAATTTTTTAAATTTTGATCAAGAAATACATTACACCAGTCAAGTCACCCCAACCCAGGCCAGAAGCAATAAATAAAGAGGCAACTTAACGAAGTGTCAACTGGACGCTTGCCAAGAACAATGAGAGTATGCCTGACACAACACTACAATAGGAAGTAAGGATCGCCTGTGACAGACCCGACTCAGCTGAGATTTACAGCCCACAACAAACTAAACAAAAGATGCTGTACGGTGGCCCAGATACGGAGAAATTGTAGCGAACACACGCTGTAAGGTTAATTTGGAGCATGCCAGCAATAAGAAAAGGAATACTCACACAAAGGGTTTAGGAGAGTCTCACCCCGTATGAGAACAAAACAGTGTATATCTGTAACAGTGAATAGGACCAGGATGTACGCACAGCGTGAAGACATCTTACTGGTGACAACTACTATTTATGATGAGGGACAGGAGTGGCATCTTGGAAATGACAACACGCAGGGTGCTGCTAATTGACGAAAAAGGGTCATGGGAAGTCAAACAATAACGAAATGCGACGTATTGTTCGCGTGAGAACAACTGCAGACCTCCAGAGCATACTTAGACAAAAGCTTGATAGACAGGCACGGAATTGCTCTACATTCTAGGAAATGGTACGGAGCCCTTTCGTCGTGTACTTGAGGGGATGCCCGATAACCAACCAGAGTCCGGCATCTTCCCAGGACGTGGGTGGAGAGGACTGTTGTCATGATAGCAACGCCAACAACGAATCAGAGGTCGAGAACCATAGTTCTACATAAGGGTAGGAGTTCATCTGACCTATCATGGTTGACCAAAGGCGTGTTCGCCAGGACATTGCATTGTGGTAAATGAAGCTTAATATAACTGT
The DNA here is from genome assembly GCA_034769895.1 of Magicicada septendecula. Lineage (NCBI taxonomy): Eukaryota > Metazoa > Arthropoda > Insecta > Hemiptera > Cicadidae > Magicicada > Magicicada septendecula. Next base: position 173,776,827 of record CM068376.1, read on the forward strand.
TTACAGGGCACGCGGAGCCGTAGTCTTCATAAAAATTTCAATCTTATTCTATTTCTCAGTCTCAGTATAATTCTCAGTCTTAATACATTTTCAGTTAACATACATATATCAGTTTTACTCTGAAACTCAGTTACGCAGTGCTTTAATCAGTTAACACAGCATTTTCAGTTATTGACAAGTTATTCAGTCATAGTGTATCCACAGTGACTCAATCATGCAGTATACTTCAGTGGTTAAAAACTTTCAGTTACTCAGCTACCGCTTGTTAAGAACTAAGTTAATTATTCGCAGTTTTCATTTAATAACAGACTCGCAGAACTTTCGTCAATGCTTTACCGAGTTACGGAAATGTATTGTTGCACAGTGTGAAGTGTTACAATACCGAATGGAACAATACATCACGTAATCTAAAACACAATACATTAACGTATATAGATACAAGAAGAAGTTTGACGATAGACAGTCATATATACACAATAATTACAATGAACGCACTCATGCAACGCATAGCTTTATAGACTCTCATATTAACGACCGACATCAACGGAGGACACACACACCGTGAGTGAATCTTATCCGCAAGTGTTAAGTGATGATAAACATCGAAGCTACACAACCTTACGTATTTGGATCATCAGTGGGAAGGAGTTTCGCCGATGGAAATTTTGGATAATCCATTTCACAAGTAAATCTTTATGTTATTACTGTTATAATAACTCTACTGTCCTGACTCTTTTCAAAGAAATCACCCTTTGAGAATTTAGATTGATTATCATGGTAATTTTAAATAAAGCTATTCATCTGAGGCAAAATGAACGCATTAGTGTAAGATTAATATGTTGATTGTCTATGTTTATGTATGTTCATTGTGTTATATATATATATGTGTATGTTTTCAGCGAACGACGTAATGAATTCATATTGTAATTTGATTCTAATATATATGTGTTCTCTTTTATGAATGTATTTACAGGGGATAATTTATACCCATATATTGGAAGTTTCTTTATTTGAATAATGTTAAATAAATAAGTGTTTATTTTACTAAGTATTTATGCATTCATTATTGTCAATTTTACCTTGTAACAGACATTAACTTCAAGTGAATGATTTGTAGTAAATTTTTATATCGTTTTTTATACAACTATCAGAGTCTCATTGCAGTAATTATGCTAATCATTAATGAACATAGTAACTAACATCAAAGTAATTAATATATCACGTAAATTCAATTAAGTTGATATAAATTAACGTAAGTGGATAATTACATAATTAAATTCCATAAATTAGCATAATTGCACACCCCAGTTGTTATATAAATTGGCGCCCATCGCACGGCAAAGAGCAGGCAGTAGATAGAATAAGTATATATATTTACATGTTAGTTATAAGAACAAAATATTATACGTGTAAGGCTAGTTAGACTGGATGTTAACGCGAAGTAAGGCCGCAAAAATGACTAGTAGTTCCGATTCTATGAACTTCGACATCAACAACCAGCAGGGTGTGCCTGATAACAAAAGTGAAGAATCACCAATTGAGTCACAAATGGCTGAGGAGACGTCAGACATCAGAGCGCGGGGACAGGAGTCCCAACAACCACAAGAAGAGGTGACATTGCGTACATTAATGGACTTCTTGAATGAAATCAGAAGGGAACAGAGTGAAACCAGCAAGGTAATTAGCGAAAAGTTCGTGAAGCAGAAGGAAGAAGCTAGTGAAAACCGTAAAGTAATTAATGAGAAGTTTGACAAACAGAATGAGAAGTTTGACAAACTAGAAGAAAAGCTAGACAAGCATAAGGAGGAAGTCACGCAACAAGTGACCGAGCAGTTCACATGTTGCGCACAGATATACGTGAATATATGAATACCTGGAACAACAACAAAAACGAAGTCCAGAAGAAGAAGAAAGAAGATGTGAATAAGAATTACGAAGATGTACGGAAAGTACAAGATACTGATAATCCTGTTGATTTCACAAACGTGTCAGTTACTAAGAAATTATCAACTTTGGGATCTAATGTAAATGTCATTAGCAAACCAAGGAATAAACAAATCAAGAAGAGAAATGATTTTGTTTCTTTGTATCTGACGATGTCGGAAGATGATTATCCTGACATGGATAGAGATACTAAAGGTTTAATAACATCAAGTAGAATGTGCAAAAGGCACAAACTAAACAATACAAGGATAGGTACTACATCAGTGAAACCAACGATGAAGTATCCAGCTTGTGGAACAGGCATACATCGACTAAGTAGTCGAGCTGCATCAGTAAGAAGCATGAAAAGGAAGTTCAGTATTAAAATGAACACTGCATGTTATGAAACTGAACACAAATTTAAGCAAGCTATGGATGATGTGAAGCGAAAAGACCTACCAGATCCGTATGCATACTCGTCCTGGACAAGGAATGTTGTGAACAAGAGGAAAAGAATGAAGTTTACTGAACGACGCAAGGATGTTGTAAAAAGTCGTACCAGTACAGAAAGAAGAGTCCAAGCGCTCGAGATGAGATTTCGGAGGAATCTAGAAAACAAAATATTCTTACATGAACACATGGATAGAAAAGTGAAAGTCAAGGAATGTACTTGTAAGGAGGTGTGGAAGAGACGACAAAAGCAATTCAACGCGTGTACGCACGGGGAAAGTTGTCAGAAGAGGCAGTGTGACACACTTCTCACTCACCCTCAGAGAGAGAGAATAAGACAAGTCATAAATCTTAGAGGTATGAAGCGTAGGACGCATTGTACCAGCGCAACGGAGACAAGCGACCGGCCGTGGAATAAGTGTGTGACAAAAGATACAAGGTCAATACCCTTACTATTTACAAACAAAATACGTAGTAATCTTAGTGAATCAACAAGACATACAAATATGTCTCCACAAATAGAAATTTAAGAGTAAATAAACGAAACGTGGTAAGAAGACGATTCCAAGAATGTCTGAAAATTTAATAATTAAGTTGGATAATATTGAGTAGAATACATTAAATAAAAATTGGTTGTGTGAGAATGCATTAACCGAAGGAGATAAATAGATATGAATAGTAATGAATGAGATTAATACTTGTGAAGATCAAAAAAAAAAGGGGAGAAGTATGCGAAGTGCATTAACGATAATAAAAGGATTACTAAGTTCGCTATCGGCGATAAGGTGCTGATAAGAACCTATCATCAATCAGACGGTGCGATGAAAAAAATTGATAAATTTTTTGAATTGTATGCAGGACCATATAAGGTTAATCGTGTCTTCGGCGATGCAACGTACGAACTTGCTGATTGCAATAACAGCAACAGAATAAGAGGAAAATTCAACGTGCATCAGATCAAGAAGTATCACGAGCAGAAGATGCAAGTTATACAGGAAAGTGAAAATGACTTCAGCAGTTAGTTGACTATGGGGAAGGGAGCACGCGCATTAGACGATTGTCTCACGGAACCAGTCCAACTAGCTAGACAATAAGATGTGTAACTTGTTAACATGTAATTTAAAATTTCACATGATTCCTTAAGTCACGATGTATCTATCTAATGACACTAATTATATGTCAGATGACTAATATTGATGAAGTATTTCAATATAAGAGACACTTATAGTGCGAAAACTTTGATCGGGTGTGCAGCAATAAATTGCTGAAACATTATAATGAACATATTAACAGACATATAAAACAATTAAGTGATTTAGAATCAACTATTCAAATATGAGCAGTATAGAATGAAATCATCAATGATCATAATGATATGAAATGAACCTTTAATTGTTCATAGGTCATGTATATGTTTTGTTAATTAATATAATTAATAGTAATGTGTATTGTAAGTGATGTTTAATGATGATTAGTGATTATATATATGTGTTTATTTGTTCATAAATTGTTGTTTTGAAACGCTTGAGATAAGTTAAGGACATTATCTATCGTAATATAATTAAGACAATACGTGATTAATTACATTTAATGATGAAAGATCATTATTTCATGTATTATGTCATAAATGGATAACATAGGTATCCGCAGTTATTGCTATTATTATAAAATAATTTTATGCCTATTTATATATGCATCATATGTAAAAATGCGTTCATTCTTACTCAGATGCATGGCAATAAATTCCTAGAGTCAATTGATAACAGAATATAGGGAGTATATACCAGTATACACCAAGCAGAGGAAAATGGGTCAATGACCGTGACCTTTCTCAAAGAGAACTCCCACAACAAACTCAGAGCGCGGAAATCGGATTAGAATGTCTTCTGCGGATCCAACATCCAATCCGATTTGGGGATGATGTAACGACCAAAAATTTTAAATTTTTTAAATTTTGATCAAGAAATACGTTACACCCGGGCCAGAAGCAATAAATAAAGAGGCAACTTAACGAAGTGTCAACTGGACGCTTGCCAAGAACAATGAGAGTATGCCTGACACAACACTACAATAGGAAGTAAGGATCGCCTGTGACAGACCCGACTCAACTGAGATTTACAGCCCACAACAAACTAAACAAAAGATGCTGTACGGTGGCCCAGATACGGAGAAATTGTAGCGAACACACGCTGTAAGGTTAATTTGGAGCGTGCCAGCAATAAGAAAAGGAATACTCACACAAAGGGTTTAGGAGAGTCTCACCCCGTATGAGAACAAAACAGTGTATATCTAGTTAATAGGACCAGGATGTACGCACAGCGTGAAGACATCTTACTGGTGACAACTAGTATTTATGACGAGGGACAGGAGTGGCATCTTGGAAATGACGACACGCAGGGTGCTGCTAATTGACGAAAAAGGGTCATGGGAAGTCAAACAATAACGAAATGCGACGTATTGTTCGCGTGAGAACAACTGCAGACCTCCAGAGCATACTTAGACAAAAGCTTGATAGACAGGCACGGAATTGCTCTACATTCTAGGAAATGGTACAGAGCCCTTTCGTCGTGTACTTGAGGGGATGCCCGATAACCAACCAGAGTCCGGCATCTTCCCAGGACGCGGGTGGAGAGGACTGTTGTCATGATAGCAACGCGAACAACGAATCAGAGGTCGAGAACCATAGTTCTACATAAGGGTAGGAGTTCATCTGACCTATCATGGTTGACCAAAGGCGTGTTCGCCAGGACATTGCATTGTGGTAAATGAAGCTTAATATAACTGTTTACAGGGCACGCGGAGCCGTAGTCTTCATAAAAATTTCAATCTTATTCTATTTCTCAGTCTCAGTGTAATTCTCAGTCTTAATACATTTTCAGTTAACATACATATATCAGTTTTACTCTGAAACTCAGTTACGCAGTGCTTTAATCAGTTAACACAGCATTTTCAGTTATTGACAAGTTATTCAGTCATAGTGTATCCACAGTGACTCAATCATGCAGTATACTTCAGTGGTTAAAAACTTTCAGTTACTCAGCTACCGCTTGTTAAGAACTAAGTTAATTATTCGCAGTTTTCATTTAATAACAGACTCGCAGAACTTTCGTCAATGCTTTACCGAGTTACGGAAATGTATTGTTGCACAGTGTGAAGTGTTACAATACCGAATGGAACAATACATCACGTAATCTAAAACACAATACATTAACGTATATAGATACAAGAAGAAGTTTGACGATAGACAGTCATATATACACGATAATTACAATGAACGCACTCATGCAACGCATAGCTTTATAGACTCTCATATTAACGACCGACATCAACGGAGGACACACACACCGTGAGTGAATCTTATCCGCGAGTGTTAAGTGATGATAAACATCGAAGCTACACAACCTTACGTATTTGGATCATCAGTGGGAAGGAGTTTCGCCGATGGAAATTTTGGATAATCCATTTCACAAGTAAATCTTTATGTTATTACTGTTATAATAACTCTACTGTCCTGACTCTTTTCAAAGAAATCACCCTTTGAGAATTTAGATTGATTATCATGGTAATTTTAAATAAAGCTATTCATCTGAGGCAAAATGAACGCATTAGTGTAAGATTAATATGTTGATTGTCTATGTTTATGTATGTTCATTGTGTTATATATATATATGTGTATGTTTTCAGCGAACGACGTAATGAATTCATATTGTAATTTGATTCTAATATATATGTGTTCTCTTTTATGAATGTATTTACAGGGGATAATTTATACCCATATATTGGAAGTTTCTTTATTTGAATAATGTTAAATAAATAAGTGTTTATTTTACTAAGTATTTATGCATTCATTATTGTCAATTTTACCTTGTAACAGACATTAACGTCAAGTGAATGATTTGTAGTAAATTTTTATATCGTTTTTTATACAACTATCAGAGTCTCATTGCAGTAATTATGCTAATCATTAATGAACATAGTAACTAACATCAAAGTAATTAATATATCACGTAAATTCAATTAAGTTGACATAAATTAACCTAAGTGGATAATTACATAATTAAATTCCATAAATTAGCATAATTGCACACCCCAGTTGTTATATAAATTGGCGCCCATCGCACGGCAAAGAGCAGGCAGTAGATAGAATAAGTATATATATTTACATGTTAGTTATAAGAACAAAATATTATACGTGTAAGGCTAGTTAGACTGGATGTTAACGCGAAGTAAGGCCGCAAAAATGACTAGTAGTTCCGATTCTATGAACTTCGACATCAACAACCAGCAGGGTGTGCCTGATAACAAAAGTGAAGAATCACCAATTGAGTCACAAATGGCTGAGGAGACATCAGACATCAGAGCGCGGGGACAGGAGTCCCAACAACCACAAGAAGAGGTGACATTGCGTACATTAATGGACTTCTTGAATGAAATCAGAAGAGAACAGAGTGAAACCAGCAAGGTAATTAGCGAAAAGTTCGTGAAGCAGAAGGAAGAAGCTAGTGAAAACCGTAAAGTAATTAATGAGAAGTTTGACAAACAGAATGAGAAGTTTGACAAACTAGAAGAAAAGCTAGACAAGCATAAGGAGGAAGTCACGCAACAAGTGACCGAGCAGTTCACATGTTGCGCACAGATATACGTGAATATATGAATACCTGGAACAACAACAAAAACGAAGTCCAGAAGAAGAAGAAAGAAGATGTGAATAAGAATTACGAAGATGTACGGAAAGTACAAGATACTGATAATCCTGTTGATTTCACAAACGTGTCAGTTACTAAGAAATTATCAACTTTGGGATCTAATGTAAATGTCATTAGCAAACCAAGGAATAAACAAATCAAGAAGAGAAATGATTTTGTTTCTTTGTATCTGACGATGTCGGAAGATGATTATCCTGACATGGATAGAGATACTAAAGGTTTAATAACATCAAGTAGAATGTGCAAAAGGCACAAACTAAACAATACAAGGATAGGTACTACATCAGTGAAACCAACGATGAAGTATCCAGCTTGTGGAACAGGCATACATCGACTAAGTAGTCGAGCTGCATCAGTAAGAAGCATGAAAAGGAAGTTCAGTATTAAAATGAACACTGCATGTTATGAAACTGAACACAAATTTAAGCAAGCTATGGATGATGTGAAGCGAAAAGACCTACCAGATCCGTATGCATACTCGTCCTGGACAAGGAATGTTGTGAACAAGAGGAAAAGAATGAAGTTTACTGAACGACGCAAGGATGTTGTAAAAAGTCGTACCAGTACAGAAAGAAGAGTCCAAGCGCTCGAGATGAGATTTCGGAGGAATCTAGAAAACAAAATATTCTTACATGAACACATGGATAGAAAAGTGAAAGTCAAGGAATGTACTTGTAAGGAGGTGTGGAAGAGACGACAAAAGCAATTCAACGCGTGTACGCACGGGGAAAGTTGTCAGAAGAGGCAGTGTGACACACTTCTCACTCACCCTCAGAGAGAGAGAATAAGACAAGTCATAAATCTTAGAGGTATGAAGCGTAGGACGCATTGTACCAGCGCAACGGAGACAAGCGACCGGCCGTGGAATAAGTGTGTGACAAAAGATACAAGGTCAATACCCTTACTATTTACAAACAAAATACGTAGTAATCTTAGTGAATCAACAAGACATACAAATATGTCTCCACAAATAGAAATTTAAGAGTAAATAAACGAAACGTGGTAAGAAGATGATTCCAAGAATGTCTGAAAATTTAATAATTAAGTTGGATAATATTGAGTAGAATACATTAAATAAAAATTGGTTGTGTGAGAATGCATTAACCGAAGGAGATAAATAGATATGAATAGTAATGAATGAGATTAATACTTGTGAAGATCAAAAAAAAAAGGGGAGAAGTATGCGAAGTGCATTAACGATAATAAAAGGATTACTAAGTTCGCTATCGGCGATAAGGTGCTGATAAGAACCTATCATCAATCAGACGGTGCGATGAAAAAAATTGATAAATTTTTTGAATTGTATGCAGGACCATATAAGGTTAATCGTGTCTTCGGCGATGCAACGTACGAACTTGCTGATTGCAATAACAGCAACAGAATAAGAGGAAAATTCAACGTGCATCAGATCAAGAAGTATCACGAGCAGAAGATGCAAGTTATACAGGAAAGTGAAAATGACTTCAGCAGTTAGTTGACTATGGGGAAGGGAGCACGCGCATTAGACGATTGTCTCACGGAACCAGTCCAACTAGCTAGACAATAAGATGTGTAACTTGTTAACATGTAATTTAAAATTTCACATGATTCCTTAAGTCACGATGTATCTATCTAATGACACTAATTATATGTCAGATGACTAATATTGATGAAGTATTTCAATATAAGAGACACTTATAGTGCGAAAACTTTGATCGGGTGTGCAGCAATAAATTGCTGAAACATTATAATGAACATATTAACAGACATATAAAACAATTAAGTGATTTAGAATCAACTGTTCAAATATGAGCAGTATAGAATGAAATCATCAATGATCATAATGATATGAAATGAACCTTTAATTGTTCATAGGTCATGTATATGTTTTGTTAATTAATATAATTAATAGTAATGTGTATTGTAAGTGATGTTTAATGATGATTAGTGATTATATATATGTGTTTATTTGTTCATAAATTGTTGTTTTGAAACGCTTGAGATAAGTTAAGGACATTATCTATCGTAATATAATTAAGACAATACGTGATTAATTACATTTAATGATGAAAGATCATTATTTCATGTATTATGTCATAAATGGATAACATAGGTATCCGCAGTTATTGCTATTATTATAAAATAATTTTATGCCTATTTATATATGCATCATATGTAAAAATGCGTTCATTCTTACTCAGATGCATGGCAATAAATTCCTAGAGTCAATTGATAACAGAATATAGGGAGTATATACCAGTATACACCAAGCAGAGGAAAATGGGTCAATGACCGTGACCTTTCTCAAAGAGAACTCCCACAACAAACTCAGAGCGCGGAAATCGGATTAGAATGTCTTCTGCGGATCCAACATCCAATCCGATTTGGGGATGATGTAACGACCAAAAATTTTAAATTTTTTAAATTTTGATCAAGAAATACGTTACACCCGGGCCAGAAGCAATAAATAAAGAGGCAACTTAACGAAGTGTCAACTGGACGCTTGCCAAGAACAATGAGAGTATGCCTGACACAACACTACAATAGGAAGTAAGGATCGCCTGTGACAGACCCGACTCAACTGAGATTTACAGCCCACAACAAACTAAACAAAAGATGCTGTACGGTGGCCCAGATACGGAGAAATTGTAGCGAACACACGCTGTAAGGTTAATTTGGAGCGTGCCAGCAATAAGAAAAGGAATACTCACACAAAGGGTTTAGGAGAGTCTCACCCCGTATGAGAACAAAACAGTGTATATCTAGTTAATAGGACCAGGATGTACGCACAGCGTAAAGACATCTTACTGGTGACAACTAGTATTTATGACGAGGGACAGGAGTGGCATCTTGGAAATGACGACACGCAGGGTGCTGCTAATTGACGAAAAAGGGTCATGGGAAGTCAAACAATAACGAAATGCGACGTATTGTTCGCGTGAGAACAACTGCAGACCTCCAGAGCATACTTAGACAAAAGCTTGATAGACAGGCACGGAATTGCTCTACATTCTAGGAAATGGTACAGAGCCCTTTCGTCGTGTACTTGAGGGGATGCCCGATAACCAACCAGAGTCCGGCATCTTCCCAGGACGCGGGTGGAGAGGACTGTTGTCATGATAGCAACGCGAACAACGAATCAGAGGTCGAGAACCATAGTTCTACATAAGGGTAGGAGTTCATCTGACCTATCATGGTTGACCAAAGGCGTGTTCGCCAGGACATTGCATTGTGGTAAATGAAGCTTAATAAAAACTGTTTACAGGGCACGCGGAGCCGCAGTCTTCATAAAAATTTCAATCTTATTCTATTTCTCAGTCTCAGTATAATTCTCAGTCTTAATACATTTTCAGTTAACATACATATATCAGTTTTACTCTGAAACTCAGTTACGCAGTGCTTTAATCAGTTAACACAGCATTTTCAGTTATTGACAAGTTATTCAGTCATAGTGTATCCACAGTGACTCAATCATGCAGTATACTTCAGTGGTTAAAAACTTTCAGTTACTCAGCTACCGCTTGTTAAGAACTAAGTTAATTATTTGCAGTTTTCATTTAATAACAGACTCGCAGAACTTTCGTCAATGCTTTACCGAGTTACGGAAATGTATCGTTGCACAGTGTGAAGTGTTACAATACCGAATGGAACAATACATCACGTAATCTAAAACACAATACATTAACGTATATAGATACAAGAAGAAGTTTGACGATAGACAGTCATATATACACGATAATTACAATGAACGCACTCATGCAACACATAGCTTTATAGACTCTCATATTAACGACCGACATCAACGGAGGACACACACACCGTGAGTGAATCTTATCCGCGAGTGTTAAGTGATGATAAACATCGAAGCTATACAACCTTACGTATTTGGATCATCAGTGGGAAGGAGTTTCACCGATGGGAATTTTGGATAATCCATTTCACAAGTAAATCTTTATGTTATTACTGTTATAATAACTCTGCTGCCCTGACTCTTTTCAAAGAAATCACCCTTTGAGAATTTAGATTGATTATCATGGTAATTTTAAATAAAGCTATTCATCTGAGGCAAAATGAACGCATTAGTGTAAGATTAATATGTTGATTGTCTATGTTTATGTATGTTCATTGTGTTATATATATATATATATATGTGTGTATGTTTTCAGTTGAATGAACTCTCGCCTCGTCCATAACAGCTGATTCTGTCCAGCTTTCTTGATTTACTATAGGAGCTTCTGACTGAATCTCTGATTCACTTATAACAGTTGAGTCAGACAAACTGACTTTGTTCTCTGTATTTTCTATTTTTTATAAATTTAATTATTCTTTAATTAAATAATTTATTACTTAGTTATTATCTAAACAAAATCTCATAACTTAACTCTTTAACAGTATTTTACGTCAACCTCTACTCCCACATCTCGTAATTTAAAAATTTTTTCTATTACAAAAACCCGCCTACTATCACCACCTATTTCGTACTTCAAATCAGGCCTAAACCCATATGAATTAATTCATTTGAGCTATACTGGCAGGGATCGCCATTTGTTACGTTCTATTCTTTTACTCACCAATTTCCACCGCTTTGCTTCTACTTACCTCACTCTTACACGCCACCATGACTTACCACACACAGAAGATTCCAAATTATTTATAGGTCGCCACCGATATCTTTAAAGGTTAGATATGGAGACCTTAAAAACACTTTCACTTATTTTCCAGGTTCGTTAGGCGAAATTTTTCATACGGGATAGGTGATGTTAATGTGGCATAATAATTTACTTAACACCTGGTTACGCTACTAATTCATTTTATTGATATTCATTTTTGAACTGTACTTTTCTGTTTGTAACTCTTTGACAATTTATCAAATTCTTCGCTTAATGTTGTATTCTAAAACATTGTGTGAAAACTAAATTGATTACTCTAAATAATCGGTCTACATTTTAGTTCGTTAGACCAATGCTACATTTCTTTTCTATTCTTTCTTTCAACACATTTACGTTAATCATTGAAAATGCAAAATATGGTGTATTACCTCCTTTTAGGACAAAACATATATCGAAATCCAAAAAAAAAAAAACTATTTTAACTCTATTTTTTAAGACGACCCAGTTTGCTCACACATGCATTCACACACATACCATATTTAATTAAGCGCTTTTTTATTTAAGTTTTCATAATTAATTTGTTTTATATATGGCTACGTGGTATCGGCGTCCCTGCAGGTCACTTGTTGATCTCCACAAGTTTTGTTCACTTTTGTTCGAATATTTCTCACTGTTAATTTTGAGTACTTACCATTTATTACAGTTTCACTATTGTATCACATTATTTCTCCAACCTTTTATTTTTTGCCGTCACCAAATTGTAATTGTTCATACCTCTAATTCATTTTAGGTTATTGTTAAACTGAACTCACACGTATTGTATAACTCCGTGTTTTGTTATTCAATCACATTATAAAATTTTGAAAGTATAAAATAAAGTTTTAGGCTGACGAGTCTATGTGTTAACGCCTGGCCGGGGATAGGTTTCTCATTCTCAGTAGACTGGGGAGTTTTTTGCGCGCACACAGCGAAAGAATTTCTTAATACGTGACCAAACTCTGGGAAAGTTGGCCGTTCGAGTGCGCGGTTGAAAGCGCGGGCGCGCCCTCTTTGTAATCTGCACATACCAATGCCAATTCACACCCGTCTCGACGCTACAGTCTATTCACCGTAATTTCTTAGTTGCAAATAATATTGAAAAGATTTCACGTACAGAACCCCATCGGTTCTGTACCGTTACAAAATTATTAGTATTGTGGGTACTTCACTGTGAACTTACTTGTTGTATTTTCTCATATGTCGTTTCGGAGTGGTGTTCTCCTTCTTCAGTGAGTTTGGATATGGAATGCGCAAACTGTCGGTAGTTTTATGTATAACGGTTTTTAGTTAACAGGTTGTGTGGGTGGAGGTGGAGGGGATTGGCGCTGGAGTTTGAATTGTTTTGGTGTTGATTATTACTGTGTCAAATAGTGTGTTTGATTTGAATTGTAATTGGTCATTGAGTATGTTGTTGGGTTGTGTTTTGTTGTGTTTGTATATTTCAAATTGTTCTGTGGTGTTAAGTTTACGACTTTTGGGTAGGAAGTGTAAAATTTCAAGGTTGTTTTTTATATTGGTGTAACTGTGGTTTTCTGTCAGGATGTGTGTGGCAAATGTGGATTGTATATTATTATTGGTGATTGCTTTGGTGTGTTTATAAAATCTGGATGAAACAGATCTTCCTGTCTGACCTATGTAGAATTTTTTGCTTTCGTTGCATTTTAATTTATAAACACAGGCCAGACAGGAATATCTTTTTCATCCAGATTTTATGAACACACCAAAGCAATCACCAATAATAACATACAATCCACATTTGCCACACACATCCTGACAGAAAACCACAGTTACACCAATATAAAAAACAACCTTGAAATTTTACACTTCCTACCCAAAAGTCGTAAACATAACACCACAGAACAATTTGAAATATACAAACACAACCCAACAACATACTCAATGACCAATTACAATTCAAATCAAACACACTATTTGACACAGTAATAAACAACACCAAAACAATTCAAACTCCAGCGCCAATCCCCTCCACCTCCACCCACACACAACCTGTTAACTAAAAACCATTATACATAAAACTGTAACAGTACAGAGTTTCCTGTACCATAATAACGGTATAAGTAATAGGGTCATTGTAAATTTTATTGTGTTTATACATATTAACAAGGGCAAGGTTAGTTTACCCAAGTCCCAGTAGATACGCAAATTCACCAGAGGGGAGCCGATCCAAGGTCAGCAGAGTACGAGTGAAATTAAACAACGGTAATGGCGGTTTTAGGCGCTACAAATTGACCATACGAACTTTTCATTGGTCCACTGTAACAAATCGTCACCAAAAACACAATGACGATATAAAACCATTACGTATTAACCAAGGCGGTGGTTGGAAAACAATAGACGGTGACGTCAGATGCACGACCACTTACATAACAATTACGTCTGACCCAGTCCCAGTCTTCAAAAGCAACTCAGAGAGCACACACGCTCTAACAGTGTAGTGGGCAGTTTTTGCCAGAAAAAATGTAAATTTATTCAAAAATGTAATCATAACAATACAATAGAATCAGTGGACCATAATGTAGAGAAAAAAGTAAATTCAGTGCACTTAAATAAAACAGCAACAGTTTGGCCAAACACCTGCCAGCCACATGGGAGTCTGCCGAGGATAGTCAGCGCCGCATCATTTCAGGAAAGCCCTTTAAAATTCTTTTCTAAATTTAACACAGAAAAATGAGCTCTAATCAGAACAAATAATTAATGTGTTCAATATTGTGGTATGATTGGTTTGAGTGAGAGAGTGAAAGTGCGAGTGGGCCCACTTTAAAGTAACTATATCTGAGGCATTGGTTTGTGGTTAATTATAAAGTAATTATTCATGTCAAAGAAATAAATAACACTTTTGAAAGTTACTGCAGTAAAGAAGTTGATAGGAGAGTTGTTTTCAAAGCAAATAAGAGTATATCCATATAGTATTAAAAGCATGGTGAGAGGCGGAAATAATGTAGCCGCCATGTTGGATTTTAATAGTCGTTTAAAGACTCCTGTGGTTTATAGCATTTGAATACTGATATAAATAAAATTAAGTTGTTTGCCACATGTCAATTGGATGTTATTTCGAAACCCTTACTGTCTCTGATTTCTCGCTTAACGCAACCTTGGACCCGAAAAACCTAATGTACATTAATAAACTGAGCACATGGTCACACCGGATGTCTGGTGTACAGTATTTAATAACAATCGAATACAAATACATAATTATCACATATACATTTATTATTATTAATTATTTCACACAGTCAGTATTTTAACAAAACTACCGAGAGTTTGCGCATTCCATATCCAAACTCACTGAAAAAGGAGAACACCACTCCGAAACGACGTATGAGAAAATACAAGTAAGTTCACAGTGAAAGTACCAACAATACTAATAATTATTATAGTAGTGAACAAAGAAGTGATGAACATTAAAAATAGTACATATTAAAAATATAACACAAATTTTAACTTATTTGTGTCGACGGTTCGACAGTGTTTATTGTCATCATCAGGACAATTGTTGCTGACGCCGAACACACAACTGAATTTAAGGATTTAATAGTAACAATAGTTACTAAGTATTATAGTACAATTTCTGATGTTTTACTGCACCAGAAATACAGAACATATAAATAGTAGTGTGTGTGCGTGCGTGCGTGCGTGGTTGTAGGGGGGCATTCTACCGAGTATAGGAAAATTAGTTTTCTGACAACTATTACTATATGTTAGCAAGAGTTTTTGTGGAGTTGTGTAATTTCTGTTTAGACAGTACTAGTGAAACAATTGTATCCTGTTTATTATGCTGTAAACAAAAAACCCATTTGTTTATACTAACCACATACATATGAATTAATAAAACATATAATGTATACACAATTTCTTCTAACAAGAGAAATTTAGGTTTATTTGTAGTAAAGAAAACCATAACAACCAGTTAAAAGTATCAACTCAGTATGAAAATAGTGACACAGATTATCTCGGTCATGGCTGATACTTAATTTGAATAATGTTATACAGTACAAGATAACAATTGGTATAACTTCAGTCATTTATCTTGAGCTGCTTATCTGATTGATAAGGTTTGTTGCTATATTGTGTGTAACGTAGTCATAAAATAAATTTGTTTTTTCAAATTGATAGAATTTATTTAATGTGTCCGTAGATATGACTGTTAAAACTAACTTTAGTTTCTCAGTTAACTGGGTAATATTAGGTTGATATTTATAGGATGGTACAAATGTGTGTTGTGGAAACTGTAGGTGACCCTCTAAATTTAACCATTGAACAGGTCAGGATTAGGTTAAGACAGCTAATCCATACTCCAGCAATATTGTGTAGAATTGCTAGGTAATAAATGTGTTATGTGTTTTAAAATGTTTAAAACAATATTTGAAACAACTTTGTAATGCTGTAATAGAGTTGATTATATTTTTCAGATAGCGGGATTATAAAAGAATTCCTTATGTAGGTACACTTACCACTTAGCATTGTGGAAACACTTACGAATTTCCTGTTAGATGTGTGGGGAACTGAAAGCTGTTAATAGCCTTTCGGTATTTGTGTTATTTTTATATTTCGTCTGGAACAAAATGTATCAGCCAACATAAAACTGTGGCACTTGTTTATTTTTATAATGCAGTATGTGTGTTTCAATTATCCACAAACAAAAATGTATGTGTACATGTTTGTGTAACAGAGTAGTTATGAGGATTGTGTGTAGAGATTGTGTTTTATTGTTGCAACTGTAAACACAACAGACTCTTTCAGACAGTTATTTCCCTCCTCTTACAGTAAGATAATAATGTTCACCATGGATTTAATTATTTCTCTTGCATAATATAAAAATGGAATAACATCATGCACTGCCTTTCCAATTTCTGCAGAAGATGAAATTCACTTGATATATGCTCTTACTTTGCTTAAATATTGAAGAAAATGTTTATGTTACTCCCAATGTTTTATCATGTTATGAGTGTCTAAATATTTTTTGAACTTCTTTCATATTCTTGGCATAGAGTTTTCTGTTTTGGAAAAGCGTCCATTTTCATAATTAAGGAAAATAACAAATTATCTTAATTTTATTTGACATTTCCTGTTTTTAATATCTGTTGCTTTACAGACTCTTAAACTCAGATTAGTAGGGATTCTTCAGAATTACACGTTTTTGTAAAGAGGTTCTCTACCCCACATTGTAGTGGTTTAACTAAAATTTAATTTCAAAATTGATTTGAAACATTAATGTGTTTTATAAGCGTTATGTTCATATCTTTTTTAAAGTAAAATTTGTATTGAAAAACTATAACAGTTCGTTACTTACTATAATTTCATCATTACATATTACCAGAATTCAAATGAACAGTCTTCTTTGTTGACTTCATACATTGCGCTGAATTCTTAAAAATATATAACATTTGACTTGTCAAGCCTATTTTTTTTACAGTTTAGTGCCTACAATTAATATTGTTCATATTCATTCAATCCAAATTTTGTATTAATTCATCTGTGTGTGTGTGTGTGGGGGGGGGGTAATCTCATTGAATATTTAATATTGATTGTGTTATCCAATTTACATATCTTGAACTCGAAGCAATAAGAGCAAATAGAATATACTAGTATATTGTAAGGGTTTAAGTAAGAAGGCCCCTGTGCCTTTGTATTAAAAACTTTTATATTCTTTATCACGAAAATTCCACTCATGGGGAGTGTAGTGTTAAAATATCCACAACAATCAGTTTGTCTGTTTCAATGTGACTGATAACCACTTTTTAGTTCTATGTTATTAGTTTTAAGTAAATCCTTAAATTCGTAATGACCGTCAATCAATGAATTTTTTGGTGAAGGGTTTGTGAGGATCGGTCAAAAATATAACACAAATTTTAAAATGTGCACACGTGTGTGCGTGCATATGCATGTATCATTGTACACACATCACTGTTTTTTACAGTATGTATGTATCATACATATGCACGCACACGTGTGTGCACACACACTCACAAACACAAACATGTTCACTCAAATAATTGTTCTGTTGTGTTTGACATTTCTTTTGTATTCATACTCAGGTCCTGATGATGACAGTAAACATTGTCGAAACGTTGACACAAATATTTTAAAATTTGTGATATATTTTTGACCAATCACCACAAACCCTTCACTGAAAATTTTTAAGTAACTTGATATTTCAAAATCTCAATCACATTTTAAAAGAAATCAAGGAAGATATGTGGTAAAGAATTCTTTGTGATATCAGTTACAACTAAATACACCTTAAAAATAATGGAAAACTACAAATGTATAACATGATTAGGTTACTAAAAAAACACTGTGTTGTATAAATTCATGTGAGCCATGTCAAAAAATGCGTACAAAAAACAGGATTAGGTTGCAGTGATTAACAAAAATGGACAATTTTTTTAATTTTATTTATCAGATTTGTATTTAAGCAAGTCATCAAACCTGTTGCACATTAGTATCAATTAATGCTTACTAAATTTTTTCTTTTTATCACCATTAAACAATATTATGAAGAGAATTTTCTAGATAAATACCCTCATCCTGTCAGCATTATTCTGCAACATCTTCATCTTTATATTCTACAAAAGGGTGTGTTATTTTTATTTGTTTGCATTTGTTTGACAAGTTGTCATTAATTTTATAATATAGAGCTAAGGATGAGTGATGTTTTATCAGATGTCATTTCCATCAAATCTTTACATACCAGTGATTCTTTAATATCTTCCAGCATCCATACCATCAAAATCATCCCTCCCAGAAACTTACAGTGCATTCTACTACTTTATTATTTCTATTTTCTGCTGTTATATTTAGTATTAATGTTCTTGGCCTGTGAATGAGTTAAGTGTAGTACAGCTTCCTAAACTAACAACAGATTTAATTAAATTGTGTTTAGTAGTAAGAGTATTATTTGTGGGACTTAAACTTTTTTAGTTGCAAGGTGCATTATCCAATTTACATATCTTGAACCCGAAGCAATAAGAGCAAATAGAATATACTAGAATATTGTAAGGTTTTAAGTAAGAAGGCTCCTGTGCCTTTGTATTAAAAACTTTTATATTCTCTATCATGAAAATTCCACTCATGGGAAAACTTGTGATAAGTTTCCAGTATAACTTGAAAATCTCAAATTTTCTGTTTTAAGTAGTTCTCTTGTGTAGTTCACATTTTGTACACATGAGTCTACAAAATTTGTCTTAAGATAAATCAGCAGTTTCCTAACCTTGTTTACTTTTGGTCCATTATACTAGTAAAGCATTCCTACTTATATTTTTTTTAGCAGATGTTGAACTATTGACAACAATTTTACATGTATCGTCTTAAGTGTTACCGCAGATAATAAATGTTGCTTGGTCTTTTAATACTTGAATCCTAATGCAATTTCTTCTTTCTTCCAAATAAGTGTTCTGGTGGAATTTTTCCTCATGCCTGTATTATCTGTATTAAAAATCTAATATGTTGTGTAACCACACTGTTAAATTATTTGTTTAATTATTTTTACTCATTTTGGCCAATTTTCTGTCGGTGGATGCATTTTCTCAATTTATTCATAAAGTCTGTAGTGAAGATGATTTTTTGCAAAACTATGAGCCAATATGAAGCAATAAAGTTGAGGCCAATAAAATATTCTGTATTTACATGTAGAATGTTTGTAAATTTTTAAAGTTTCAGGTTTAATAAAATTGTTGCCTGGTGGGAGCCTTTTTCTTGTGCTGTCATCATTCCGAATACCGAGTTCTTTTTCATCTCCTTAGTTATTAATTTTCAAGGGCAGTCTGGCATGAGTTTGGAAACAAAACAGTGTACAACAAGAGCTCTAGTTTTCTTCTATTTTCTGGATTTTTGCTTCTTCTGTATTAGTTTAATTCAGTGACAACTACTGCCCAGAAACGTATTGTTATTTTTGCTGTATCTAGCCAAATAACTTGAGATTTAAAGTTCATCTGTTGCACATGTACGAACTAGCAGCAACGTACTTATATTGCAACAACACCCTACATAGAAAATAATTTACAAAGATTTTATTTTCTACACTTTACAGTTATCATAAAACTCTTCTCTCAGATTTAAAATTCTAATATATGATTAGTTTTTTCACTCACTTGACTGAATGAAAGATATTCTGTGATATTTCTTGGATGTAAACATTCTTATTATGTGCTGTGCACAGGAATTTCCTTGATTCTTGAACTGTGTTTGAGCAAATCTCTGTTATAGAACGCCATGTTTTGAGCAGATTACTAGGATTTTAATAACAATTTTTCATTGGCTCTGTAACAGAGTTGTGGGGGAAATAAAACTTTATGTAACAAAAATAGAGGAATTTATAGCTGTACATCCATCAAACAATTAATATAATTTTGTCTAGAAAAATTAAATGTTTTTATTATTTTATAAATAAATTTTTTTTAGAAACGTTATGTTACAAAATACATTAAACAAGATAAAATAAATAGAAACATTTGGCTTTAAAATTAGCTTTATTATTACCTTAATATAAAATTTTATGTTGTAATAAAATAAAAATAAATTAAATATATTTCATGCATCTGTTTGTAACTTATAACCTGCTAACAGAAACAATGAAACACATAAATCCACTACATATATACTGAAATATCATTTGACAAGTTGACAGATTAGCAACAGCAAAAAAGCAGATGTTGTGGTAATTCATCATGTGAGTTACACATGTTGTCTTCCAGAAGTACACTGTTTCATAAGTTTTGCTATACTACATGACAGAAGCTTAATAATCAGTCATAAACAAACATTACAAACAGAAGTTTTAACTACAATCCTTTCATAAATATTCTAACAAGTACCCATCTCTTCAGATATAAAATCACTTTTGTTAACTACATTTATCATATTAAAAAAAAAGTAATTTAAACACTTATAATTATTAAAAATATTTAGTTTTACTGATATAAAACCTAACATTTTTTTATATATCCTGTAATATGTAGGTTTTTATTATGTAGATTTTTAAGATAAGAACACAGATATGGGTCTTCTGTCATGGCAAGATGTACTTGCGAGTACGATTTGGGTAGCAGCTGTTGTTGAAGTCTATTGTTATATATTGTTAGTTTATGCAGTTTAACTGTACAAAATGTTTTAGTTCCTAATTTACTGATACATTTAACCAATATCACTTATTTCTTAAAAAAGCCTTTGCAACTTTTCTCAACTTTTACTAATTTTCATAGTCAGTGTCACAGTGGCAATCTGTGTTATAAAGGGCAAACAGAGATTTAGACCCCATTTGTACATACATAAGGAAGATGTTGGGAAATCCTACTCCATTTAAATTTATTAAATAAAGTACCAGAATCACTTGAGCAACATAACATTAATAATAACCAATCACATTAATTTTTTTCATTCTCAAGTATGATTTATTGGAAATCAACAAAAAGAGTGAATATACAGAATAACAGATAGGCCCTAAATTAAACATAATCATGAAATATGTTATCAGAAGGGTTAGGTTAGGCATTTGCCATCGTTACAGTTTATCACACAACGTCTTGACCAAGTTCACACATTGAACAACATCAGAGACAACCAATGTTCATAAAGCTAAGCATTCTGGGACCACCCGACAGCTATGCTCGCCCATCCATGACAACATTCTCTTAATCCAGATCCTAGATATATCTTTTCTAGGCTGAGTAATACAATTTACAGCCATATAAGATACCTCTATGGGTTTACGCATTGTTTGTCTCTGATGTTGTTCGATGTGTGAACTTGCTTCAGTGTGATTGTGCTTCCTGGTTCTGTTCAACATTTGGAAAGTTATTTTTAAAGAAAATGTTGTAATTTTTTTTAATTAAAAAATATTAATTTTCTAATGATTGTATGAATTTGAAAATAATTTTCTTTAGTTTACAGTTAAAGTGAAGAAAGTATAGTTTCCTATCATTGCCTTAACGATAATGATATAAATGTATTATTATGTAATGATAATACATTATAATAAATATAATAAGTACAGTAATGATATTCCTTTTATTATTTATTTTTAGTTTCAAATAATTACATTTTGTATGTGGTGATATTTTTGAATTACTTAGGATAAAATTCTCAAAAGATTCAATCCATCTTAACTTTAATCATACTTATTGGTACCCATAGTTTTTTGAAGTTAAATACAATTTATAATCTTGAATTTTTTAAATAGTAAATTTGAAATAATAAATATTCACACCACTTAACCACTGTTTCTTATATTTCATCAGGTTATGCATTATAAATATGATACACCTTGAAGCCCCCCCCTCAGGTAGAACTTGCTTTCATATTATGAGTATCTAGTTTTAATGCACATAACATAAATGCAAAAGTACTAAACATAAGTAGTCTAAAACTCAGTATTTTTGGTCAATAGGTTTGTAGTTTCTATGCAGAACACAATGTTTCTAAGAAAGTATTTTATGACTGACATAGGAGTACCTAAATGGTCATATGATGTACTAACTCTATTAGCCAGTTTATATTCTTGCCTCATCTAAATTCTTATCAGAGTTCAGGCATGCTAGGATTCTTCATATAAGTGGAATTCATTGGGAGAAGTGGGAAGTATGCTGAGTGCCATAGATGAAATCAAATTCCTGTAAATCCATACATCCACAATCAGAATTTTGATGGTATCTTGTACGCGTATATAGGTTCGAAAACTTGAAAAAACCAGCTATCAGTGAATGACAATAAGAGTTGTGTATAGTCTCAATAGACTGAGTCATGCAGCATTTATGTTATCTGCAGTTGACCTTTATTTACAGACCCTGTATATATCGTACAGTTTATTCCTTTAATTTTCAAATTTTGTTAAATTTTAATGTGATTATTTTTCTTAGAGTACTTCATTTTGTTTTCAGAGATTCTTTGTAGGGCAAGATACAAAAATCTAATTATTTGATTTTATTCGTTTTTTATTATAGCAGTCAGGCTATGCCTTTGTGGAGTGGACCTAAAACTGACATAGCAAGACAGAATTTTGTGATTAACACCTGCTGCTACTATATGAGTACATTTAAACCTTTAATTTTTCTATTCTACTACAGTGGATATTAAATAGAGCTTACAATTTTACAATATTTTGTTAATCCTGCCGGTGTTTGTCAGTCTGTGTGGATTGGTTAGCGTTGTAGAGTAATGAAAAATGAGATTAATTAATTAAGGTATTTCATTATATCAACTCTACTGTCTAACATAGGAATATATCACTATTTGTAATAAAGGTGCCTTTCAAGGCAACACAGTTGACCTTGTCTTGAGTTACAGTATCTCTAATATCTATTACTATATTATCTGTTATATAGCTGATGTATCACAGACTACATTTATGAGAAAAAATCCAGTTATGTTAATGACTTACTTGTTGACCAAGTCAACAGGGTGTAGTGAACATTTCTTATTAGTTGTGTGTATCACCTGGGAGATACATATATATATATATATATATCTATGTATATGTTTCTATGTATATCGTCCTCAGCAACAGTATTAGTCTACACCGCAAGTCATCTCCAAAACTTTTCTTGTCTGTTCCAAGTCATTGTTGTAGTCTTTTGGTACCCGTTTAATTGTCTTCTTTGTTTCTGCCTTTATTATTCGTATAATAGTATTTCTTGTTTCTTCTCAATGCTGCTTTGTACAGTGCAGTTCTTTGTATCATCCCTATGTTCATTACACATCTTGATTCTGGACACAAATATTGATTAATAAATTTGTTTTATAAAAATAGCCACAGTTTAATATCCTTCAGCTTTCAAAAACAACCCATCATTTTTTTGTTAGATTGATGCAGGCATATGACCTGTGGCACAGACCAAGGGATTTTGGGGGTTAACCCCTACCCAGGGGATAAACAAAAATATTAAAAATTATTTGCCTATAAAAATGTAATCATATAAGTCAAATTAAATAATGAGGCTAATTAGTTATGTGAGTATGAACATTTTCAGTTATGGTTAGGTCTATGTCCTCTTAGAGTGAAGGAATGTTTATTTGGTCCCTAGTGTATCCAACTCAGTTTATGCTATTTATAGTGCAGTAATTTATTCATCATGAACTTAGTACTATCTACATTAAACGTTTTTGCTTGCTATTCAAATGTTGGACAGGTGTGCCTATTGATAAATTTGGTTTTCGATATGCATTTCATCATTTTTTTTATTTTTCAATATAGTGCTCATTACCATTGAAAAAAAAACAACAAAACCTTAAAAACTTGTTTGTTATTCTGTACTACATAAACCTAAAACTGAACACAGAGTTTGGAGTGTCCAATGCTCCATAGCCTCTACCAGGAAGTGATTTGTGTGACAACTTCAATATAATGTGTGGCCAAACATATTGTAGAGTGATTAGAAATGTTCATTTGTAAGGGCCTTGCATCCCCTTTTATGGAATCCGTGCGTCATTTCTCAGCCAAAACAAGTAGACTGTTTTAATTCCGTTTGCTGCAAGTTTTACAGACATATACTTGCCAAGGCGAAATTGGAAAAAAAATAGTATGGAACTGTCCACTTTGTAATACTGTCAGCATCTCAAAAAGGTGTGAGAAATGTGTGCCAGTTTCGTGGGATTGTTTATTTTATTGATATTGTAGTGTAAGATGTAATATATCATCTTTATTGTTTTATGACTTTGTGAAATTGTAGATATCTATTAGTGCAACCTTTATGTTTCCACACTTACATTATTGATTACAACATAATAAATAGCAAATGACGAGTTCTTTCTCTTTTAATTTTTCAGTTTTATTCACAAAAATCTAAAACCCCTCCAGAGCCCACACCCCAGAAGGAAATTCTGGCTGCGCCCTTGGTAGGCCTATCATGTATGGTGCTCATTGGTTAACTAAATATATTTAATTCACTACCGACTTGGAACACAAAGTTTTTTATGGGTAAAAACGTAAAAGTCTTACCTTATAGCCTGAACCGGTTTTCACTTTTAAAAAGCTTCTTCAGAGGCTGTCGTTGGGAGCACTCTCCGTCTTGTTGTTGGCGACGGTATCGACTTTTGAAAGATCGATATTGTGTGTGTGGGGTGTGATATGTTCGAATAATGCGTGTGATTTGAATTGTGTCTGTTCGTTTAGGATGTCGTTTTTATGTGTTTTCATTGGTTAACTTCTGGAAGCAACTCTTTTTAAGTTGGATCAAATCAGAAGGCCAGTTCAAAGTCCCATGATTTAGTAGACCCTATATGTGTAATTGGCATGCGGTATACATTCATAACTGATTAATTGAGAGAATTATGTTCAGTGATTGTTACGGAAAATATTTGGTTATGGAAGGTCTTAGAACAAATGGGTAACAAAACCATCTTAGCAACAATATTCTTCGCCTAAATAATGAAGAAGAATAAATAAATTACGTCATTATGTAAAGTGGTGCGTCCGCACTATTACACACACACATAGGGTAAGTCCAGGATAGATGGACCACCGGTATAAACGGACCAGTCGAATATTTGGCTGGTCTGGCACAGCAGCGCTGCAGTCGGTGTCTGGAGTTGTTCTTCTTGAGTAGACGGACCCACGCTTAGTTTTGCTCGTGAGTTTCATGTGTATTTTAGAAGAAAACTTCGTTAATTTCTTTTGGTGAGTTGAAAAATATTTTATACTAGATCTCTTTGTTATGTGGTTAAGTTAGTTTAAATGATTTCGACGTAAGATCAATGCTATAACTTAAGTGTATACTTGGGTACAATCTTAACCTAAAATGGCATGCCGGTAGTGTTGTTTGTCTGAACGGGGAGCTGGTCCATCTATCCCCGACAATCGGGATAGATGGACCAGTGAAATTTGGGATAGTTGGCCCACTTAAAAAAACCTGGGATAGTCGGACCATATCTCCTATTACGGCTTTACTTTCTATATAAATGAAATAATTCTTATAAAAAAATTATTTTAAATATAAAGGCGTATCCTGATAAGTTGGGGTTTTTTCTGTTACAGAAAAATGCCTACTTTTTATAAAAGAAAAGGCACGTCTGGGAGAGGAGAATGGTCTGAAGACAGTTTGAAAAATGCAGTAAAAGCTGTTGAGAATAAGGAAATGGGAGTTAATGCTGCAGCAAAAGCGTTTGGCATACCGAAAACCACTTTAAAAAGGCGCCTTAAGTCACAGAGTTTTAATAAAGGTTCCATGGGGAAAAACTCATTGTTAGGAATTTAAAATGAAAAAAAATCGTTGGACATATTAAAAAATTACAATCAAGGGGGTTTACTCCAACTAGAGATTCAGTACGTTCCATGGCTTATTATTTAGCAGAAAGCCTGCAATTAAAACATAATTTTAATCATGAAACCAAACAAGCAGGCTATGACTGGCTTTCTTCTTTTCTTGTACTTCTTCTTTTCTTGTACGCAATCCTGAACTTTCCATCCGGCAATCTGAAGGGGTATCTATTGCAAGAGCGAAGGGCCTGAATAAAATAGCTGTCAAAGAGTATTTTGACCTCTTAAAAAATGTTTTGGAAGAAAATGGTCTTATAGATAAACCTGGAAACATTTTCAACATGGATGAAACAGGTTTACAACTGAACAACAAACCTGGAAAAGTAGTTGCCTTAAAAGGTTCTAAGAATGTGACTTCTGTTACTTCGGGAGAAAAGGGTGAAACTATCTCAGTATTGACATGTGTAAATGGAGAGGGTACATTCTTGCCACCTTTTTGCATAATGAAAGGGAAGAATCTAAAGCAGGAGTTTTGTGACGGTTTGCCACCTGGTGCTGAAGTAAAAATGTCTCCAAAGTCTGGCTATGTAAATACTGATTTATTTTTTGATTGGATGAAAACCCATTTTACTCCAAGAAAACCAGCAGGAAAGGTACTCCTCCTTCTAGATGGACACACATCGCATACTAGCTGCGTTGAAATGTTGGAGTTCGCAGAAAATAATGAAATAATTTTGATGAGTATTCCTCCCCACACCAGCCATTGGCTTCAGCCATTAGATCGTGCTTTCTTTAAGTCTTTAAAAATGAACTACTATTCTGCTTGCTCCAACTACATGACCAATAATCCCTCAAGGAAGATTACCCGGCTGCAGTTTGGTACGCTTCTTAGCTTAGCTTGGGGGAAGTCAGCAAACGTAGATAATAATGGAATTAGTCGTTTTTAGAACCTGTGGAATCATTCCTTTTGAACCCGATGCGATACCAGACTATGCTTTTCTGTCAGAATCCAGACTCCAGGCCTCTAGACACATCTCTTGTTTCCCAAAATGATATGACCGGTGTCGCTGTTGCTGGTTCTAGTAGTTCAAGAAATGATGTCACTGTTGCTGGTCCTAATAGTTCAAGAAATGATGTCGCTGTTGCTGGTCCTAGTAGCTCAAGAAACGATAGTAATGCTGGTACTTCAAGAAGCTATGAAGATGTTCCTGTGCCTGGATCCTCTGAACAATACGTGGATATATCTGAAAATGTAACCCCCTCGAAGTTATTGGACAAAATACATCCAGTGCCTTGTGTCAATAAAGTTCAGACTAAGAAAAGAAAGGTTCAAACTATATCAACAGTTTTAAGCTCTCCGGAAAACATAATTGCCCTTAAAAAGAAAAAAGATGAAAAAGAGTTAAAGATTAAGATAAAAGAATAAAAGAAGAAAGAAAGGGAAGAAAAGAAGAAAGACAGGGAGGAAAAGAAGAAAGACAGAGAGGAAAAGAAAAAAGGGAGGAAGAAAAAGAAATTAGAGGGAGAAAGTGAGAATAAGAAGCAAACAATGATTAATAAAAGGAAGAGAACGCAAAAGAAGAAAGAACTTACGTCATCCTCAGAATCTGAAGATATTGATATTAATACAGTTTGCAACGATAATCTTTATGAAAGTGACTGGGATGAAGATTATTGTGTATGGTGTAAAGAGAACTACAGTGAAACAAAACGAGATGAAGATTGGATTAAGTGTGTGTCATGCTCTCGCTGGACACACGAAGGCTGCAGAAGATTTGAAAATAAATGCGATTACTGTGGGAAGCGAGATTCTCGAAAGAAGATGACTGCAGAATGATTAATTGTTCTGAACCATGTGAAAATAAATTAGACTACCTATATTTTCTAAGTATATTGACTATCAAATTTACTTATCCTTTTTCAAATAGTTTATAACGCTATACTTATCACTTTTCAAGCAGTTTATAACTTTATACTGTACTTGAAAATAAACAATGTTTATACTCTTGGATTTCGTTGTCCATGACATGTCCGTTACTTAACTAAATATCACTATAATATTGACGACTCGGAACACTAAGTTTTTTATAAGTAAAAACGTAAAGTTTTACCTTACAGCCTAAACCGGCTTTCACCGATGAAGCCTTCTATAGGTGAAAGCCGGTTTAGGCTGTAAGGTAAAACTTTACGTTTTTACTTATAAAAAACTTAGTGTTCCGAGTCGTCAATATTATAGTGATATTTAATGTTTATACCTTTGATAACCTGTATTTCTTGTGTTACACCCTGATTTAGTAACGTATACCAGAGGTCCATCAATCCCTAGGAGGTGGTCCATCTAACCCGAGTATCACCAGGATAGATGGACCACCGAGTAAAAAAAAAGAAAAAATCATAACTTCAAGTGTGATCAGTGTAACAGCTGAAGAGGTGCTGCATACAATTGTTCAAGGTCATATATACATATTATAAAAATATATACCAAATCCTAGACATTGCAAAGTTTTGGAAAAAATGACTTTAAAAAAACATGGTCCAACTATCCCGGACTTACCCTACACCAACCCTACGGTTAGTATCCCAAAGCCTGATATTTATAATGAAGGAAAGCAACGAAAACTGGTTTTCAGTTTTCGTTGTACAGTAAGCCCACGACTTTAATGTATTGTTGGTTCCAGGTAACGTATATGAAGTCGAACCGGATATGAAACTGCTGTATGTTATTAGTAGCATCCCTTCTGGTAATGATAAAGCGTATTACAATATAAGATAGAAACTACTTCGTCTTTAATACCAGTGTCGATAAGACTAAATCGTATCATATTCATACCACTCTCCGTATTTTGTCAACGTTGCTGATGTCATGTTATCCGGCGACTGGGTTAGCCATCATGCATTTGGTAGGGGTAAACTTATGATATCTCTGAAACGGAGTCAGAATGTGGGAGAATTTTGAATATTAATACAGTGCAGGCTTGGAAATTTACTCGTTCACTTACTGCCGAGATTTCGTCTTCCAGATGACTGGAAGAAACGTTCGCTTGAATTTTGTCTTCAGCGACCTTAGATTTGGCAGTTGCTCAATTATCGTTCACAACAAGCGACGTTACGTGACAAACACTGTAACACCAATAACATGCTGTGCCAGTAAACTGCTGTCTCATGGAAGTTTGAGAAATAACGCGTTCAGTAAAGTTGGTGAACTTTTATGAATTCCATGGAAGATATTTCAACAGCAAACGCAGTATTGCGCTACACACTAGAATTCTATAGGCCCTACACTAAAAAACTGTATGAAGGCGTATTACTCTAAAGCCCAGCACCGTCGTCTGCTCCATTCCATTTATAAACGTACGGCATTTTATGAACGATTACAAGCTAACTGGAATACCGGTAATTTCATTTGCTAACCTTTCAACAAACGGTTAATGATGTTCCGTTACTGACCCTCGGCTTTTAGATACCGAATAAATTCACCTCTTAGAACATGTGTCGCTTCTCAAGAACGCGAATAAAATACCCATTCGAATTGTAAACCGTGTGTTTTCGTACCGTTCGGTAATTTATAAATTCAGTTCAGTTCTATTCGCCGTAGACAAGAATTTGCTGCCGGATCAGAATCGTTACTAACTTTCGCATTATTAAGTAGCACCGTTGAAACAGTTAATGTTAAAAAGTAATTATCTGTAAGTGATAAATCAAAACATGAAGTTAACATTTGTTTAAATATAAAACTGACAATAAAAAGTCGGTTTGAGAGTAGGGACGGAATTGCCGAATGTGTGCGTAGTGTCTACTGTATGCCCCATTAAATGGCAAGCCGCTTTCGTTCTTATTTTGTTACTGTTAATTCAATATATTAAAATGCCTGGTGATTTCCTAAAGTGGGAAAGGCTTGGCAGCGTGTAGGTCTAACCAGTCTTACTTCCCACGAATCTCTCATTCCGAAGTATATCGCGTCCAGTGTGTACACAGCATTGCGCCGAGTTGTTTGTCGTTGCCGGTAATGGTGTACCATTGTGTTATACCATAAACACACACACACACGTTGTTCGACTTGTTTGGTGCTGTAAGCCTCCGATGTCTAGTTGCGTTTCGTCCGTTAAAAACATGTGTGACCGAGAGGTGTGCAGTTTTGGTCAGAAATAAATTTGCACGTTTGAGATGTGAGTGATATATCGTTTTGGGTTTTTGCCAGTTTTGCGTCACAGACAGCAATATAACTCACTTTTGGCGCGCGCGAAACACCACTTTGTAAACTTTTAGACAAGACTGAAATTATCAGTTTGGAAACGTCTGTGTGTACAACGTGTGTGTGTGTGTGTGTGTGAGGGAGAGAGCGTTTTCTTTCTACGCGTACCGATTGGAGATGAATTATTGCCAACGTTTTTAATCAGCCACATGCACCTTCATGGATAGTTAGCATATTCGTGACAAATTTAATACGTACTTTAAAGTAAAATAAACTTCGATGTTTACTGATGTCACCTTTGTGTATTTTGTGTGTGTGTGTGTGTGTGTGTGCGCGCGCGCGCGCGTGTGTGAATATTATGTCTTTCGTACCTTAAAAAATAGGGCCGACAGGCAATCAGTTCATTTTGTTATTATTACAAAAATATTGTGTTACGTATTTTGGTAGAACGAAACGATCATTTTGCACGCTGATAAACACTGAAAAATTAGTGTGGTAAACCGTTGTTGATCAAGTCGCTGCTGTGTTGGTCATTGTCACATAAAAAACGAACAAAATATAGCTACAGGCATATGTATTATTGCAAGTGTATGTATGTTGAACACTTTGCCTCTATACATTTGCGTATTGTATATACAGTAGAAGCAGAAGGGGACAGAATTATTTTGGTAATCTCTCTTAGCAGTTTTATACTTTCACACTGTACATATAGTGAGAACCATTTTAATTGTACACTACTGAAATACAGAAATTTTTTATACATTTCGATATGTATAATGTGATCCTAGGCATATAACTTGGATAAGGCATCCCCCCTCCCAAACGCTTCATGCTTTATAAAAATCTACTGAAAGTTATTACAAATAAAAACTATCAAGTAGTCTAATAGGAGCAGTTTCCAAGCTTACAAATACAGTAAATGGTGACTGACTGGTTTACAGAAAAAATTTTCCTATAGATTTTGTATTATTCCTTTCCAGGAAATTTGCAAGGGGAGTGTTTGACATGTTTGAATTAAATACTTGAAAATAAATAATCGTCTGTTAAAAAAAAAAACTCACTTTCTGACTGACAAGTATTAGTGATTTTTTTAATTTTGTATAAAGTACATTTTATAATAGATGTGGTCCCACTAAAAAGTCAGTGTAGTTTTCCAGCTTTATTTTCAGTCCCCCAGATAAGTCCCAAGCTTATGCTCATGGATATAATAATTGTTATTATCATCATCAGCATCATTATCATCGAAGTACTGTCTCATATTTGAAATAATCAATACTTTTCTTCTAGATATTTTCTTCATAATGGTTATGGGCCTATGTTGCATCAAGCTTTTTTTTTACTTGATCCTGATTTTACTTCACAAAAGGTAATTACAAACAATAAACGTGTTCTGCCTATTAAACAGTCTAAGAAATTTGTACTTTGACAACAGAGGGCTTTCCTGTGATCTCAGTCTTCTTCCTGGCATGGTTATCTCTTCTGTATCATATTACAGCATTATTATTTTTCCATTGTGATTGTTCTTGGTGAAGCCAAATTATATTGTACTCTAATTGTTCAGTGAGTACCTCAAAACTGAGTTTTACAATTCACAATATAATTATATATTGCCATGTTGATTCAGTAGTTATACTACAAATTTTATATTTAAAAATTTTATATTTTTATACCTGTTAAAAAGTTGACGAATATAACAAAATGCAGAAACAGTATTTACCGGTAGTATGAGATCCAGTTGTTGGGTGGTAGGTTGGACTTCACTGTATGTTTGTAAGTAATTTAATAATTTAACAATTAAGTGGTGTTAGTGTGCATAGTATAGAAACCTGGCAGGGTTTACATCATGATGTTGTTGATTTAAGAAATAAACATCCGATAATTAAAGTTTTCCATATTGAAATTTTGCAAATGTTGTATAATTGTATGCTAAACTTTCAAACATTGGTCGTGTTTCATTCATTAGGAAACAAAAGAAAGGCTTCTAACTCCCACTGTAATTGTAATCACTGTCATGGTAGTTTTGTTGAAAATTATATACTCAAATTAACATCCATTGCTGCATCTTGTATATATAGAAGCTAAAGTGTTCATAACACCATATACATGATCCAGCTACTCTTATTAACATGATGTGAATTTGTTATGAGTGACTGTAACATTGATGAGAAGAAAAATTATTTAAAAGTGTTAGTGTATTTGAAAGTACTGGTCATGCTTACTCACACACGCACAAATTAATTTTTACTTTAACTTGCTGAAAATTGAATGCGTTGCAAAGAAAATGAGTTACATCACTTGTCGAGATATGTATGTTTTCTGATATGATTGATGTGATTTCACATGAAATTGACACTTTATTTACAATTTTTGCAGTGTTCATCAGAAGTGCAGGTCATTCAGTTCACTTTGAAATAAATAGTGTGTCACTGAAGTTGATATAGTGGTATATGAACATAATTTAACTCAACAGTTGTGATAATGCATTTATTCAGTTCATTTTAAAATATCTACAAATGTGTAAAACTTATATGTTTTGGACATTTTGTACGATCATTGCAACCGGTGTCCTTGTGATAATACAAAAAGTGTTGTCTTTATTGACAAGAAGCATTGATGGAAACCATCATATGAATGTTGTAACAGAAAAACATAAATTTGAAGAGTGCTCTTGGGCAAATAATGATTTAAAAAGTAAATGTAATGGAACTGAAACTAATTATATGGAATTTTCTGTTGAAATCAAATGTAGTAACTCACTTTATGAACCACAGGATGATATTGATCATTTCAGGAAGAATGATTCAAATAGTTTGAACAATGGTTATTTCTCAGGTCAGCGACTTCAGATTTTTACTAGCAGTTTTGATATACCATTAGAAAGTAAACATTGTAATAGGTCTACAGAAATTATGAGTTTATGTGAAGATGCTTTATTAGAGCAGAGTTCATGCGCTATTAATCATCAGAAAAAGGTATGCATTAGAAAGGCTAGTTATCAATTACAGTCAAAACAAAGACCATCTAAAATACCAGTGAAAAGTCAGCATTTTTATTCTGTGAACAATAAAAATATCAAGAAAACTTATAAGAGTGTGAACAGCTCCATGGCACCAAACTTAAAATCGTATGTTCCAGTTTATGAAAAAGAAACCCGTTTAACTGACCAGAAAGACAGCACTTCATTGTATTCCTTTTCTGACCCATTGTATAATAACTTGAATGACAAAACAAGATATAAAGAAGTAGGTCTAAATTTAGGCAATATTGATGTGGATAAACCGTTAAAATGTAAGGATATTATACAGAATAGCATGTATACTATCAGACCTCATGTTACTTTGTCACTGCTGAATTCTCCAAAAGATCTTACACATTCGGAGAAGATTTTAAATAAAAAGGAAAAGTTAATGTCACCAATTAATAAAGTCAGTGTAGGAACCATAAAAGGTATTCAGCATGCTCGAGATGTGAGCAAAGGTCCATTGAAATTACAAATGAAAAATATCCTCTGTGGTTTAAAAAGTGGTGCTGCATTTGAAGAAAGCAGAATTCCAAAACCTGGTAAACCTGACACTGCTGGAAATGGTTCTCCAAGACAAACTAGCAGATTTAAGTCGGCAGGGGTAATTACTGTTCACAACAAAGTGTTTGCAGCTAAGAACTTGAAAGCTTTAAAAGAAACAACAATAGAAAGTCAGTCTCCTGTAATCCCAGCTGCTATGCCAGTTGTAAGTTGCTGTGAAACTAAACACGTTTTGAATGGTAGAATTGATATTAAAGACCTAGTTAATAAAAACTGTACTTCACGCATTCAAAAATATTTGGAAATTGATGGCTGCATAATGTGTGGCAGTAATGGTTTTGCAGTCATTAATATAAATACTGGAAGGAGAATAGCAGATCATAGGTTCCGTACAGAATTTGAGGTGAGAAACTTTTAGCGTTCATGTGTGTGTGTGTGTCCTATAAAATGTACAAACACCAATATCATATCTGATAATGTGATGCATGTGTGCAACAGTGTGTTAAATGAGTTTTCAAATAAGATCTTTAGTTGATTGCCACAGTTTTATTTAACCACTCAATGATTGGTTAATAAGTGATTTTTTTTTATTAACTGCTTAGTTATCATAAAGACTTATGTTGATGGATAAGTCAACCTTTATTTTAGAAATGTTATTTAGATATTTTTAAGAAATTGTAGGTAATTTCTTTACAGTCAGTTGTAATGTAAGTTATTATATTATAATTTAGTTCGATGACAGATTTAATGAGTCTCTTACTAAATGATGGATACGTAACACACGTTGCACAATATTTGTGGCAATTGTTGTTGTGGCTATATCCAACATAAAGTAATAATGGAACTTGCACAAGTCAGGCCCCATACATTTGTATGTACTTAATGGTGATCATACTATCAATACTCACCACAATTTTA
The DNA here is from genome assembly GCA_034769895.1 of Magicicada septendecula. Taxonomy (NCBI): domain Eukaryota; kingdom Metazoa; phylum Arthropoda; class Insecta; order Hemiptera; family Cicadidae; genus Magicicada; species Magicicada septendecula. The sequence continues at coordinate 173,811,376 of CM068376.1, forward strand.
ATAATAAGTTCACATGTCAGCTGAATGTTGTGTAAGGTTCTGTGTATTGAAACTCAGCTGGACAAAAGCGAACTCTTGTGAAACCCGTAAAAACATGATTGTTATTTGAAATATACAGTGACTGATTTTTTACCAGTAGTTGTGTATAATATTGTGTGAGTTAGCCATTATTGTGTCTTTTCATATGCTCCATAATTTACAGAAAGCAAATGAATAAATGAAGACATTACTTTGTAATAAATTGCTGTTTTTACATTTCATTCCAATATATCATGTATATTTATGGGTATTTTAGAAGTATTTGATTGAATCATATGTCCAAAGACATGATTTATTGAAAGCACACATATGTGCATGTGCGTGCATGCACGTGCGTGATCTATTTATGTATCAATAATGGAGTTTTCATATGTCAATAAAACTTTTCACATGATTTTAACATTTTTAAAGGACAAATATTGAAAAATTGTTTACTTGGATATCAGTTAAAATGGAAAGAAATGACTAATAAATTTTAATAACTTGTTTTCACAATTCATTGTATTTTGTAAATGCTGAGTGGTGAGAGGGACAGTAGTGTTAACCACAACACTTAACTACATTGAAACTTACGTGTTGGTTTGCTAAGCTCACTTAAAGAATTGTTCATTTAGTTAAAAATTAACTGTTAAAAAAATATTTATATTGGCATAGAAATGTACAAGTGTACAGCAGAGTACTACAATGAATGTTATGGCACTAAGTTAATTTGGTGTCAGTGAATCACATATTTAACATTGAAGTGTTATACTAAATATAGTAACTAGTATAATTGTGTGTGTGTGTGTGTGTGTGTGTGTGTGTGTGTGTGTGTGTGTGTGCGTGCGTGCGTGCGTGCGTGCACATATTGTTATGAAGACAAAATGACTAAAAACAGTCATGGGCATTATAGGAAGAGGTGGGTTGACACAAGTAAAAATTAGAACAGCTTTGTAAATGCCATGTATGCTTGAATTTATAGAACAAATGTAGTTGATTTGGTGGACACTTATTAGTGTGTGGTATAGACAAGTCCATTGAATCAGTAAACTTCAGGAGAAATAATTGAGAAAATGGAGAGATGTGTGCAGTACAAAAAGAGTGAAAGAAACTTGAAATATCACCAAAACTGTACACTTCACTATTGTATGAGAACATGCATAATGTGTAGAAATAAAGATTGTGTTTAACACATCACTGTGTAAGCAACATATTTGACTATTTACTTTATGTAACTTATAAAGTTAGAAGTTACATATAACTTTGCATTACTGTTATAAACATTGCTATCTTGCTTTGTCTGTATTTATTTAAATTGTTGTGTATTAAGTGTTTTTAATACTACTAGTTTGTGTGTCAAAGATTTGTGAAAGGAAGGTTGTCTAAAAAAAATCATGAGTCAGTGGAGAGCCTGCTTTATTATTAATAAAACCACAAAAATTGACAAGAGAACAGTATAAACTACAAGTTCATGTAAAAAATAACTGTATTATGCTTGATGCTGATGGCTCACAATTTTTCTTTTGTGTGTAAAAAAGAGAGAAGACAATGATGACACCCTACAACTAAAATCAGTAATTTGTACCTAGAATTTTGTTGTGATAATTGTCATTTTTTCATTCATTATGAGGTATTTCTGAAAATTTAAAAAGTTTCTGTATAGAACAAGGTACACTGTACTGTGAAATGAAGCGGTACAGTATGTTTTTGTCAAGCGCCATGGATTCCTTGTGTTTATTGTGTTGTCATTTCTTTGTGATTTCTGTTAGCCATTATTTGTGTATATACATCTTCATGAACGTATAGTTAAGCCTGAATATTTAAATACATATAGGTGCATTCAAATCATAATAATTTAATGTGTAGGTATTTTTCCGAGCTGGTGTATTGCCTCACCTGGAAGCCCAGAGAGATGAAAAATTGACTGATAGAGTCATCAAATTTCAAGCTTGTTGTAGAGGGTACCTTTCTCGAAAACGATTTGCAAAACTCAAGGTGAGTACTGTTAAGTTGTTAACTTTTTTAATTACACAAACATAAAGCAGAACCCACAAAAATTATGTACGGGTGACAGGCAACCATTTGTTTGGAATACATGGAATTGGGAATATTTTATGTTGACAGCAGAAGCTTTATTGAAAAAGCTGTATTATTATTATTTGCTTGCAGACTGCATCAGATTAATTAGATAGTTTGTCCAGAAAATATTTTAATAGCTTTCATGTTGTGGAGTAATAACTTATTACTTATTAATTACTTAGATTTGCAGTACTAAGTTATAAGTTGTAGTTAAGTGAACTGAAATTATTATTAATTGCTGTGTACCATAAACGTACAGGCTGTCAGTAGGTAAAAATGTAAGTTTTACTGTTTATATCATTTATAAATTTAAATATGCAGGTTGAACAGTTGGCTGTGCGCTGCATACAACGTAATGTACGAAAGTTTTTGAGTGTACGTGACTGGCCATGGTGGAGACTTTTGGTGCGCGTAACTCCCTTGCTGAACGTCCATCGTACAGAAGAAGAGTTGCGTGCAAAAACAGTGAGTTCCATTATATTTTTGTAAATGTTATGGTAAAGTTTGAGCATGTGAAAGTTGTATTAATAAAATAATGAAATTAAATCACTTTTAATGAATGATTTTTGGAACTGGCAGATAATATAAAAACTTAGGCTTATATTTGAAGAATATTTGAAGAGTTGTGTTTGTATTCTTGCCAGTATATTGTAATAAATTATAATGATAACTGTTTTTTTATAAATTAAATTCATTGTGTAACATGACCATTATATATGTCACATTTTAACTATTCATTATGTTTCTCATAAAGAATTAAAAAAAAAATTTACTAAGTAAATTTTAGACATTGAGTAGTGTGCTAGAAAACTTCAGTTTGTACATTATTATGTTTTGTTTTTGTTTTTACAGGAAGAGCTGGAGACATTACGTAATAAGTATGAGAAATTAGAACAAGAAAGGACACAACTAAAACATGAAAATGGAAAACTTGAAGCTAAGGTAAGTTATAATATCAGAGCCTATATATCAGTTAAAGCAGTAACAATTTGGCAGTAATGTGTGAAAGAAAATTTAAATGTTTAATGTATAGAAAGTGAAAGTGCTGGCATGGCTCCAAACTGTGGAATATGTTGTAGTTAAGAAACTATATTGCAGGTGTTAAAACTTTTATTGGGACACCTGTGGTATAAAAATTATGACACTGCTTATAGTATTCTGATAGTCCTCGGTGTGTGTGTGTGTGTGTGTGTGTATGGGGGGGGTTCATAATGTAAGTTGACATGTAATTAATATTAACCAATAAATGTAGGATGTATTTTGTTAATTTTGCTTTATTTAAAATTGATCTAATCTTTCAAAATAATGGTTCTGGCACATATATAATTCTTGTTTTCGTGTTTCAGTAAATTGTATTTTTTTTTAATCTTTAGTTTGTATTCATACTATATGTGTAATCTTACATGTATCTTCAGGAAGGCAAACAGGGTGTATTTGAATGTTGGTACTGGGCACATAGATATGGGCAGATGTAAGTCAAGTATGTTGGTTCATTCAAATCCGGTATAAATGTCTCTGTATTTGTTCATAGTAATAGTCACAGTTATAATAGGTTATGTGTGCACTCAGTGCTGTTGCCAAAGGCTTGTTGAGAGTGATTTATAATTTTCTAGTAAACATGAACTTCACTATTATGTATAGTAAAAAAAAAACTTGTATAACACACTCTGATCTATTATGGTAATAACAGTCAGTAAAACATGATTAGTTGGTAATACATTGCTATCAGGTATTTATAAAACTAGATGTATGAAGACCTGATTTATTAATGAAAATAAAACACATACACACAAACAAATTTATTGCAAGAGGACTGGTTAATTTACAAGATAATTTATATACTAATTATAGTACAGCCAATTTCACAACACTCAGCCTCAGTGATTGTTGTTATGTGACACTGCTATCTGTTGACAGCATGCATTATAATTAACACAGTTGGTATATAAAAAAGAGAAAAATCAATAGAGACACCCTGCTGGTGAAATTAATAATTTGCAAAAAGTAATGCATTAAACTTTTGTAGGTCACAGTTGTTATAATCAGTTGCAAAATGAACCCAAAAGACTGAAAGATGATTATGAAGAATGCACATCTGTTACTATTGCCAACATCATGAGTATATGTGTTTCCTTAACCTAATCATTTGTTATTATAACTTTACAGTAGTGGTACTTTTAACACGTGGGTGACATGAGTAGATACAATCATGCTGTGTCCACTTTTAAACTCTAATAGAATAATCAGAGATTTTAATCAGAGAATAATAGAGATATCAGAGAGATTTTTCAGGTTACAAAAAATTGTATGTGTTATGAGCTAATATATTTGAGTGTGATTTATAAATTATTATATCTGAGATTTTCTGCTACTTTGAGCAAATACTGAAAAATTAATACTTGCTTTGTAAAAATCAACATTTGTTTACTAAAACATTTGTGTCAATATGTGTCATCATTGTATCCTTTTCAGTTTAAGTCATTAGACCTGTTCCCCGTTTTCAACATTTCAGTGGATGTCCCACACTTTAGTGTCCTTTAGGTTTGTAGACATGCAATGTTTTGTCAAGATTGGTAATGCCAGTAATTGGCAGAATCCAAATTAATGCATATTTGCCTTTCTAAATATACGTGTGTGCATATTGTAAGAATACACACTCATGACTTACCAGAAAAGCTCACACACACACACACACTGGTGAGCAACAGAGTTTAATTTTTACTTATAGGTGCAGTAATAGTGTTTTTATCTTTTAAAACCAAAAATGTTAATTATGTTTTGAACGTGTCTTTGAAATGCAATCAATTTTGGTAACAAAAATCCTTCATTATGTAGTATTTAATGACGAATTGTGGCACTTGGTAATTTTTTCAATATAAAAATTAGATAATTTCTTCTTCTTTTTGATCCTCTTCTGTTCATTAGATTAAGTTAAAAAGTCAGTTGTTAGAATTTCTTGGCATACATATTTGTTAGAGCCTCTGATAGAAGATGCACATTACTTAAATGAGTAGTACAGTTCACAGTACCTGCGGCTGTAGTTAACTGTGACAAGACAAAAACTCCCATTTCTACCAGTTACTTAATAAGTTTGTTGTACAGTATTATAGTTGTGGTGAATCTGTTGTTTATATTTCTTTGTGAATTCCATTTATTCAGTAAACGGTTTTATTATAAAATAAATGGTTATTTTATATTATATGTTTGTATTTATGAACATAATATAATTATAATTATATTATGTTCATAAATTAGGTTATGAATACCACTTAACGGATGACGTTTGTTGCAGAATTGTCATTTTGTATATCCATTTGCTTGTCATCTTTATGCTGTTAATATTTGTGCAGTACATGCATTGCTAACATTGCTAAGTTTCTTATGCTTCAGTGAGTATGCTTGGTAGCAAATGTAGACTTTGCATTGTCAAAAAATTGTGGTAACACTACAAGAGACATAAGTGAAATGTTCATTAAACAATGTCCAATTTATGAAGATATTATTGTCTGGTATTGTCAGTTGGTATCTACTTTTAAAACGTACAGTATGTATAAACAAGGATTGTATTTATGTAGTTATATAATAATAACAAGTTTACTCATTTCACAAATCAAAAATAAATTTATAAAAGTTGTTTACATTAAACAGAAATTAATGCACCAGAATTAACCCTACCTGTAACATTGTAAACATGTAGGTGATAATTTAAAAGTGTGTATAATATGTCAACAGGGTTTTGTAAGGTACAGTTTACAACCAGACAGACCCTGACTGGCAGCTTGCCACAAACTAGAATTCAAACAGTCGTTCGCCAAGTTTTTGCTTTTATAGTGCCTAGAGTCTGGTATTTCCAATCAGGCCCGAGTGCACCCTATTTTGGCACTGCATTCTTCCATCTCTCACTGTCTAACTTGGCAGAACAGTATATTCTCTCTTGGAATTTCTGATGCAGTTTATTGAACTTTTCTCCCTTCATTGTGTCATCATTTGTTAAGGTCATGTCAGTTACATAACTTTCCGTCAGTAGAATTGGCAGAGTTACGGCTTGCAGTGCATTGATCTTTGATATCCTGAAACAAATTCTATTCATGGTATAACAAGTTTTCTAACAAGTCTAAATCATGTCTAACATGCCTGACATTGTTTGGAACCTTGTTACAAACAGAAGATACATACATTAATGTTAAACTAAGTATTCAAGAAGCACATGTAATTATTAAAAATAAAGTTCTAATAATATACCATGACTGTCATTTATATACCTCACACAGAATGTAAACATATACTGTACGAAATTAATTTTTAAAATATTTTTTACAGGTGTTTTATGTATGTATGAACTTCTTTATTTATTTCTTATAAATTAAATGTTTTAAAAACTTTGAATATGTTAAACTTTTTCTATACAAACTGGTGATAAATTTTGAAGAAAATTGTACTCTCTGTGTACAGTATATGAGTCCATATTTTGGAAATAGGGTATGCATACATATGTTTAGGTTTGGGCAAGAAGTGTGTGTGTGTGTGTGTGTGCGCGCGCGCATGACTGAAGCATACATTATTCAGTCAGCCAGTGTATTCTCTAAATTACAATATATGATCCAAATAAAGGGTATTCAGGGTGGCTGTTCATGGGTTTACCTGCTACTGTAGTCAAGATTCATACTCGAAAATACAACCTAACATTTTGAGTCTAGAAAGTGCCAAGTACAAAAAACATGTGAAGTGATTTGTCCATAAAGAAATCTAATCGTACGTTAAGCAGGAACCGTCTACATTCACTGGTTACATGTGATTTCCTGTATAGATACAGATTCTGTGGTGGCAGTGTATAGATACAGGCTGGTCACATTAAGCATTTATTGTGAATGTCTGCTGCAGTGCAAACTCACTAATGCATACAGAATCCATACTTGTTTTGCCCATCATGACTGTCTTTAGTTGCCAAGCAACCATCAGATCATTGTTTTCTCAAATCAGTATTGATTCACATGAACATATTTTCAAATTGGAAAAGTTTAAGGCAGTTACTCTGTTAACTCCTCAGTATCTTAATCTTAGGGGTATTCAAATTTGTTATAAATATGCTGTTTAGTAATTAGTAGATTTGTGTTGAATTCAAGAAGCCAAGAAGCCATCATATTCACTTGCACTTATGTCAGGATAGGTGCCTGTCCACAGTGGTTTTGAGGGAGCTATTGCCTAACTGTAGTGCTTGTTAAAATATCCTTATTTCATGCAGTTCAAGTACAAACATTTGAAGTATACTGGCACTTGCCATTAAGTAAACAACTTAATGTGACAACTTTTTTGCTTACAAGAAATCACTTCAGGACTAATAAAAGCAAGACCACAACTTTATTTAGTTGGCTATCTGTGAATTCTCTGCTGATGGTTTAAGGGACAATATAAATACCAGATATATGTAATAATAATGTGTAATGAAAGTTGGACATTACATACATTTTGTTTTCTTATTTTGTTGCTGGGTTATTTGTCACTGGCTTGGCTAGAAGTACAAATAAGTAGGACTCCCCTGGTAGCTAGGAAGTGGGTACCCAGTCATGAACACATGACATAATCTTGATGGCTATATGTGTATGAAACTGGTTTCTTTGTCATATTTTTGAACCAAAAGTAACGTTTTTTTTTTCCTACTCATGTCATAAAAGTAAAGAGTAATCACCACTAGATCAACCAAAGTTGTTCAGTTATAATTATGTTTTACTAGAAAAATCAACACTAAGAGTTTTTGCCTATCATGTGGAATCCTCAATGGCTACACATCAGGGTCTCGCTGTAGCCGCTGAGGTTGCCATATTGTAGAATGGGTGAAATGAGTGGTATCGAATTTTCTAAACTACACACATAATATGTGGTATGTTTGAGAGTAACATAAACATCGTACTTTATTGAATATTGAACTAGGAAGCAATCACTTTGACTGGGTTATATACTGTTATTACGCAGCGACTAAGGTTGGCAAATACAGATATTATAATATTTGTGCTTGTGTGATGTTATCACTGTGGATGAATTTATTGTGGTAAAATTAAAACTAATCATTGTTGATTTTATAATTAAAAAAAATTAAAACCATGGTTATTATTAAACTTACATAACTATATAATGCACATAAATGTCACTTTCTGAATACTACATCACTAAGTGCTTGTATAACATTTCAAGAAATTGAATTATTTTTTTTATATAAAAGTGACAGTGTATGCAAAATGAATGTAATTCTTTAAAAGAATCCACTTATAACATACATCATTTTTTTGAGATAACATGATGTAATAATATTGAGCATGACTTCATGTGCTCTCTTTCTGTGCAAGGCTGAATTATAGTTCATATACATAGTTTTTAATATGTGTTAAGTGTCTTCAGATATCATATTATTTTTTTTTTAAATTAATATTGTGAATGAAATTAAAAGAAGTTGATATACTTTGTAAATAAATAATGTCTTGTACGTGCTGAAAAGTTCAATCATAATTTTTATAAGAAGTAACAAAACAAAATTTCTGAGTTGGAATACCTTGTGATTAATCAGCGAGTGATAATAATCATTTAATAACACAAGTCACACACACACACATTTATAAACAATTAATTAAAATATATTTTACAGAGGATAGGCAGTGGTATATTATGCGGAATGATGAGCATTAATAATTTGATACAGCATGCCATTGTTGAGATGTACAGTGTGAGTGTCCATGTTAGATATTGGCCTGTGTCCAAAACAGATCAGTTGTGAGAAACAGCTTCACTTCAGTTAGCCAGTGGCTACACAGCTGCTCCAACCCATTTCTCTTCATGTTACCCTTAACGTGATTTTTGTGCATAGTGTTGTTACAGAATATTGGTGTTAGTTTTTTGGTTATATTTTGTCAAGTTATTTCGTATGTGAACCCAGTATAATTGTAAATATTAAAACTGGAATTTTCTATTAGTGAAATAGGAATTGCAATGTAATTCCTGTGTGATAAGAATATTTCCATAACAAGTAAATTTGTATAGTACCAGTTAAAATTTTCAGTAATTCATATTGTTGAAATGCCGTGTATAAGTTCTGTCATATGTGCATTTACAAGTATGTTTTAAGATTCATTATGTTTTATATAAAGGTTAGTACGTTTTTTCTGTACATGTGAAATACCAGCATTTTTGTTGTAACAAAATGTTTACCACAATTGATTCAAAGCCATTGGTGAACAGTGTTCATCATGGCAATCCACCAAGTTTTAGAATTCCTGGATTACAAGTGGCTAGTAATCCTATCAAGCCACCACTGCTTCTAAGTCGACAGAGCATATCAACATCATCACGGTCACCTTCACCAGTTGTAGATTACAGATCTTATAGAGCAGCGTCCACATCTCGCACAGTGTGGACATATAAGCCTATAATGGCACGTCGATTATCAATGGCTTCACGTTCCCCTTCACCATTATCTTATCGTTCTGATTCAGATCTGTCATCATCAAATTACACAAGACGTTTATTTCCACAGAATTCAGAAACTTTGGGATTGAGAGGTTTAGAAAACAAAGATAAGTCACCTGTAGTGTATGACGCAGGGCTCAGCTTCATTATGGGGTTGAAAAAACAGCAACTGCGACACCAGTTCCGAACTAAACCAGCACACCATGATCCTGCAACAGGATCTGCTCAGTTATCAGCACGTATTTCTGACTTTCTGCAACGTACTGATCATGTTATGGAAGAATGGAAACGGCTTGGGCGAAAAGATCCTGATGAGATGAAAAAAATGATGAATGGGTTGGGACGCAGTCATAGTTCTACTAACATTATTATTAAAGGTTTCCAGTTGATGAATCGTGACCATAGTACTCGGTCTCCAACATGCTCTCGTATATCCAATTTACAAGATGATATTGTTTCAGAAGCAGATGAGGTATGCAAAAGTAAAATATTTTGAATCAAACACAAATGAATTTAAAATGTTTAGTTAAATAAAATAATAATTTGTAGAAAAACAGTGTATTCATGTCAGCTTCTTTGTAGTGTGTTTATAGAAACATTTAATTCTGGAAGACATTAAGTTTATAGAAAGTATTTTAAGAAAATTACTTAGAATATAACTTAAAAATACTAAATTATTGCGATATATGGTAAGATGTTGCCAAACTACATTACTGTCTCCAGTAACCTTACAAATAGAGACACTTAATGTTTTCGTGTAGTTGTTAAAATAATGTAAGCTAATAGTGGAGTTGAAATGACAGTTGAATCATTTCCAGTAATACAAGACTCTTTTATGGTTGAAAGGGCCACATATTTCTTTTTATCAGCTTCTTATGCAACTATATAAAAACGTGTGTGTGTGTATGTGCACGCGCGTGTCTGCGCCAAAAGTGTCATTTATATATTTTATTATTGTAAATATATGTTGTGTATTATTGTTGCCATTACAAAGTATTATAGACATTAGCTGTCATATAAATCTGAGTAAACGCATATAAAATATGGAAGTTTACTTTGTTTACTCTGTTTCATATGATGGCTAATACCTACAATTTTATACTTTGCAATAAAATAATAATAATAACAGTGCACTGTCAACCTTGTCATAAAAATTACCTTGTTTAAAATAGTATGGAAGTTTAATAGCATTTAATAACATGAGAGTAGTAACCTGTTTGTATCTTCTTTTTCTATTCTCAGTCTGAAGACTGTTGGGCAGCCTTCTTCTAACGTTATGATTTTGTATATTCACAACAAATTCATAGGTAGCTCAGAAATGGAACTTGGAAACAACACAAATCATACAAAATTATTTTTTCATACAAAATTATTTTTTCATGTAAGGCTTGAGTCAGACTCTCTTTGAACATGGTATGAACAAATGAATTAACAGTTGTCTTCTTCTCAAACTGTAGACTATGATACTACCATCACTGCTACACGGTATCCTACTGATTGGCAGGTCCCAACAACACTGTGGTCCCCGAATGCTTTTGTTTACCCTCCTCCTACAACATCGTCAGTCACTATTAATGTCTTCCTTTTCCATCTTGCAATGTTACCATGCATAATGCTGGTAGTGAGTTATTAAAACAGTGCACGTTTGTTAACTTTTAAACTGTTTCCACTATAGTGTCCTGCTATACTTGAAAATTAAAAATAAATATGATACCCGTTAGTTTGAAGTTTAAAAAGTAGACTAATTTTATGTACCTGTGTAAATAATAATAAGCATAATTTTATTATTTTTAATTTAAAGCATGTGTTTATTGCTGCTGTCTGCTTTTAATATTATAAAAATAATATTTAAACAATAATTTAAATTATAAAATCAAGTGTTCAAAAAGCTAACAGAATCTCTAAAACAGATGGATACAAAGTGGCTGAGTGATTGTGATGAAAAGTTGCTTTACTTTGTTTTCTGTGTTTCTTGCTAGAAGGGAAGTAGTTATGGACAAACTTTGGAATTACAGACAGTAATCACATTGCTCAAAGAATGAAACAAATATCTGATGTTCATATAAACCAAAGTTTTTGGTTTACTTGCTCGTTTTGGTAGGCGTGCAGTTAACATAGCATGCAGCAAGGAAATTAATATAGATATAATATTTTGAAGGAAAATAAACTTAATGAAATGTGTAGACCTATTTAAATGTTCCCTATTGCCCCCTGCTGCCATCACTATCCAACTAACACTAAGCAATCACCAAAATTTTCAACCACCATTGCAATGTGTTACACAGATAAATTATTGCTGTGACAACAACTTATGTGTTTGGTTCAAAAAAAGGGTTTTATTTAAATATGCTTTTGGTAGAACAAAGTGAGCTCAAAAACTAGTGTTAATTAATTAAAGTATTGTTCATTAAATGTTTTGTATAACAAACCTTTATAAGTGTTCTATCCTGTAAGCATTCAATAATATTTAAATTGCCTTTAACAAAAAAAGTTATTTTTTATTATATATGAACTGATATTTGTGTGTTTAATAAAATTTCAAGGGTCAGCTTGCGAAAGCTTATTTTTATTCATGAGCTGGCAAGTGACCAAATCATTAAAGTGAAATATATATATATTGAGTATATGCATTTATCTTGAATTAGAGGAGGACCGCCTGTTCTAGTGTTACATTTCCCAATTAATATTGCAGCCACTGCTCTCTTAAGTGAGGATACTGAAGCACCTGTTTTTAGGATTTAATTATATTCTACCCTTGTAGTTAATAATTGCATGTGTGTGTTATAATACGAAAAAAGCAAAGGAATATAAATACAGTAAAAATAACCAGGAATTTTTCTGTTATATTGTTTATAAAACTCTGTTCTATTTTTATTCCTTCTTTTATTTAGAAGAAAACATGTTCTGCACAATGTTTTGTCAGTGCACAAATATATACTGACCATATTTGTGTTTCTTTCTCATAATTTTATTTCTGTATTTTTTTAGGCGTTATCTTAGAAACATAATGAAAAGTGTAGCTATAGCACTAAAGCCCCTTGCTACTCTGGACTGTTCATTCATTTAATGACATTTTCTAAATATTTTATTGTTTTTTATAAGAACTTTCTGTGTGTGTGTGTGTGTGTGTGTGTGTGTGTGTGTGTGTGTGTGTGTGTGTGTGTGTGTGTGTGTGTGTGTGTGCGTGTGCGTGTGCGTGCGTGCGTGCACATGTGCGCGTCTTTTTTTAGATTGAAAGAATCTGTAATTTGTTGGTAAAAATAATTGGTGGCGCAAGAAAATTTTGCATGTGTTGGATTGGCATGTTTCCATGAATGTTCTCATAGCTGTTGCTGTAGTCTTCATTTACTGTAAATGCACTTTAGCCTTGTAAACTCTAATTGTACATTCTGGTGTGTGTGCACACGCACGTGCGCATCTTCCCCTAGCAGGTGCTTTCAATAAAAACCTTTATTTCCTACTTATTAGTGGAATGTTTTAGTATTCATCGTGTTCATAATAACTGAAATAACCCATTACAGACAAATTTTTTATTTTGTACATGCTGTAGTTCAGATGTTTTGTTAAAAAACATAGTATTTTAGATATTCATGAGCTTCCTGTGGCCAATGTGTATGTGCGTACGAATGTGTGATTATTCCTGTAATCACAATGGTAGGTGCGTTGTTAACAAACTCTACATATTTATTTTGGTGTTGTGATTGTATGTTTTGGTGTTTACCTTTCACTACCATAATTATTGTGTATTTCATACTGGTTCGGCGGCCATCTTGTAGTGCCAACTTCGTGATTCAAAATTTTTGTGTTCGGGTCCCAGGGTTCGATTAAGCGATTGTCAGAGACAGGATAATTGTGCGGAATAGTTAAATCAGACAGTGTAATACATATATAGTTGCCGTTTAATAACATAGAAAATTAATATCAATCAACATTAATAAAAACAAATGGAATCCTTATACTAAATTGACAAATGGCATGTATTACAGTTCTGTTATTTTCTATTATTCAGGCATTAATCTTGTTATGGAATTTTTTAATGAATTTATATTTGACTGCAACTGCCCATGTTACTTAGTAATTGATCAATTCTCATATTTAAGAGAACACAAACCAACGTCTCACAAGAAAAATATTATTTATAAGTACCGTACGGCCTATACACACTCACACTCACTCATTTCGCCAAAATTGAATGTACACATACATTGAATTTTTGTAATTTTGAGCTCAACGTTAATAATAATAAAGAATGGAATAGAGAAATAGTTGGACTTTCCTGTATATGCGTATAAAGTCTCCGTTGTCCTTATATTGCAGTCATGGTCAAGCAGGTGTTCGGCCGATCGTCCCAAAGGTCTCTTTGTCTGCACTGATTCTAATTTACATTGTTACTAGTTACTTTGATACTTCTGATAAAGAGTTATTACTGTATGTTACCACATTGTTAGTTTGATTAAGACACCTTCGCTGGCAAAAACTGCCGGCGATTTTACAGCGTGTTGACGCCTTGATGGTCTGATGCTGACTGGGGGGATGCAAAGCACATATTTTGTGTATGTGTTAGCACATCCACGTCATTGTCTTTTGTTCAAATTGGCTCACGCCCTGTTGTCATGTCATTGTTTGTTAGGTCATCACTGATTTTAATGACATCCCGTCTTCTGGACCAATGAGAGTGGCTATTTACAATCTGTTTCCACTTGGATGGCCATTTTGTATGCTCGTCTCCGCACGTCTGCTCCTGACCTTGGAATCGTTTTGATCTATTAGAATCTGCGTCGTTGTCTCTTCACAAAGGGAAATTGTTCTCTCCATGTATGTGTGTGTGGGTGATACAATAAAATACGATAATTTGTTACCACTCATACCATAATTCTGACATCGAGATTTTCGTACTGTCACAGCGTATTACTACAAAGTGCATGATATCACTCTGTCAGAATGTTGCTGCATTTCTATATGCTTGGCAGTATTGGTATCATCTGGGTGAAAAGTAAGTCTTACTTTTTTCATTGTTTATGGCTTCTTCAATGCTCTGTCAGGGCAAATAGCAGTTGGTTGAACATGTTGTTTTCTAGTTGTCTTGATTGCTCATCTCTTCTTTCACAGCACTAACACTTATCTAAAAATGAAAATGAACTTTTTCTTGTGAAAACTTACTTTTTTCGTTGGACGTGTTTCGGCATACATATCCGCCTTCTTCAGCTTTTAGTCAGACTGCCATCATTTCGTAATGGTTTTTGTGTTGTTTTCAGTTTCCTGCACATGTAATGATAAAATTGTAAAAGGATACTGATCTTATAAATGGTCTGGTAAACGTCGTTTCTGCACACTATTGTAATAACTGTGTGTGTGTGTGTGTGTGTGTGTGTGTGTGTGTGTGTGTGTGTGTGTGTGTGTGTGTGTGTGTGTGTGTGTGTGTGTGTGTGTGTGTGTGTTTATACGTGAGTTTGTATTTGAGTAAGTGAAACAACAGTTTTATTGAATGCTGTAGTCATACACATTTCTATAGAGCTTGACACATTAGGTATTGTACAGGGGTTTGCACGTGTGTGTGTGTGTGAAAATAAGTTTTCCGTAAAGTTGTATAAACCTTCAACTTGAGTGGGAAATAAACAGTTGTAATGAAAATAATGTGAAATAAGTTAAGTATAACGAAACAAGTTTTCTTGTTACTTTCTTGAATTTATCCAGGACCTTCTGAAGTACCTCTGATACTGATGCTATGTTTCTTACTGTAGCAATAAGTCAACTTGGAAATTATTGTCAGAAATTATAATACACAATAATAAGTACATTAATACTAGTAATTTACTGGTTTTGTATACAAATTTTTCACATTTTGCCAAATACATATATATTTTACTTATGGTTGTTTGAGAAAATTTAAATATAGTTTTATAATAACGTAAAAAAAATTACAAATTCAAGTCACAGTACTCTTTCAAGCCACTGTACTCGTGAAACAGTGAGTGATTTAATTTGTCCAAACTTCACAATATTAAGGATAAGCCAGTACTATAATTACGTGGTAATTATTATATTTTTATGCAAAAATCAGTATAATACAATACAATAAATTTGTTATTTGAACAGTAATTTATGATGTACTGACAGTTTTCTTGTATTACACTTGTCAATACTATTCGTTGCAGTCTTGGTCAAGTACTTATCAAAATTGTATTGTATTATATATAAACACAGAAGAGTGCTCTTCTAGATTTATATTTTGGTGTTGCTGGTTTTCCAGATGTGACCGCATTCTTCCTCTCCATTCTGTTTATGTTCTGCATGTCCATGTGCCTTGTGTGCATATAGTGTTGGCTCATAATTGGTTCTCCACAAGCTCTACTGCTGATGATAAATTCACAGTATATGGTCTTCTGTAGTGTTAATATATATGTTGGCTCAAAAAGCATTTTCTGCATTATGTTGAGCTTATATTCATAATATATATATATATATATATATATATATATATATATATATATGTTACTGTAAAAGTACGAAGTAAGGTAAATCTTAAGATTTACCGGTATATCATAAAATGATAGTAATGATAGTACCGGTATAGTTTTATGATAGTAAATGTCCGAAGATCCTTTTAAAGTGTTTGCATTTCGAACTTCTACCAACAGTTAGTGGTAAATCTCAAGATTTACCGCTGCATTGTGGTAAAAGCTGCAATCGGAGATAAAAAGCTGTGTATCTTTTGTTTATGAATATTATATTTGGTATTTGTTCGGTTTTTTGGTCCAGAAAAATGAGTGACTTAATGAGTAAAAGATTTTATGAACTTTTAGGTGAATCGATGCGTAATAGAAAGGACAACAACTTTTATTTATCCAAAGAAAAATATAATACTTTGTTAGCTGAAGTAAAAATGGCAAAAACTGTGACTTATAAACAGTGTGTTCATGTGGACATGCACATATGGAAAGATGTTAAAATTGTGCATGGAGATAGTTTTCCGCAAGATAGTTCAATTAGAATGGAAATACAAACTGAATCTTCAATAACAGATGAACCTGAAATAGCTGAACAGCCTGACACACGTGATGTAACCTCTACAACAAGCAGGATTGATACAGTGAAGCGCTTTCGAAAGAGAGCCGCCAAAGGACTTCGAAAACAAGCAGAAAAAATGACAGTTGTATCTTGTAAAAAAGTAGCTAAACCTTTAGTTGGACAGAATGTGAGAGTCAAAGTGCCAGATGTAGACCGGGCAAAGGTGGACCCCAAATAAGTCATAGCTGTCGTATTGAATATTTAAAATGATAATTTTTATCAACTTGGTACCATAAATGGAAAACTTACATCTTTATACACAAGAAACAAGTTCACGCTGTGTACAGAAAATTTTATTAGCCTTTCTTCATGCGCTTTTATGGAACTGTTTTTTTTTTTTAAATTATTAACTATAAACTTCTTAAAATTAAAAATATTATGCTTTTACCACAACGCAGCCGTAAATCTTGACATTTACCACTAACTGTTGGTAAAAGTTCGAAATGCAAACATTTTAAAAGGATCTTCGGACATTTACCACCATAAAACAGTAAATATTAGGATGTACCAGTAAATTTTATGATTTATCCTACTTCGCACTTTTACTGTAACATATACACACATATAGTAGTGTTTATACAAAAACTATTCACTATAACCCGTAACAAATGAATAATATTATGTGTCACAAAAATTGCACAATACGAGGCCTGTCCAGTTTTATTTTTGCAATATTCCAAAAGCCTAGTAATTTTTCGGAACCAACCGGTAATAATAATAATAATAATAATTATTATTATTATTACAGTATGTACAGGTACATCAGTACAGTGTGTTCTGAAGCAATAATACACAGTAACCCTCTTTGTACAGTTACCTTTAACATTTATTTGAGTGTTGTGTATTGGTATGTCTGCTGAATGTTTACATTTTATCATACGAGTTTTTTATAATTATATAACACTGTACATATGAAGGATGTGCTTTTCTTTATTATTATTGGCCCATCGTAACCATGTCCCATTTGCTAATGATATTTTGAGTATTAAATAAGTAAGGCGGCTAATATTTTTTTAGGCCATGTCTGAAGAAGAGTTGTAAACTTTTTTTCTCAGTGTTTTCCAACCATTTAAGTGATCTCAATAACACCACGTACTTGCTAGACGTGTGTTATTTTTAGAATTTTTTAACAGTCATTGCAACTAGTTTCAGCAGTTGTATTTTTGAGGGCACCATTGATCTACAACTTTTTTAACTCACACACACACATGTTTCAGTGCTTTCAAGTTCAAGACATTTTACATCAAGTGATCGTGATATATGTAATATAAATTATCTTAAACATCTCATTCATACGTAGAGAATTCCACAATGATAACAGTTAAAAATTATTTCAACCAAGTAATTTTGTGTGTGTATGTGTGTGTGTGTGTGTGTGTGTGTGTGTGTGTGTGTGTGTGTGTGTGCATGTTTCTAAGTTTGGTTGAAGACATCTGTTATTGAATCTGTAACATCTCAACACTGATTCAGTATTATCTTGTGGAGTGGAACTTGCTGTCATCATATGCAATTTATAGACAGTTGGAAGGAACAGGTCTCCATTTTGATTTCTGAATATGAGATTGCTGCCTTTATGCATGTTCATTTGAGTCTTAGCTGTAGTTAACCAATTTGACAGATAGAAAAACACACACACATGTGGTTTTCTGCTGTGTGTCAGGTATCAAGCACTGCCACCATTTCCGTTTGCATCTAGACCACGCTTGAACATTCATCCCACATTTTAAGTCATCCAGAAGCTTCAATATTCTCCTCCGTGTGTTCTCCCCTACCATCGTTCTGTCAGAGAGTGTTGTAAGTAGTCAATTTCCCAGTTGTTTGTTTCCCAAACCAGTTTTCCTTTCCCCTCTTTATAATCCATAGAAGTGTCCTACTCTTCATGATCTGGCACCACTTCATTCCTATTTTATCCACTCATCCTATTCCTTCTGTCTGTATTCAAATCTTAATTTCTAATCTCTATCCCTTTTCCTGGTTGACCATCTGTTGACCCATAAAATAAAGCAACAAATTCTCTCTCTCTCTCTCTCTCTCTCTCTCTCTCTCTCTCTCTCTCTCTCTCTCTCTCTCTCTCTCTCTCTCTCTCTCTCTCTCTCTCTCTCTCTCTCTCTCTCTCTCTCTCTCTCTCTCCCACTCACACATACACACACACACACATTGTTCTTGCTATTGTGTTTATTTTTTACTTATTAAAATTTCAGCTAATTGTATTTGTATAGTCCACATATTATACTGTATTTTGTTCTTGAATATATTGTGATGTGAACTGTAAACCTAACCACAGCTGGAGTCACTGAACCAATAAATTTTGTATGCCTTTGCTTTTCTTAAAATTTTACTGTGTTGCTAATTATGTTTATATTTCCCCTTTGCTTTAGAATAATAAAAATTTCTTCTGGCATTCTGTTTTGTATAATGTGGCTCCCAAGGCATTATTTTGTTAAAACTGTCCCCTGTGAATGAAACAGTAACCACATTTTAGTGTTTGATTTATTTTCACCTGTCTGTATGATTTACACTTTCTTTTCTTTGTCAAATTATGAGTTATGTCACAATTACTACTTGCATAGTGTTAAATTTGGCATAAGAGTAGAGGATTAAGTTGACTTGCAGCTTGCAGGAATGGCTGTTTAACAGGAATGTTTCAAGGAAAGGCTGATGTAAATTTTTAACCTGTTTATTAATATTTGTAACTAGTATGCATATAACTGCTTGGAAACAAATTGATAATATTCTAATGTGAAATGTCAAAAATTTCTGTAAAGAACATAACTGACTTACGATTCTGAAAGCTGGAAAGAGTGTGCGTATCATTTTGTTATGTGTTCTCCTATTTTTAGCCTCTGATGAATTCTTACAGTTTTTTAACACATGTGCATTTAATATGAAATAGTTGTCTTATAATTATGCTATATGTTTCTAATAATTTTGAACATTTACTTTGTTAGTTGAGTGAAATAACAGTAGACTTGTCTGAAGAACGTTCTTCAGGTGCATTAGCAACTGAACGATTAGAATTAGAAACGGCTGAAAGATTACGACTGGAAAAAGAATTACAGGATGTTCAGGTATGTATTGTAATTAGTTCATTTATGTTCCATGACAGATCAGATTTTTTTAATAGTAAAATACTGTTTAAACATTTTTAATATTACAGTAGTAGTATTGAAACATATTATTTTTTAATGAAATATTGTTGATTGAAATCAGTATGTAGTTTTGTTTCAAATGAAATATATGTGAGGTCTAATATTATGAGTTACTAACAAGGTCAGTATTTTAAAAATGTTTTTATAATTCTGGAATAATGTAGTTATTTTGAACAATAGAGCCCAGCAAGACAACATAAATACGATAAATACATTAATAATAAACATCTTATATTATAACAAAAAGTGTAGTAAAGTTCACTCAGATTACTAGACAAATTAAAATATTTGAATCAATTTTTTTGTCCAAAGTTATTGTCACATTTAAATCAGTATATAGTTTTATCATAAGTGGCATATCTGTGAGCTATAATTTTACACAGTACTAACAAGACCAATGTTTTAAAATGTCTTTAAAATTTTGTAATAACATGATTATTATTTTGAACATTACAGGCCAACCTGTAAGTATTTTGCTAAGTATTTCATTAGCATAAGTTTTGTGTGGTTCATTCACTATACTTGACATAAATTAAGACATTTGAATCAGTATTTTGACAGAAGTTGTTGCCATCATCGGGATAATTTATAAGACGATTTTCTTATGAGGCATCCATTTCAGGCAACATTTTGGTTTGGATGATCATAGAAAGTTACCAAAGAATTGTTTGAATGTAACAAAATATAATTTATTTAAACCCTAATTGCATGTAGTAAATTGAGTGAAGATCACAAAACCTTACATTATTTATTCTTTTTATGGTCAGCTACTGTAAGAATTGTTTTAAATGTACAGTTAATTCTAGATTTAATGAGGATTTAATGAGTTTTGGCTTAATGGGCATACTTAAATCATTAGTGCTGTTCCACAAATATTATGTATATGCACAGATTTAGTGATTTATAGTGAATTCTAGGCTTCGTTTGTAATGAGCCTAAAATCTCAAAATGTCCAAAAGCAGATGCCAATGTATAATAGATGCCTGTGCCTACTTGTATAATGGAAGTTAGCAAAGAAATTAAATGAAAACACCATACCAATAAACATTTGGAATAAGTGAATCCATGCTTTTTATGGCAGTATAAACATTTTGAATTTTATATATCAAAGCATAGACAACTATATCATCTATCTCATACAGAACTATTTGGCTACAGCATGTATCGGAGAAGAAGTTTTGTTAGTTCGTGAAACCTGCCTACTACTGAATGATCTGCTGCAGTGTATCAGTGCCAGTTCCATTGATGTTGGAGATTTAATTGTTGAGAATGCTGATGTTGAGATACCGTCAGATGAAAAAAAAATTAAGTATATGAAAAATTGCTACAGTGAGGAAAAAAATGAAACTGAAAATGCTCCAGGAAAAAAAGAATGTGCCATCAGTGAAACAGGCTTTGAAAGGTGCAAGGTTTTTAGAAGCTGTATAGTATGGAATCCAGTGTAGGAAAAGCAAAGACACATGAAAATTATGTAGACAAATTATTCATCAGAACAGTATACAACCAACAACAGTATGCAGCAACAACTATTTCAGTATTTGACATCTATAAACCTACATAGGTTCAGACATTATGTTTCACTTATAGTGTAACATATACTTAGTACAACTTTTTTTGTGTGTTATTGTGTTTTTCATATCTTATTTTTCCATGACTGGATATTGTACTGTTTACTAATGGCAGTCCCAGATTTAACTTGCAGTATTGGTTATATGGGGTACACTGTTGCCGGGTTTCATGTGTGGTAGTGTGCATTCGGCTCATTGAAGACATTTGAAGTGTATTTCTCCCGAACAGCGATGTCGATTTACTGCAACATGGAGTGAACATTTTCAGTGAAGGACTACAAATTATTGTACAGTTTTATTAGTGTTTTACTTATTATGAAAATAACATGATGTTAATTACAAAAAACAGATTTACTTTACCTATAATTGGAAGTGTGTTTATGTTATTTAATGAATAAGTGGTGTAGACAATCCATATAAAATATCACGTAACTAAGCAAGGATGAAACATTTGTACTACAGGAAAAGCAATTATCTAAAATAATAATTGTGAATTGTAACATGCAAAACATTGTACTCTTAAAAAAATACGTGACGTTAAAAGTAATATAAAATTTATACTATATACTATAGGATTACACACACACCAGAATGCAATGTAAAAGGTGTCCTCACTATGCAGATTCGAAATTTTTGCATCAGTAGAAGAAGAAAGTTTGTATACACATTTTACTTGGAAGAAAGTCCAAACAAAACAATGTAAGTGTAAAACAAAAAGTTCCGGATATCTGGAAGAAAGTCCAGAAACATTTTATTTTCTGTCTGGCCACCATGTTACACATTTTATTAAAAAAAGCTCAAGGGGCATCAGAGATACTTAATGAAATTTAGCACATATGTTTACATTAATTGAATTTAATGAATTAAGAAATATTCCTAATTTCATAATTAGGACTACGGTTCTTTCAGTATAAGAAACATTTATTTAAAGTTATTACTATTTTCTTAAATTACCTCACGAGTAGTAGTTTATAACAAAGTAAGGACTTGGTTTTTAGTGACATTAAGATTAATAACTTCTAACAAATTTAAAAACACATGTGTGATGGGGTTCTTTTCTGCCCAGTAATGATTATTATGGACATTAATAATTCCATTTCATGTAAAACTTGCTTCATCATTGAATATATCAGGGACTAAATAAGTGCAGATTAATTGCAGGTTTGTGTAGAAAAGTAAACAAAATGCCCTTCTCTGTTCATCGCCAACATTTTCAAGGGTTTGTACACTTTGTAGATGGTACAGCTTTAATTTTTGGCTTTGTAAAATTGCAAATACAGTTGTGTGATACAGACATTCAAACATAGCAATTCTTCTTCTACTCACTTTAGGATTTTCCCAATTTTTATTCAGTACTCTATCCTTCTTCTTGTAAAGTCTTAAATTGATCGATTGTGCGTTCTTCCAATTGTGGTTTGAAAGTTTAGATGTGAGACGAATGTCTGACATTTCAGCCATATGAATTAGCTATTCTCAACAGTTACATGATAAACAGTGAGTACAGTAATGCGAACAAACGAGTTTATGAATTGTCTTTAAGAAAATTAATTGACAGTATTATTTAGAAACTACATGTGCTATCACTGAACTCACTAAAGCAAACAGATGATGTGCAAATTGAACATGCTATTATTAATTCCTATTAATTCCAAATAATTTTAATTGTTATTCAAATTCAGATGTGTAAATACCTATAATTGAATTTGTTAAAAGTTTTTAATTTAATTAATGGAAATCTATCCATTACTTTGTTATAAATTATGGTTAATGACTTAATTTGAAATAAAATAACTTTAAATAAGTTTTTCACTGGAGAAACTTTGGAGAAATTGAAGTCCGGCAAAAAAAAAATCAAGTACTCAGAATTTATGGATAAATGGTTTTCTGCCATGACTCGGTTATTTCTTATCGGATTTGGACAAACAAAATGTCACCGTATTCACAATAAAATGCTTATAATTTTTATTAATAAACGGTAGTTTGACAAAATTAAAATTTGCAGAGCTGTTAGTGATTAAAGAATTAAAGTAGCCACCATTTTGAATTTTGAGATCACAAAATAACTGTGATTTCTTAGTTTATTAAAGAACATTAATATAAACACATGTGCCAAATTTCATTAAGATATCTGTATCGCCTCTTTAGATATAAAGTTTTCTTTATAAATACAAAGTGACAGAGAGACGGAGGAAAGTGAGACATTTTATGCCTAGGGTTAATAGCAACTTTTTTCTTATACTGATGCATAGATTTCAAGTATGTATAGTGAGGACAATTTTTACATCCGCGCGCGCACACACACACACACAAAATGCTTTAGTAATATAATGTACAATATGAAATATAAAAGTAATGTTAGGCATCTCCATTTAAAACCAAATTAAATAATATCACAACATCCACATATTAGTGTACTACTAATAAACAAACATTTGTAAGGCACAATATTTTGTTATAATAAATTTATATATACTATAAAATGAAGGTTTTAGTGATACAAGAAAATGTAAACATTTGCAGTACATAGTTATACTTGTATAAGTCAACCTTAAATAAAGTATATTTTTGTTTATTCCGACAGAAATTGGTAATTTATTCCTGTAGTATTTTTAGTGTTGGTACACGTTCCCTAAGGTGCAGTAAGGCAGGTTGACATTCCCTAGTAAAAGTCGACATTCACTAGTGGAAGTTGATTATGAATGATATTGTAATATGAGTATTCAACTTTCACTAAACCGTTCAGTGAATGTCGACCGTAACTAGTCACTGTCAACCTTAACTGAAACTTCAACATTCACTGTAACATATCCAATGGATACGAAATTTGTATATGAAGCTGGATATGAAATTTGTATAAACGTTTTTATTGCTAACGCAAACAGTCCATAAGCAAGACAAGTTAACGTGAAATAACATGACAACAAGACTTGGCGTGCATATCCCGAAGCATCTGCTATAATGATTACAAATAATTGTATGTATGGTCCAAACTACCTTAAGTTGAATATTATAATTTGAATTAAAATTAACTTTAGATTATTTACTACAACTTTCACGTTTATTCTGTATGTCTATCTCAAGAAATAAAAAAATTTCATCACAGACCGAAAATTTTAATACACACACTGACAACATTAATTAATTATAGAGATAAAAATCAGTAAACATTTTATTTATTGCGCTTTGGCTATTAAAATGTGTTCATAACAAAGGAAATTTGTTGTAAATAAAACGTGGTTTAAATTAACTCCATAAATCTAATAATAGGGCAGCAGTCACTGGTCGATTGAAATGTTACTCTTAACTTCTACAAGTAAACAAAAATGTATAAAATATTTTTTAATGAAGAAGGTAATTGTGTTACAGACATATTATTTATAGAGAAATGTGTAGCACAGCATATAGGAAAATTTGTACTTAAAATTTAACACTTTTTAAAATTGGTACTTCACATTTAGTACGAATGGCAACATTGTAACGACAGAAAAGGAAAGAAGTATAGGAGAAACACATGGGTAAGACAGACCGAGACAGCTCCCATAAGAGCCAATGCTGCAAATTAAACCTGGGACGGGGATTAGATTTGATTTTGTTTTAAACAAAATAATGTATTTTATTTTTTCTGCCGGTACCCAGGTAAAAAAATACATTTCTGTTAAGGTGAACTTCAGAAATATTTAACCAAATTTCTACAGGTATATTATAAACAGAGTTAATTATATTATATGTAACATAGAATCAGTTTCTGTAGAGTTCTGCTATACTAGAGAAATTAATAAATTGTTTGCATGGGAAATAAATTGATTTTAGGTGTACAAATTAATATGTAATATGTACTATAGGCTGAGAAGAAACATCTTCAAGAGAATGCTGAACGTCTGGAGTTTGAACTGCTGTGTGCACATACAGGAGCCACTGATGAAAACGGTGTAGGGGAATCTGATGATGGAGAGGATGGAGAAGGTGGAGGAGCTTACAAGCAGCGCTACGAAAGAGCTGTACGAGAGCTGGAATTTACAAGACGGCGCCTTCAACAGCAACATCAGGATGATTTAGAACAACTAATTGGACTGAAGAAACAGCTGGAGAAAAAGGTATAGTTAAATGAAAAATATACATAGTGGTGAAACTTTAGAAAATAATTTGGGTAGACATAAACATACCTGCCATAAGTAACCTCTTACTAAAATTGTGGGCATTCTTAATTAACTAGTAAAATGATGTAAAGAGAGTTAATGCTACCTTCACCAGCTAACAGGTTAGTGACTGTGTAATATAATTAAATATCAAGATAAAACTATCATATTATCATTGGTTCTGTGTATGAATGTTAATGAGGAAAAATTACTAGAAAAACTTAAATGTTACAGTTTTAAATAATGATAAATTTTGATTACTACAAAAACATCCCATATTGTCTTTAAAAGACCCTACATGCCGTGTCTTGAAGTTTGCAAAATTATCTATCTTCCTTTCCTTGAAAGTTAGTACCTTTTTATCAGTTGTCTTTCAATGGGGAAAGTAGCCAGTTGCGATAATCTTTTATTACACTGGTATTTTAATGCTTTTAAGTGTACTCATTCAACGCTCAGTCAAGGCTGATGTTAACTAGAATACTTAGGACTAATTTCAGTAACATTAATGTTTGTTTATACAGACTGTCGAGTTGATACTCCACAGTATATTGTAGTAGTTTAATACAGGGAAGCATTTTATCATCACTGCTGTAGACTTTTAATGCAGTGTTACCTAATCAAATTGAACAAACAATTTTGTGAACAAACGTTTCAGTTTTTTGTTGAAAACAAACTTGAGTTGTTGAAAATTCCTCCAAAATTAAATCAATTTTTTCTCACTTATAAGTTTTACAAACAATAGATTCTTAAATTCGCTGAATCGGGTGTCTAGTTTACTGCCACAGAATCAATACTTTCATAAGCAGTGGTTTTATATACTTCACTTACAGATTTATGCAATACATTGTTGTGATCATAATTCACATACCTACTTTTGTCCATATAGTTTTGTAGCACTTCATTTGAATGCAGTGCTGCAGTATTTTTTTCACTGTCCTAATTTTGGTTACGTCACTGCTACATTTTGCATGTAGAATGTGAAACAGATGTTGAGCAAATACAAACATTTGATTATATACACACAGATGTAGGAGAAAATATTTAGAAGACAGATTGCAGCACTCACAGAGTCAGTATCACAGTCATCACATTCGGTAATATGAGAAACTGTTCATGAATAGTAATTCCAATGGGTTGATGTTGAGTGAGACCCTTGTTCTTCAAGTAAATCAAATCTAGCAGCACATCTAATGAAGAAATTATGAAATGCAGTTAAATTACAAACAAACAGTTCAACTTCTGTAAAATTTTCTTGCACTATATAACAGGACCAGATTAATTTTGTGAGCATAGCAATGCACAAATATTGCCTGTGTACACTGTTGACCAATAAGGGTTTGTACTCCACTGTGTGACCAGCCATCACAGGGGCATTGTCATATGTTTGGCTTACTAGTTTATTTTAAAAGTTATATTCATTTAAGTTGAAATAATGTTATTAGCCAACCCTTCTGCACTTTTGTTGGAAAAAATCTAAAACAATCTAAAAAGCATTTGTCAATTTTCAAGCCATAAACATATTGCACAATTATACTCAGTTGTGCTTTTAACATATATATATATATATGTCAGTTGTTTCATCAGCTTGAACAGAAACAACATCAGCCTAATTTATTTCATCACGATTTTTTTCATTAATAGCAATGGAAATGGATTCAATAAATCTTTCTGAATTTCAGAAGATGTGCCTTTAAATACAGTACTGGTTTCTATATGTTCCTTCATGAAAGACTCTTCCATTGCCAGTAAATTTGAAGTGTAAATAATTGCCCTTATTAAAAGACTGTTCATTTTCCTTATGGACCCCTAAAAGCTAACTCTTGCCTTTCTAAATAATAAAGAATATCTACCAAATGGCCTACTATTCTTCAATTTCATGCAACATTTTCATTATACTCTATTGCTTGAATTCTAGATTATTCCGACATGTTCAATTTTGTTATGTCCTAGCATGTAAAACACTCTGAATTTTTTATATAAGTTTTGCTGTACAGCATGTTTTGTAGTTATAGCTTCAAAATTTTTATATTGCCTACTCCAACTTGGCACATGGTTCATCTATATTAAACATCTAGGAGTAATAGCAATGTAAAGTTTTTTCGCTTACAACAAGAGAGCCATCGATATTTACTATTCCAAATTTTCTGACAACTTATCCATCTTTCTGACACAAATCTAAAGGCAGCTCAGGAATTTTTGACTTGAGCAATACCTTTTGCTCTAAAGGTAACATAACTGATTTCATATTTGAACAAAAATTCTAGTGAATCAAATTCCAAATCTAATTACAGTTCATACCAAGTATTTCTGCTGTAGAACTGGTACTACTAGCAGTATTAATTTTTCGCCTTTAAAATGATTAATCAGTATATTGAAAACACTTTAAGGACAACATTTAAAAACATTTATTTTTAAATAATTAGTATGTAAATGATTTTACACTTATTAGTCTATAACACTATATACACAATGGAAATGAACACAACAGGCCAGGCGAGAATTCTGTACTACAGTGAAGGGAGACATGTGCTTCAATAGTGCTTTCAGTGACACACTAATGTGCAGTCCCCCTCCTGTTGTCATCCACTGAAGTCCACCACCCCACCATGTTAAAAAAAACATTTCTGATAACGTCTAACCTGATACTCTGTGTGTAGTTACATTGCACAGCAAAGTTCTGTGGCATCACGCTCATGTGATGTCTCATAATATTTAACTTCTTAAATTAGGTTTACCCCCTCCTGAGTAATTTTGGTAGACACTGCCTACCTTGTCTTCCCTGAGACACTGATTATACACAAGTAGAAGAGGGGTGAGAGAAAGAGAGAGTGTGTTGATGAATACTGTAAGAAGGATGAACTTTCTGAATGTTATTTCATCAGTCTTCAATTTGTATATTGTAATTGTCTGTAGAATACTAGAAGCAGGTTATTGGGCATTTTGTATAAGTAACATTGTATAATAAATTAAGTACTTTTCAAGTAAGACTGTTGTAATACTATTACAAATTTGTATCTTATAGTTGTCTGATGCATATGAAGAAGTGGAAGAGCAGAGACAGGTGGTAAGCCAGTGGAAACGAAAAGTGCAAAAGCTGAATTCAGAAACAAATGACCTCCGCCTTCTACTTGAAGAGCAGAATTCTCGAAACAACCTTCTTGAAAAAAAGCAACGAAAGTAAGTTCCTTTTGTAAGAAAGTAACTCCAACAAAGATGTAAGGAAAATTATTTCATCAGAACTATGAAAATATATCTTTTAAGGCAAATGAGGAATGTAGATATGATTTCTGTTTTCTTGATGTACAGTTTACTATTTTATTGTATTAATTGGGAAGAAGTAGTGTGCAAATAACTAACTTCTTAATTAATTAGGCATTTAATAATATTATTGTAGTACACATTTTTTGTTCTTACTTTCTATAAACATACAGTTTGTGTAAATTATATTATTGTTTGTGACAATAATATGTAGGTTATGATGCATTAACATAAGTTATATATAACAAACATATTAATTGAACTTTAAACGTTATTAATTGAAAATTATATTTAATAGAAAAGTCTTTTTTGTAGAGCTTTTTAAATAACTCACTTCACCATATTATGCAATGGTCTGTAAGTCTACTGATTTTTACTTCCATGTTCCATAAGGAAATGGAAGTATGGTGATGGCAAAAAAAATCTCGTTCGAGATAACGAGTGATTCTGATTGTACTACCCTCAAAACATGAAGAAAAGTCATTTTCTGAAAAATGTCTGTGTATAGAATTTGATCTATAACGAGTGATAACTACCACAATACCACATATTCAAACAGAATCAAATCATTTTTTGCATATGTGCCTGAGTTGTAGAGTACTCGAGGCCTAAAATGGTTTTGGTGAAGTTCGGTTAAGGGGAAAGGGGTAGTTTACTTGCAACTTTTTATGTTTTAACAAGACTCATTTTTTCTATGGCGATTGATAACTGCCATAAATTCAAACAGAATCAAATAATTTTTTGCATATGTGCCCGATTCGTAGATTCGTAGGCCTATTGATTTTGGTGAAGATCTGTTAAGGGGAAGGGGTAGTTTACCTGCAACATTTTATGTTTTAACAAGAATAAGTACTTAATGTTGATAAGTAAAGTATCATGAAAAGAAGGTCATAATAATCCACTGTAGAAAGGTAGATGAAATATCTATAAATGAAAAGGGTAGTTGAAGGGGAGGGAATCATTTTTTATATATGTACTACATTATCGGCAACAAAGAAGTAGTTTGTTGTTAAAATTCCTTCCCGGGCTGTTTGGCTGTGGTCCAATGTTTTTTGCAAAACCAAAGGTTTTGGCAGTGCCATCATCAGAGAAAATAGAGGGCACTAACATGAGGTGGTATAAGTTAGTGACCACAGTACTGTGGTTAAGGCTGAAGAAAGAAGTAGACAGAAATAGTTTCTATGGAAATGATTTCAATATAAATCTTAGAACATGGAAGTCATGTATAGTTCTCCATACCAATTTTTACAATCATGTAGTCTCTCGTAGTGTTAGAACATTTTGTTTGAGTACTTCTTCGTTGACTGATGAAACTTGGATCTCTTGAGGTAACCTGGTTTGATACCAGGTAGTTGTAGTTTTGACCACCACATTCTGAAATCATAAATTTTCCAAATTTCAGTTACCAGTTGTTGGGTTAGCTGAAGCGTTAAGATAAATGTAGACATTTCACAAACTTAGAAACCATGATACCAAAATTCTTATAAACATGGCGAGCATTAAAATACTTTACTACAGTTTTATTATTGTAATAATAGAGGTAACAACTAATGACAAAAAACTATCAACATTTCACTAGTTGTATAAAAATTAAAAAAATGGTGACCCAAGTCACTCACAAAAATTCAAAATGAGGCACATAACCATAGCATTCAAATCTCAGTTGGCTCAAGTATTATGATATTGCAGTGAATGTATGAAACAGTTGCAGTCAGTATATGCCATCTAGGCCTACCAGACTTGTTCTGTATTGTCCCAATGACATTCTCCACTTATTGGCACCAGTCACAATATTATTCAATTTATTATCACTTTATAATAATAATTAGTCTGATAGCTGTTTAATATAATATGATCTGCTTTAATATCTAGTACTACTAAGTATTATATTTAAAGTACGCTGTATGTGCAGGATTGCAGTCAACTATCTTTTTACAGGAGAAAGTTAAAACTCTGAACTACGTAATGAATACATATTAGTAACAATACAGAAAGCTAAAGTTGGGGTTCAAACAATAAGTGTATGTATTGTGC
Source organism: Magicicada septendecula (assembly GCA_034769895.1). NCBI lineage: Eukaryota > Metazoa > Arthropoda > Insecta > Hemiptera > Cicadidae > Magicicada > Magicicada septendecula. The sequence goes on from CM068376.1 coordinate 173,842,141, forward strand.
ATATAAATGGATTTTACTTATGTATTTTGTCATTTTATATCCAAAACATGAACACTGAGCACTATTATTGTAAGACATAAATTACAAAATATTTTTGTATCACTCATTATATTATACTACTCTTGTTTTCCGTTTTCAGTACTCTAAGTTGTCTATAATACAGTTCTTATTTTAAGAAAAATCAAACAATAATTAATTTCGTGCTTTCACTGCATTTCTGTTGGATTTTTGACAGTTCTTATTACTGATGTTTGGCTTTTCAACATCCTACTAAAATTAAATTGTAGTGCATGCATTGTTGTTAGACACTATGTACTATATCATAATTATTGATATTAATTAAACCTAAGGGAATTTACTTTTGACTCAATTACTTTCTAAATAATTTCTTCGGGCGCCATCTTGTATTGCCAACTGTAAGGAAAACGTACCAAGGTTCGAATCAGCGAACCGGGAAGTGCAGAACTGGTTATTTAAGAAAGTACAACTGAATTACCATCACACCTATTTTAATTCATTTTCACACTACAAAAGAAAACATGAAAATATAACCCTTAACATAATTTCCAATTTTATAGAGACAAATATTCCCCTTACTTTCTCCTACTTTTTGCGATCTTATAGAAAGACAATAATAACATTTATTATGTATGATTTTCCCTTTAGAATAGAAATAAATACATTTTATAAACCTAAGATTAATTTTAAAATGTAAACCAGCACTTCATATTTTAATATATAATTAAACAAAACCCCCACACTCGCTCACATACTACCCATTTTAGATTTTCCCCTTAAACTCCTATTTTATTTAATTTGCCCCATCTGTTTTGGTTTTCTGAAAAATATAATAAAATTTGATAATTCTGTGTATATCCTGGTAAAACTTATCTGCCTTGAGTCCGAATTCTAGTCCAGACGACGTCACATTGCTTTCCGTGCGCACTTTCACTTTAATTCATAATTTCCGAATTGTTATATTGTAAAGAAAACTGTTAATCACATTTTAGTAAGAATTTTGATTGTCGAGTCATATTTTAAATATATTATTCACATTCTTTCTGTTTTGCGGTATTCACATTTTAGGTACGGGCGACTAAAACTTCGCCCAAACCGCCCAGCCGGCGGACGCACAAAACGACTCGCGTCCGACACTTGTAGTTGTTATTGGCCGACTGGCTTTGTTCTGTGAGTGTGACAAAGCCGCTGGCATTGACACACCTACATTCTTCGTTATGTAAGGCGCTGACGTAACATCGCCTGATGCTCAATTACATAACTTGTTTACGCTGTTTTTGTGTGTCATTGTCTGACCTTGGCACAGTTCCGTCGGTTGTTTACTCGTTTTATAAAATATTACTGAATAATTTTCACTTTATAATGTCACCAGCAGTGGTGCCACTGTTGCTACCGTCGCTACCACTGAATTTACCTTTGTTTACGTTTGTCCCTATCATAGTAAAAAAATGTTATTTGTTTTATTAAAAAAAATACAAATTTCTTAATATTACCTCCAAATAGGCCCAAAATGCCCCGTTACAATACCCCCCATACCACCCCCCCAGTATGAAGTTTGGCATTCATACTTGCTAAAGGGATCAGTCAGGATATGTCGCCACAACCCCTTGTATGGTTTACAAAAAGTATAATCAACTCACCCTTGGTCCGGTGACTGTGACCGCACCTGAATGACAATACTGGACTTCTCTATCGAGATCCCAACACCATAGAGTCAGACAGATACTTAACGCCCCTGCTCTGACGCACTGGCCAGCTCAGGTCCGCCGCCACAGCATCACCAAACACTGAAACAACAAATCAAATATCAAATAGTGGCCTTATACAACACCATATCCCCAACTGATCTGTTTCCCCCTAGCGGTGCTGGTTTGCACTAAGAAGCACTGGTTTTGTTTTTTACTTATTTCTAACATATATCAGAATACCTAACAACATAACATAACATAAGAAAACACAGTACATTCATAATTCACATTATTATTATTATCAATTTTATCTTAAAATTTACACACTTTACATCATTAAATTTGCATATAAAATTATAAAAATTGCATTTTAATCTCAATTTAACTTTTATTAATTCTCTTTCAACAAAATTTTATTTTATTTTTTTCAATCTTTGTTTTACACATCATTTCATTTATTATTCCCTTTCATTAATTTGGGTGATTCTACGTTATTCATTATAATTCACTTTATCAACTTGGCATTTACTCATAATCTTACCCCTTTTATTACTCTTAACGCTCCCTTACAAAATCTTTAACTAGTATGACACCCCTCTCTATCAAAAAATCTACTAACCCTTCTCTACCTCTGACTACTTACTACTTTAACTCAATTCGCCACCTTCTCTCAATATATAAAAAAAAATACTCTCTAACCCCTTGTACATAGGATATGTGTTCCCCCCCAAAAGCTCAATTCCCTTATCTGGCCCCTGGATTCTACCTAAGGCGGCCCCTCCTCACTAAAATCGATCCCAATCCTGTCCCAACTTAGCATTATGTTGTGGACTCCCACATTGCACTACCCCCTACTACAAAATTGCCATCCCCAAAATCTCAATCTTATTACCTCACTACAACTACAACAAAATAACACCATTAGTTTATAAACATCAATATATCACTCAAAACTCTACAATTATTCTCCATAACTACTGTGTCAACATTTATACTCAAATTCTCTATTACTTGTATTCCATCTCTCATTCTCTTTAATACCCCAATAACTCGGACTGACTTAATGTTTTACTTAAACAATTACTACCACCCAACTTCTATCTTTTGCAACCCATTGAAAATTTTAACTATCACAACTTTATTTCATTTTATTTAAAATCTATAAACACATTAAAAACATATTATTATATTTTATAATCCTTATTCCTAACCTACTACATGCAATTAACACAATAAGACATAATAAAAAGAATATAGGAAGTATCTAGTGCATTGATTTTGCAAATCAAAAACAAAATTATTTAGTAGCGAGTCATCATTATTGAAATATAGCAAATTTCTAATATGTTACCCCCCTGGATAACCTCCCTGCCACACACACTATGACCCCACCTGGACTGTGGCATCCAGTTGCGTCCACAAGGACTGAGGTTTTGGAGGAATTTGACATCTCCGTGTCCTTGCTTCTGCGTTACATTTGAAAGGTTTAGATATCAAGATATCTTTGTTCTGTAGTTATGCGCCCTTAATGCGGGTCTACCACCTGGCTTTGCTGTTCCTCCTCGAACAGAGTGGCAGCCGCTGTTCCATAGTGCCGGGATTTCCCCTAGTTTCACCCCCCATTAATTTCTAATATAAACCAATTTCAAGCCAGCTATGGTCAAGGGACTTGATATGGCCATAGCTGACCGCTAGCCAAAACCACGGTTAGTGCTGGTAAGGCAGTAACCGCCCGAAAAGTCGGGGAAATCATCTCTTCCTTCAAGCATGACTCATCATCATTACTTTGCACGGCACGGCAATTTATCAAGTTACAATATAAAATTGTACAAAAGGGTGTGCCGTGCATTTTCGCCATGTTGGCCTCCGATGGAGGTAACACTCTCTGTTACCCCCAACACTTTCCGCTATCTACTGGGGCACATGCCACCCCAGCAACAGCAACTTAATAACTAATTAATTAGAATGATAACTAAACTTTCTACCATTGCAGTTCCACACTCCACTGTTCTATCACTTCATTGAGCACCAATCTACCCCCCAAAACTATCCCCACACCTTGTATAATAATATAATATAACATAATACACAAATAGACATTAACCTTGATTATTAGCATACATTAAACAAACAATTCTCTTTTAAATAATTTATAGAAAACTTATAAACATTCTTGTTTAAGAATTTTTCATTAACTCTTTTATATATCATCATTTCATTATTTATCCTTCGTTGCCATTAGATTCCTCAACATTTCAAATTTATTATTAACATTTATTTTTAACCATTATGTCATTCCACAAACTAAACCGTTTAACATTTATTTATTCAGTAATTGTCATCAATTTGAAATCTCATCAAATAATTTAAACTCATTACAAAAATTCAAACATATAACATTCAATCACAATATTGAAACATCTCAAATTATTTACTTCAATTGATTATTAAAACACAACATATTTCAATTATTATCAAAATTTACAAATCATCAATTATTGTCTTCATAATTATTTTTATTATTTATTTAGACTGCAAACTATTAAAATATTACTATTATTATCACACATTTTTCTACTACATATACACATTATTTACCTAACATTTCATAATACACACAATTGAATTCACTACCTTATTTACAAATTATTCGTCAATAACTGTTCAATTGTTTCACACTTCATATGTCCAAATCTGCAAGGTCATCACCAAAATTTACAATATTTAAAATTGTCCATTCACTGATTTTTTATTTCAACCTCCATCATCGCATATATATCGAATATGTTTATAACATGCATCATTGTTATCCACATACAATTTGTTATTATTATTATTATAATAATCCATTAACTTTATTTCATTCATTATGCCATTATAATTTATAGGGTTATTCCCTATTAATATTTCATAAACCTTGTCAACATAAGTTATTATTGTCCAGTCTCCATCAGTATTATTGGTCAACGTCAGGTAAGTTATTTTATCATTTTTATCTTCCTCTACTATTACGTCAGGTAAGTCATTATCGTTTATAAAAATATTATCAAAATAATTCTCTATCTCTCTTTCGACAGGTAAGTATTTTATATGGTTCATCTTCACCCCTTCTAATCTTTTTCTCAATTCATCATAATTTCTTTTTAACTTATATAATTCTATCTCTCTTTCAATACCCAACTCTCTCTCTTCATAACCCCACATCACACTCTCACAATTATTACAGACAGAGGGTACAACATTATACAACATCAATATACACTTCAATTCATCTACTAATACGGGTCTCTTGCCCTTCAAAAACAACATTTGTGAACACCTTGGTTCAGAAAAATTAATGGGAACATTTACCCTCTGCCCACATTCAACTACTATATTTTTCCACTCTCTCTCTACTTCATCAATACACCTTAACATCTCATAATCACATTCCACAAACTCATCAGTACTCTCTGATATGACATTTTCAATTATATTATTATTCTCATTATTTTCAACAACATCATTATTATTTATTAATTCTTTATCTGGCATCGTATTTTTACATTTGTCACTACAATTTTCATGTGTTTTATTATCTCCCACACATACACACTCTCTTGACTCCTTTATTTCTCTACATATTTCGTTCATTCGGTCTTCAATGCTACACACTGAATTAGTTAATACATCAAACCTAGCATCATTCATGTCAAAACATTTATTTAATTCAGTATTCTGTATATCTAATTTCTCATTTATACTGCTTTTAAATTCTTGCATCTCGTTTTTTTGTTCATTGAATTTAATATTGAAACCACTATTGTTCATATCAAATTTATTCAACAATAACTGCATCATACTCATCATATCACTATTATTCTCTTTCTTAACTGAGGTCGGCGTCGACTGACTCATTACGCCTTCCATTATTCTCGATTCAGTCTCGCTTAAATTGCTATTTATTTGACTTTCAGTTTGACTATCAGTGAAACTGACTTCATTGTTAATATTTTCATTTGTATTCATCATTTTTATTTAATTCTTACTTATTTATAATACACATCTATCAATCATATTATAACCTTACTACTTATGTTTACACATTTTTTAGTTACCTTAAACAACCATTCTGCTCTCCCAAGTAGGCCTATATTTATATAAAAAAAATATTTTTTATATAAATGTCCCTGTTCGGGCGCCAATTGTACTATATCATAATTATTGATATTAATTAAACCTAAGGGAATTTACTTTTGACTCAATTACTTTCTAAATAATTTCTTCGGGCGCCATCTTGTATTGCCAACTGTAAGGAAAACGTACCAAGGTTCGAATCAGCGAACCGGGAAGTGCAGAACTGGTTATTTAAGAAAGTACAACTGAATTACCATCACACCTATTTTAATTCATTTTCACACTACAAAAGAAAACATGAAAATATAACCCTTAACATAATTTCCAATTTTATAGAGACAAATATTCCCCTTACTTTCTCCTACTTTTTGCGATCTTATAGAAAGACAATAATAACATTTATTATGTATGATTTTCCCTTTAGAATAGAAATAAATACATTTTATAAACCTAAGATTAATTTTAAAATGTAAACCAGCACTTCATATTTTAATATATAATTAAACAAAACCCCCACACTCGCTCACATACTACCCATTTTAGATTTTCCCCTTAAACTCCTATTTTATTTAATTTGCCCCATCTGTTTTGGTTTTCTGAAAAATATAATAAAATTTGATAATTCTGTGTATATCCTGGTAAAACTTATCTGCCTTGAGTCCGAATTCTAGTCCAGACGACGTCACATTGCTTTCCGTGCGCACTTTCACTTTAATTCATAATTTCCGAATTGTTATATTGTAAAGAAAACTGTTAATCACATTTTAGTAAGAATTTTGATTGTCGAGTCGTATTTTAAATATATTATTCACATTCTTTCTGTTTTGCGGTATTCACATTTTAGGTACGGGCGACTAAAACTTCGCCCAAACCGCCCAGCCGGCGGACGCACAAAACGACTCGCGTCCGACACTTGTAGTTGTTATTGACCGACTGGCTTTGTTCTGTGAGTGTGACAAAGCTGCTGGCGTTGACACACCTACATTCTTCGTTATGTAAGGTGCTGACGTAACATCACCTGATGCTCAATTACATAACTTGTTTACGCTGTTTTTGTGTGTCATTGTCTGACCTTGGCACAGTTCCGTCGGTTGTTTACTCGTTTTATAAAATATTACTGAATAATTTTCACTTTATAATGTCACCAGCAGTGGTGCCACTGTCACTACCGTCGCTACCACTGAATTTACCTTTGTTTACGTTTGTCCCTATCATAGTAAAAAAATGTTATTTGTTTTATTAAAAAAAATACAAATTTCTCTATATTACCTCCAAATAGGCCCAAAATGCCCCGTTACAACTATACTGTAGTGTGTCACTGTTCAGATAAATATCAATTTATTAACACTTTTAGTCAGTACTCAGCAAAAGTATGGGCACACGTGTATCCGTGTATCACCCATGTTTTATGTTGCTTGTCATACTTCTATTCCTGGTTCCACAATTGGATGAGACAATGGGTGGGATAGGAAAATACATTGCGCTTCTGGGTTTTACGTTCACTACCATTATGCGACTTAAAACCTCGACTAATAAAAATGAAGTACTAGATAAGTCTGCAGAATGTACACAGTAGTAACAGTATTTTAATTCTTCATATTTTGGTATATTTTAAATAAATGTAGCCTAAAAACTGAGTCGGGGAAAAAAAAAACCATCCCACACTCAGTTTAATACGTATTACAATATAAGATGTCCTTACGCGAGATGTTCTTGCTCCTTAACAATAATTTTTTTTATACGTTTACTCAAGATAATGTACATAATGCACATGCCATTTAAATTTAATAATATCCTTATCATAACAATATAAAAAATAAAATTTCACACCAAATTTTAATTTTTTTGAGTAGTGAGGCATAAAAGTAGCATGTGAGAAACTTTTTCCTTATTCAAGATAGACTAGTACATAAACAACTGAATTGTACAGAAAGATTCAAATTTAATTTTAATTTACCAGCCAGTGTTCTGTCTTTATTTGTTTCCAAATTATTGAGCGAATCATACAAACATATTTCAGGGGTCGCCTGCTGTGTACTGCTGTACGTCGTTTCCCGTGCTATTCATATTGTGCTAACCAGGACGTGTTTCAGTTAACACATTGTGCTGTTACAGAAATCGTTAGAAATATATTTCTTATAATTTAAGACTTAAACAGTAAATCTCATCCGCATCATGTAGGAAATCGTAAATTGAAATAGATTATTTAATAAATACAAATAATTATTATTTGAAGGAAAGTATATAGCATGTATAGTTATGCAAATGAAATAACTCAAATAATAGAAAAAAGTAATCAAAAACGGAGTAATAATAATAACAGAATAATAATAATAACAGAATAATAAGAAACATACGAAATGAAATAAAAAACAACAACTAACACTAGCGAAGACAGACAAAACACAAAACAAATGCACAAAAGTAGAATAGAATCCAACAAAAAAATGCAAAAACCAAATAATTAAACTAATCAAAGAAAACAAAATAATACCCAACAAAAAACAATGATTGAACGTTTTTAATTGACAGAATATGACACCAAATGTTATGACAACATTAGATGTTTACATGAATATTAATAATATCATTGTGAGCTGTACCAAACAGCTTACAGAAACCGTATGCTGCATATAAAAATTCGTAACATAATAATATTGTACGTTTTAAAGTCGTGATACACAGAGCGAACGTGAGATAGCTTAGGGAACGAGTGATGCAATATGTGAACAAAAGGATGGGTAGTTTTAATTTCTACCCGACTGTTAGTGAAAGTCGGCAATATTAAGGAAAGTGGAAGGAAAGTGCTTTGGTTTTGTCAAAAGGACAATAAACATGTCATGAAGCCTGTTTACAAGTACTAGCGTAGCCTACAAGGCAAAAATTACTTACTAAAAGGAAATATACCATCAGTTTGGTGAAGTGTTTCAACCTGATCATTCAGATTATAGCTGTCATTTTGTGCTAATCTTTTCCACTATAAGCCGTTTTTGTAACATTGATAGATTGCTTTTGTGCATGTGTTCAGTGTGCTTTTAGTGTATAAATTATCTGGTGTATATATATTCTGTGTGCATATATCGTTTGTGTAAATATTTACAATGGCATCACAAGTGGCTGAAAAAATGCATCATGTTTTCAAAAGGGGGGAACGCGGAATCATTTTGTGTGTTTACAACTCTTTAAAAACGAAATACCCCAACAAATCAGACAGTAACATTACTAAGACTTCTGAAATCATGGGAATAAGCTGGTAAACGTTTTACAGACTCAAGATACAAGCTAAACATGGGCCAGTTGTTACACCAAAAAAAGCTAGGAAAGGACTTTAACTTCAAAGCAGCCATAAAATCAAATACGATGACTTTGCTAGGAGCACAATTCGTCAAAAAGGCCACAATTTTTTAGATGTAATTAACCGCCAACTGTGACTGCAGTGCTGAGCAGTGTCAATAATGATATCGCCCTACGAAATTTGAAAAGAACAATGTTTTACCGTTTATTAAAAGAAATATGGCTTAAATATGTAAAAAGAGGGAACAAAGGCATCTTAGTTGAATGGGATGATATAATTGTTTTTTATAATTATTAATATTGATGGTACTTTCTCTTGTGAACTTACTTGTTGTATTCTCTCGTACGACATTTCGGAGTGTTGTTCTCCTTCTTCAGTGAGGTTTGTATACAGAATGTGCCAAGTTGTCGGTAATTTGTAACGGTTTTTAGTTAACAGGTTGTGTGTGGGGGTGGAGGTAGAAGGGGATTGGCACGGGATCTTTGTTATCTTTCAAATTACATACTTGTGTAACTGTATATTATAAATACACAGTAACTGTCTTTAACATAATTATTGTGTTTAATAACGGGCGCCATGTTGGAAACTACCAACAGCTGATATTACATTTATTTTACGGGCCAGGTTTCGTGTTAAGCGAACGATATTGTAGAACGGGAAGTGTTATCTGAAATAAATACTCTGAAATGGTTATAAAAAAAACTTATTATTAGCAGAAAGTTTTACATATATATTTGACTCGACCATGCGCCAAGCACGCACGCTACTAGGCCTCGGGGCGTAGTCCTGTGTATCATTAAATAAACAAACATATTTAAAATTGAACCTTGTAAATCTAAACATATAATAAACATATAGTAAAACCAAAAACACATTTAAGATATATATGTATGCACAACCCAGCATTTATATCATAAGTCACTCTCCCTCTCACTCTCTCTCTCTCACTCTGGTACAATTTATTATTTTATTTTATTGAGCTCATATTTGATTTAGAATTGGTCATTTAACATTAATTGAATTTTGATTTTGCATTAATACGAATGTTTGGAACTTTCTCACCAAATTGCCAGCTGCGGTTTTACGAACGTCGCGCACCGCGAATTCGCCGATTTCTACCGGTCACATTTTGGTAGTATTACACCTTACCGAATGGTAAGGGGTCACTGTTGTAATTAACACTGTTGTAATTAACCACTTTTAGTGGTTTAAAAGTTAAAATTCACTCTTCGTGAAAGAGTTGCCGGCCGGCTGCGATCACGTTCCCTGTTGAAATGACACAGAGTCTTTGTTCCATATTTCCGAGGTGGGGTGAATCTACGTCACTCGGCTATTGTTCGGTTGTTGACAGTTTCATCTTGTTTACGGAAACAAATTCCTGGCCGCTGACGTCATCAAGGATCGTCGCTTTTATCTCAATAAATGACATACTGTTTTTTGTGAGGCTTCACGTTTTTTGTTATGAATCAGTCAGAATCCTGGCAAATATTATATAGTCCACTCATGGTATATTCATAAAGGTTATTAAATGTTTATTTAATTTTGACCAAATGAAGGAATACAATATTTATGGTTTTTTTATACCATATTTAGGTTGATTAAAAATTGTACCATAATTGTGCCATTACAAAAACCCCTCAATGAAAGATTTTGTGTCGAAGCATAAAAACTTTCATTGACCCTTTCATACTTCCTAAAGGGATCAGCCAGGATAGGTCGCCACAACCCCCTTACAATTTATATAAAAGAAAATAATAACTCACCCGTGGTCTGATGATGATGACAGTACCTACATGACCTTACTGGACTTCTCCTTTGAGATCCAAGGCCACTTAGGCACGTAACGCCCCTGCTCTGACGCGCTGGCCAGCTCAGGACCGCTGTCATATCACCAAACACTGAAACAATAAACGAAAAATCTCAAAATAGTGACTTGGTAAATCACTCTATCCTTAACTGATCTGGTTCCCTTTAGCTAGGTGCTGGTTTGTGCTAATAAGCACTGGGTTTGCTTGATATACCACTAAAATCTAGTTATAAAAATTATACTACTAAAAACGTAACTCCCAAGAATTATATAGAATTTCCCTTCTCAATATGGACAACCATGAATTTATAAATTGTTTCGATTTCCATCGATAATATTTAACTCTTTCCATTTTATAATTAGTATAATTATAAAAGAAACATATTGATATAAAAAGAATTAAATTATAATTGAAAATATGAAAATTCCCCTATAAATCTCCCAAACATGGAGAAAAACAAATTATAGAAAAACAAAATAATTAATAAATCTGTATGGTATTATTTATTCATAAATCTTATTGAATGGTTAAATTAAAATTATTATTATTATTAACAGGTAATAATCTGGTATTAACAGCACCAATTATATTTACCCCTTCATACTCATTATTTCCATACATGCTAAAATTTCATAACATAAATACATAATACATTTTACATAATAATACACATTGATACATTTACTACATTTTAAATTCATATTTAATCTGATTAAGATTTGCACCTTTTATCTATTTAAATTACATTTAAATTACAGTTGCATTTAAATTACTTAAGTTACAATTTTCAATTAATTAAGTAATTATACATAAATTATTTATTATAATTATAAAATTCATTTTAAATTTATTATTATATTCATATTACATTATTATTACTTCATTATTCCTTTTTCATTACCTCTCTATTCTGAACTTTCTACCTACCTAACTACCTAACCTTTCCCATTTTTATTATTGTTTAATCTGGATGACTCCTATATTCACTATACCTTTACTTATTCTAATCTTACTCACCTTCTAACTGACCACCAAATTTACCTTTCATGACACCAATATCTCAATTATAAACACCCTTACTAATTTCATTTAAATCCTATCGCACCGCTCGTCTTTGTACAGAGATGGGTGTTCCCTAACTGGCTATATACATCCATAATATTTTGCCCTTCCAAAAATTCGGCAAACACTCCCTTAAACTACGCTATTACCTGCCACAACACTATACGTTGGCTACTCCTTATCACCTCACCCCCACTACAAAATATCATCAATAACAAATATATGTTTAACCTTGACTTTACTCACCTCTACATATAATCACTAACTACTGTGTCCCTAAATATGTAATACTTTCTTTGTATTATTTTCTTAAAAATTCTTAACTATCTAATTCCATTTACTACAATTAAATAACTCACCAGCTTCTATCTATACCCAGGCTCTATTCCTGTTTAAACACTTACTGTAATCATTGACAATTGTCTTACCAAATTCCTCTCTCACCTACTCATAACAATACCTCTCAAAATTCAAATATATATATTCTTATTTAATCATTTATTATTATTCATAATGAATTACCTTCAATGCGTAATAATTAATAATTTACTTCATAGAAACTTTCTATGACAGTTTATAATTTACTTCTGTTACCAAGATAGTACAATTTTCTTTTGTACTGTTTTAATTAAGTAATAAAGAATGATTACTCTTTAATTGTTATTCAATTGTTAAAAAAAATTTTACTTGTTGATGTAAACAAAACATGTTAATTGTTAAAATACGTAATAGTTGGTGTACACAAAATATACCTGTAATACAACATCAAAAATACATAAATACATTGATATATAGATACATTTAATACAATGAAAAATATACACTTCAAACACATTATTTTGTTGTTTATCAAACTCAGTCCATAGCAGTCCAATTCAATACCACTTTACACATATATTTAATGTTCATTACACAATTGACACACTCTATCCTCCATCGTTGAATAACAACCGAATCTTAGGTCTATTTAATTTATTGTCTAATAAATAAATTTTATGATTAGCAATATTATATTCATTTTCATTTATAAAACTGTTATCAAACAAATATTTCAAGTCACGATCGAGTAGGGTTCCGTTTATCTCAGTAATATCATATGTCATTAATTGGTTATTTATTTTATAATTATCCTCATAATTTTCTACCACAGGTAAGTACTTAATACCATTATTCTCATTTATTGTTATTTCAATTTCATTGTTACTATAAGGTAAGTATTCATTATTTTCATCCACCTTATCTATGCCTAACCTTTCTGCCAATTGTCTGTATTTTCTATTTTTTATTTTAAAAAATTTTATTACTTTCTTTTTCTCACAATATCTCTCTATACTTTCTCTCTTAATACATTTCTCACCATAACACCGAATTATACTCTCTCTCTCCAAATATGCAGGGGTCCCTATCTTAAAATTATTGCACCACTTATTAGGTACACAAAAACACAAAGAAACTTTATTTGTAGACCTTTCGTCTCCCAAATATAAATTGAAGGAACTCTTGTCCTTATAAAAAATACTGGAAGACTTTTCTTCACCCCCTAACACAACATCAAAAGAAAATTCTACCCCCTGCATCCCTTGTACCAAAATACTTTCTCCAATCTCTCTTTCTGACTCAATACACTCAAACATTTCATTATCATTTTCTAACATTATATTCTTACTACCTGTAATATTCTTACTATCTGTAAATTCATTATTCACATTATCATTGTTGTTTACGTTATTAGTCAGTACTTCATTTTTCTGGGTACTATTTACCTTCTGGGTTTCTAATTGACTTAAACTCTCTCTAGTTTTGTAATGACCTTGTCACATTACTTAATAAGATTATCGTGGCCTATTTTAATTTCATTCTGTAATTCTTTAAATTGTTTATCAAATTTGTGAATTTAATATTAGAATCGCTTTTCTGCTCATCTAGTTTTTTGTCTAATTTTAATAGTAATTGCATCATGGCACTATTTCATCTGTTTTATTTTCTGGACTAACTGACATGGATGTAGAGACCTTCTCGGTTTCTACATATACAACAGATACAGGTGTATCTGTTTCGTCAATCTGACTAATTTGAGTTGGTTGAACATCCATTTCACTCATAACTGTTTCGTCAGTGAGGCTGACTTTTTCAGTTTTATCTTCATTAGTATTCATATTTGCAATTTATAATACAAGCATGCATCCAATAGTATAACCTAACTTCGTAAAATTTGGTTATGTTTACGTATTAAAATTTCTTTATTACCTCAGATAACTCTTTCCATTCTCTTCGTAGGCTTACCCCACATAAAATTATATTATATAGAGTCCCTGTTCGCAGGCGACCATATGTTATCTTTCAAATTACATACTTGTGTAACTGTATATTACAAATACACAGTAACTGTCTTTAACATAATTATTGTGTTTAATAACGGGCACCATGTTGGAAACTACCAACAGCTGATATTACATTTATTTTACGGGCCAGGTTTCGTGTTAAGCGAACGATATTGTAGAACGGGAAGTGTTATCTGAAATAAATACTCTGAAATGGTTATAAAAAAAACTTATTATTAGCAGAAAGTTTTACATATATATTTGACTCGACCATGCGCCAAGCACGCACGTTACTAGGCCTCGGGGCGTAGTCCTATGTATCATTAAATAAACAAACATATTTAAAATTGAACCTTGTAAATCTAAACATATAATAAACATATAGTAAAACCAAAAACACATTTAAGATATATATGTATGCACAACCCAGCATTTATATCATAAGTCACTCTCCCTCTCACTCTCTCTCTCTCACTCTGGTACAATTTATTATTTTATTTTATTGAGCTCATATTTGATTTAGAATTGGTCATTTAACATTAATTGAATTTTGATTTTGCATTAATACGAATGTTTGGAACTTTCTCACCAAATTGCCAGCTGCGGTTTTACGAACGTCGCGCACCGCGAGTTCGCCGATTTCTACCGGTCACATTTTGGTAGTATTACACCTTACCGAATGGTAAGGGGTCACTGTTGTAATTAACACTGTTGTAATTAACCACTTTTAGTGATTTAAAAGTTAAAATTCACTCTTCGTGAAAGAGTTGCCGGCCGGCTGCGATCACGTTCCCTGTTGAAATGACACAGAGTCTTTGTTCCATATTTCTGAGGTGGGGTGAATCTACGTCACTCGGCTATTGTTCGGTTGTTGACAGTTTCATCTTGTTTACGGAAACAAATTCCTGGCCGCTGACGTCATCAAGGATCGTCGCTTTTATCTCAATAAATGACATACTGTTTTTTGTGAGGCTTCACGTTTTTTGTTATGAATCAGTCAGAATCCTGGCAAATATTATATAGTCCACTCACGGTATATTCATAAAGGTTGTTAAATGTTTATTTAATTTTGACCAAATGAAGGAATACAATATTTATGGTTTTTTTATACCATATTTAGGTTGATTAAAAATTGTACCATAATTGTA
This sequence comes from Magicicada septendecula, assembly GCA_034769895.1. NCBI lineage: Eukaryota > Metazoa > Arthropoda > Insecta > Hemiptera > Cicadidae > Magicicada > Magicicada septendecula. The sequence continues at coordinate 173,857,597 of CM068376.1, forward strand.
CCATTACATCTTGAATTATACAAACCTCACTGAAGAAGGAGAACAACACTCCGAAACGTCGTATGAGAGAATACAACAAGTAAGTTCACAAGAGAAAGTACCATCAATATTAATAATTATAAAGTGCTTTGAACAAAGTAGTGATGAACATTCAAAATAATATAATTGTTTTGTAACATTCTTATTTGAGGAAAATGAAACATTATGGGACAGAAAATAAGAATATCATTTTCCTCGATGAAACGTGGGTGAATGTAGGTCATTCTGTAACAAAAGCATGGAGAGATGTAACATTTAATTCACCGAAAGATGCCTTTGTGGCTGGACTGACTGTCGGTCTTAAACATCCAACTTCAAGGGGGCCTCGTTTTGTTCTTTGCCATGCTGGAGGACATAACATATTTGTAGAAAATGAAAAACTCTTATTTCTTTCAAAAAAAAAGAAGAGTACTACTGACTACCATGACGAAATGGACGGTAAGATATTTGAAAAGTGGTTTTTGGAGCAACTGCTAATGAATTTTGAAAAAGGAAATGTCATTGTAATGGACAATGCACCCTACCACTTCAGACGAGTTGAAAAATTGCCAACATCACCATGGACTGTGGGTAACAGTAAGGAATTGCTGTCATTGAAAAACATAGAATTTACCAAGGACAGTTTAAAGAGGTAATTGCTGGCACTCGTAAACCCCATGAGAGAACAGTATTCTATCTATAAAATTGACAAACTGCCCGAAGAGAGAGGGTTTGTCATACGTATGTTACCACCATATAATTGTGAACTGAATCCCATTGAATTAGTGTGGAGTCAAGTGAAATGGGATGTAGCCAAGAAAAACATGCAATTTAAAGAAAACGTAATGGAAGGCCTCATAAATGATGCTCTTTCCCATGTTACTGAAGCCCGTTGGAAGAATTATTGCGACCACATAGTAAAAGTGGAACAGACTTTATGGGATGGAGACAACATGCACAACGATATAGAGCCCCTGATAGTGCAATTAACCAGTAGGTCATCGAGTAGTACCCGCTCCAGCAGAAGTTCAAGTGTGGAGACAGTGAAGATCCAATGGAGGGAACACCAATGCAGGGTATTCATCCATTGCCATAAATTCAGCACTCCATTTAGTTTTTCAGTTAGATATATGGGGTTTTTATATTAATTTAGTTTCTAGTGTAATTTCTATTTTTTAATGTTTTGTCCATGCATTTTGTTATTTTGTAAGCTAGTGCTGATCTGAAGTTGATGACTGGTATTATGGGGTATCCTGTTTTATGAATCTTTATAATTCTTTTCATTGGTGGGGCTTTTGGGTTGTTGTTGATGAATCCAGTTATTCTTTTGTTAAGTACTGTTTTGTTTTCTTTGATTATTTTTTATTTGGTTTTGGGATTTTTGTGTTGCATTGTATGCTAGTTTAGTGCATTTGTTTTTTGTTATAGAATCTTCTGTTTTTAATTTATTCGTTTAATTTTATAGCAATTAATGCATTGCTTTTGTGTCTGTATTTGCTATTGTTATGTTGATGTTTATTATTTTATTTTGTATGATTATTATTATTTTGTTATTATTATTACTCCGTTTTTTATTACTTTTTTCTATTATTTTATTTATTTCATTTGCAAAGCTATACATGCAATATACTTTTCTCCAAGTAATAATTATTTGTATTTATTAAGTAATCTATTTCAATTTACGATTTCCTACATGATATAGACGAGATTTACTTTTTAAAGTCTGAAATTATAATAAATACTTTTTATGCCTCACGACGAAACAAAAAATTAATTTGGTGTGAAATTTTATTTTTTATATTGTTATGACAAGGATATTTCTCACGTAAAACCGCGTCCACACCGGCCTCACTGTGCTGCGCCAAACCAAACAAAGTGGCGTGGCACGGCCTGTTATTATGGCAAACTGCACAACTTCGAGCTCCAACGAACGCGCTCCAGATAGTGTCAGTACATCAAAGGAAACTGTTCGTTCGTGTGCATTCTATTTGGACAGTGTTTCTCATTTACTGAATCTGAGCTGTACTGACTGTTTTTAGTTGACTGTGATTTTAGTATAGGGGAGACCAGGGTAAAGTGGGCCCCCTAAGAAAAGGTTTTTGTACTCTTAGTGTATAATATGGAAAAATCATTTCAATATGTTGAATTAAACTATATTCAAATCTAAAACTTGTAAAAACATTATTTTTGCACCAGCTCATCTTAATACTTTGTAATAAATTTTTACAAAATGTCATACTTAACAGCCACTTTAACCTAACTGACACGGGTAAATGATCAACAAAATACAAAGACAAATTTAAATAATGTCCTGTGGATGTACTTTTCATAAAGGTGTTACAGATATCACCAAATTATAACTTGTACTTTCACTATATCTCAGAAAATAATAGGCAAATACAAAAATATGTTTGGTACAGTTTTTCATAAGGAATTACAAAAACCAGATTACTGACGACAATGTTAACACAAAAAATCATCATCTTCTTTGTCGCAGCCAGCACTCTTCGTGTGCCACTTGAGGCACCCAGAGCAATTTTTCCATTCATCGTTCGACTTTCAATTTGAATATAGTCCACTACAATAAAAGCACTCTGAGTAATTATCTTCATATTTCTCAGAGTCCTCCACAAAAAGCAAAAAGCTTCTTCTTTAAACTGACAGGAGTTTCTTTTTTTACATATACAAAATTCTCACTTTTTGTCTTTAGGTTTTATTCTTGTTGATTTCATACTTCAGCTTCCTTGAGCTTCTATTTTTCTCTTTATTTCATTTTCTGGCTCCTTGTTGTTGACTTTTTCTTTCAAACATTCTACTGGATTTGTAACTGCCGCTTTGCCTTTCTTGCGATTACCGTGACATTTCATTGTACACCTATTTAGTTTTGGCAAAGGGATAATTTCTCACACTGACCATGCAGCTTTGCACCGCGCAACAATGCTCAGTGCAGAACGAGCTTGTGGAAGAGCAGCATGTTTCAGAGCGCGTGGATGGTTGAATATGGAGCATGAAAATTTGAAATTTGCAAGTGCTACTTTCATGGTTATTTATCATCTGTTGAAGGAAAACCAAAAAAAAATTTCTAGAAAACGTTGGGTCACATTGTGTGACAAGTACTGAAAAGTCGGGAATTATATGGTGAAAATAATTTTTTCAGCGAATTGCTTATTAGCAATAATGGACAGTTTGAAAATTTTTGTCGTATGTCGTCGGAAGACTTTGAACATCTGCTTTTATGATTTCTATGAACATGTTTTTTATTTTTTATGTGATAATTATTGTCTTTTGGATCCCGCAATTCCGGTTTCTCTTGGTACAGATCAATCACTTTTTCGATCTCTTGATGGTTCCACTCGAAACTCATTTTCACCTTAAATCAAGATGAATATACTTAAATCACAGTCAACTAAAATCAGTCAGTACTGCTCAGATTCAGTAAACAAGAAATATTGTCAAAACAGAACTCGCACGAATGAACAGTTTCCTTTAATGTACGGTACTGACACCATCTGGATCGCATTCATTGGCACTCGAAGTTGCACAGTATGACGCAGTTTGCCATCAAAACAGACAGCGCTGCGCCGCGCTGCACCGCACCTGTTTGGTTTGGCACAATGTGATGTGGCCGGTGAGGACGTGGCTTAAGGACAGTTTATATTGTAATACGTACTAAATTGAGTGTGCGATGGTTTTATCACATTTTTTATTTTTACCGATTAATTTTATGGGTTACATTTATTTAAAATATACCAAAATATGAAGAATTAAAATACTGTTACTACTGTGTACATTCTATAGACTTATCTAGTACTTCATTTTTACCGGTCGCATAATAGTAGTGAACGTAAAACCCATAAGCTCAATGTATTTCCCTATCTCACCCATTGTCTCATCCGACTGTGGAACCAGGAATAATTATGGGCTGTGCACATTTCCTTGAGAATTATGCATTCCTTTCACATATTATCAACAAATGATATTTATATTTGGAAATGCATCATTCCAGTGACTCTCAGCCATCAAAATTTATTACTTGTGGGTTGTGGAATAAATTTATAAGTTGTTTGGAGGAGGGGAGTGCATATTTCAACTAATTTTATCTTATAGAGCATTGTAGTTTTTCACACAGTTCTAAGTATTGTAATCGTACAAATAATAAGCATAATAAGAAGAAAGAAAAGAACCCCGATACTACCTTTACTTACTTACCTTCAGAAGATTCCAAAAAACTAAAAGCCCTTGGGTCACCACCACATTTTTGACAGGCCAAAATGTGGAAACCGTAACAACTTTCCCCATGAAAACAATTTAAAATATAAACTTTCCCTTATCAGAAGATTCTCAAATCTGTTAGACGGACTCGTTAAGTACAGTATATGTTAGGGCGAGGATGACATAAAAATAACTTAACACATAGTCATGTTAATATACCTTTTCATTTGTTTTGTTATTTTATTAAAATATTATCTTTTTTTTTAAACGTTTTAACTAAAAAATTGTATATATATATATATATATATCCAAGCAAATCAGTACTTTTCAACTGTTTTCTGTTACTTCTCCCACCCCCTTTCTCTCTCTCTCTCTCACACACACACACACACACACACACACACACACACACACACACACACACACACACACACACACACACACACACACACACACACACACACACACACACACACACACACACACACACACACACACACACACACACATTCTCCTATATAGAGTATATTTCATCATTTCTTGCTTGTATATTTTATTTGGCCAAAAACTTTCCCACACTCGTTATTTTTTTTTCTATTATCTGTTTATTGGATTCCAGTTCTCTCGTGTGCACCACGTGTCCGGTATACGAGGGTCATTAAAATATAAACCAAATTTTTTTACACAGATTTATTGGTGACAGATAAAATTAAAAAAAATATATATCTTATTTTCCTATACAATTTCCTTCAACAGGAATACATTTTCTCCACCAGATAGGTAGCTTCTTGATCCCCTCATCAAAAAAAGAAGACAGGAGCTCCAACAGCCAATTGCGCACATACTGCTCAACCCCTGCATCATTGAATTTTTCCCCTCCTAATGCTTCCTTTACCATACTAAACATGTGGAAGTCACACGGAGATAAGTGTGGACTGTAAAGAGGGTGTTCAAGAGGCGTCCAGTGAATTTCAATGAGTTTATTGCGAGTTTGAGCTGCAGTATGCGGCCGTGCGTTGTGATGGAGAAGCAGAACGTCGCAAATTGGTTGCTGGTGTCGTTTGTTGCGATAAGCGGCCCTGACGGCGTCCAGCAGCTGGCAGTAGTATGCCGCATTCAGCGTCTTTTAATTGTGAAGGAAATCAATTAGCAACATGTGTTGCATGATCAACGCTCTCGAGTATTTCTTGAGTTGGTATTTCTCATGCGAAGTGCTGCTGGTTTAAGGAATCGGATATATGTTTTAAAAGAAGAAATGGACTGTATGAATTTTGAGTTAACTAGCCGTTTATTGAACAAATTATATAACAAAGCGCATGGCCCATGCAATTACGTATGGCGTACATTGCCAAGATAAATAACGATTGAAGAATGTAAACCATTACTTGTTTTTGAGTTATTAAAATATTGAATTTTGTCCCTTTGTAGGGCACCAATTAAAGCAGTACAGATTAATGAAATAATAAAATATTAAATCTTGTTGTATCACCTACCTTTCGTAAACTCCCAGGGTTTCGTCTGGTGTACTTTTTAGCAGAGAGAAATAGGTAAACACAATGATCAATACATCTTGATATGGTAAATTAACACTGTTTTATTACATCTAATTTCATCATCAAAATAATATTAAAATTCCTCTGTCAACAATTTATTTTACGTTACATGGACAGTAAACACTACTATTTATTGAAATTTAATAGGTAATACCCATTGTAACTGTTTGACTTACGTACTTATACAGGAAACCACATTTATTAAATTACTTACCCCTAATAATTAAACTCTAAATGTTACTATAACTAAATAGGCAGCCCAGTTTGCTACTCTCACACATTCATTCTGCTTTAACACCCCATTTTAATTAGTTAGAGCCCAAAAAACGAAATTATTTATTTAGTATAATTGTCAGTCGAGTACTTAACCCTTGGCGTCTATGTTGACCACGCGCCGCACCGATTATATGTCCGAAAGTTTAACACATTTTCACTTCTTTTCTTTCACTCCACTTCGAGCTGAGAGGTTGCTTTGCTGTTGATTTTAACTTACGTTTTTTCTACACTTTGTGGAAATTTTACAAAATTTTGTAGTTCGCGAACTTTTTTATGAAACCCCGGCCGGGGGAAGTATTTTGTCGACTGATGAGACTACGACTAACAAAATCCCCACTTTCTCTGACTGCTTCCGGTAACACACACTGCCCCTTGGATTACAAAGTTTTTTGTCACTGTTTAGGTAACATGGGTTTGCATTGTGCCCAGGTGTTGACAATGCCAACCGGCGAAAATATTAAGGCTGTGGAAGGCGGAGTTTCTCAGCTACATCTGCCAGCATTAGACCGCATGGCAAAAGAAATTATCCAGCTCGACATTTTGTAAGCATCGCTCCCACGCACCTGCTGTGGTCGTGCGTCCGGGAGTGTAACACAACATTGCATTTCTTGGAATTGTGTTGCGTTCCAAGTCACGCGTTGCAAAACTATGTGACTGCGTTCTTTGTTTGATTGGCGAAACTGTTCTTTGTCTCACGGAAACCGTATTATGTCGGGGACTTGCTGCCTTATTCAGATAAATTTAATAAAACTAAAATAAAATAAAATACCCCATTTTGTCCCATTACAAATGAAAATTATATACAGAAGTTAAGCAAATAATTAAATTTCACATTGCCACGGCTAGCAAATAGAAAAGAGTATTGAGCGAATGAAGGCTGAAGTTTAACTAACTTCTGTCGTAGCTCGCAGTTAGCGAACTGCACTTTAAGCGGATGACGTAATTGCATGGGCTGATTGTGCACGGGTATAATGAACAAATACAAAGATTTAACATACTGTCCGCCCGAAATCGGGCAATTTTGAAATAGGTTACAGTATGAAAAGTTGCTTGAAAAATGCAAGTATACATTAACAAGTTACAAACCTGAAATGTGTGATAATACATAGTATAATGAATATTGGCGCATCGATAGATGGCCCATTAGATAGCATAAATACAATATTGATCAATACTCATCGAATAATATATAATAATAAAATACAAATGCTAGAACGTCTGATGACACATAATAATAATAATGACAATATACCCAAATTCAATAACAATGATACATGGCAATGAATAACACATAGTAAGTAGCATTACACAATAACTAATAGAAATCCAAAGAATTCAGTAATAATAGCATGACAATAAGTGCATAATAAGCAATATTACATAATAATATAATGGCAATATATACAAAAAATTCATGATAATGATAACACTGCACCAAACAGTACACAATAACTGACATCACACTGACGAAAAAACACTTAAAATATTTACTAATGCACATATAAATAGCGTACGTTAACTTGGTATAAATATAAATGTATAAATAAGTACATTTAACATTGTACTTACAGTAGTACGTAGAGCATGTGCTCATCCGGAAATGTCCCGGGCATGAAGCACTGAAAAACAAATTAGTCTGTTGCCACGGGAAGTGGGCACAGTTTGTGGATAGGCCTACGTAGGATGCCGTTTGTGGTGCGGATATCCGCTACACGTACTAATGAATCCTGACCTACATAGATTTGGGTGCCAATACCACGTTTCCACTGCAGAGGTGGGGTATTGTCTTCTAAAATGAGGACGAGTTGTCCTGGAGACAAATTTTTTGAATGTTTGCACCATTTATTTCGTTGTTGCAACTGATGCAAATAATCTCTTGACTATCTCTTCCATATAGAGTGGGTGAATCTCTGCAGAAGCTGCCACCTCCCCAAGCGACCCATTTTTATATCCGAATGGTCGGGTTCCGGGAGCGAAGTAAGTGGAGAACCAACTAAGAAATGTGCTGGAGTCAGAGGCTTGGGATCCCCAGAGTCATTTGAAATGGTGAACAAGGGACGCGAATTCAGACATGACTCTATTTGAGTCAAAACAGTGTAATGCTCTTCAAAATTGAGAAGTGTCCTGCCGATAATGCGCCGTAAATGAAATTTAACGCTTTTGACTCTGCTCTCCCATATACCACCGAAATGAGGTGCTGACGGAGGTATGAAAGACCACTTGACTCCCTGTGAACTGGCGAAGTCCTGAGTGGTTTGTTGAAATTCGTCTTGTTGAAAAAGTTTGTACAAATCGTGTAATATAGTGCCAGCACAATGGAAATTTGTACCGTTGTCAGAAAATATTTGTGCAGGGATGCCCCTGCGAGCTATGAAGCGTTTTAAAGCAGCTATAAAGGCGTCTCCAGTCAAATCTGATACCAATTCAAGGTGAATTGCCTTAGTGGCCATGCAAATGAAGAGTGAAATGTAAGCCTTTGTGAATGATTTGGACCGCTGCCCGCCCTGACGTAGAAATATGGGACCGCACATAGTCGACGGCACATTGTGAAAATGGTTTAGAAGGAGTGACTCTGGAAGAGGGTAATTGTCCTAAAAGTTGGCTTGAGCCAATTGCACGAAATCGAAAACAAGTGATGCATTTGTGTATCACCGAGCGTATGTATGATTTGTCATTGATGATCCAATATCTTTGACGTAGAGAGCACTACGTTAATTGTACTCCGGCATGGAGTAGTCGGATATGCTCATCTTCTATAATTAGTCAAGTGAGATGAGACTGCGGGTGAAGTATGATCTGGTGTTTACTATTATAGTTGAGCTGAGACAGTTGAAGGGGTCCGCCCACGCATAATATCCCCGTGTTGTCTATAAAGGGATTAAGCGAAAAAGTTTTACTAGTCTTAGGTACAGGGCGTTGTGCCTGAAGTTCTTTTATCTCAATTTTGAAATGCGATAGCTGGGATTGACGTATAAAAATCAAACGCGTGCTGCATAGCTCTTGTGAAGTTAAAAAGGAAGTTGTTTCTGTTAGCGACGTGAGACTTAGCATTCCGAATGAATCGTAGGCAGTAAGCAAACACACGAATAAGTCTTGAAAGCGAGGAATAATTTTCAATGTAATTAGGAGTGGATGAAGTAGTAACCAGAGCGAGTTGACCTTGTTTACGTTTTTTTTATCCAGATCTGGATGAGTGCAGGAAGAGTTGGATTCGAAAGGACTGGACCATGATAATGGCTCCTTTGACAACCAGTATGGGCCATGCCACCATTGCGGGTGGTGGTGCAAAGAATGGGTAAACACCCGCGGGATAGAATGTCCATGGGATTGTCATGCGAAGCAACATGATACCAGGTGCCCTTTGCAGTGAGCTGAAATATCTCCACGACGCAGTTGGCAACAAATACCTTCCACCTGGACGATTGTTGGTGAATCCAGTGTAAGGCAATCGTAAAGTCAGAATAAAAATACAACACGCTGAAATTGTAGGTCACAGCGTGGACAACCGTATAAACCAATAGACAGGCACAAAGTTCAAGTCGAGGTAAAGATATCTGCTTTAAAGGGGCGACTCTAGATTTGGAACACAATAAATGAGGGAGTATAGAAAGAAACGTCCTCCAACTGCCAGAAGTTCCTCAACTGTGACGAGATGGCATTATTGTCGTCACGAGCCATAAACAACGAAACCGGTTTTGTCATGTCTACGTTAAAGGGTAAATTTCCGGCGAGGATAAAACCTAGTTTTGTTTCCTGTATTATCGGAAAGTGCTGACTGTGAATGAATTTAGTCGGCTCAATCAATTGCAAAAAATACTGTGCCCCGAGTAATATGTCGATCTGTGACGAAAAATTAGGTTGCGGGTCAGCTAAAAATATGTTTTTTGGAATGTTTAATGATGACATATTAAAAGATTCTGTAGGGAGATTATTTGTAATTCTGGGCAGAACAGCGCAGTGTACATTCAAACTGAAATCCCTGTAGCGTGAGTTTAGGCGCACCCTTATACTGAAATTGGCTTGGCATAGAGAATTATTTATGCCCGTGATAGGCAGTTCGGACTTGTTTAATTTTAAGCCCATGTGGCGTGCGAAGCCCATGGTACAAAAGTTTGCTTGTGAACCTGAATCCAACAGGATTCTTACCGGGTGTTTGTTACCGGCACGATCGGTTGTGGTACGTACGGCGGTAGACAATAAAATTGATTTGTTGGTTTGTAGTTTTAGGGAACATTGATTATTGTTCCTGTTCGAAGAATTATTTGTTGAAGAGTGAATCATGGTGTGGTGCCTTTTCGAACATGCTCTGCATGAAAATTTGGAAGGGCAACGCGAGGTTTCATCGCCCGAGCGTGTGCAATTTAGGCAGAGCTTGTGATTTATTAAAACGTCTTTCCGTTGACTCGGATATAAAGCCACGAATTGTGGGCATTCGGAAAGTTTATGATGTTGCCATTGCCGCAACACAGCTGGCAAAGTCTATTGCTTGTTTGAGGATGTACTAGTGACCCAGTGAACTCCGCGCGTCTAGCCGGAATGCAATAAGAAGTTTTATCGCTAACTTGCCTTCCGTATGATGAACCAGTCGGTGCGCTAACATTTTGCAACAACTGTCGCCTAGTATTTAAGAATTTAATGAAGTTATTGTAATTCGGAAGCTGTTCGTCAGTTAAACTTTCCTTCCATAATCTAGATGTGCGATCGTCAAGTTTTTGGGCGAGAAAATGCACAAAAATAATTTCGAATGTGTTCACTGGTAAATTTAATGAATTCAGAGCGTTTATGTTAGCTGTAAGATCATCTATAAATTTGGAAATGCTAACCATAGAGTCCTGCTGCATGTGCTTCATGCCCAAGACATTAGCCACATAATACGCCGTAACAATCAATCTACTGTCATACCTGGCTCTCAGCAACTCAATGGCCACCGTGTAGTTTTCGTGTGTGATTGGGAGTGATTTTATAACATTCAGCACCTCATTCCTTAGTGATGAGTGCAAGTAGTGAAATTTTGGATGCTGGTCAGGTCTGTTCGGACATGAACCAACTCCACAAACATATGGTAAAAATGTTGCCAGTTAATTATGTTATCTGCGAAGCAGGGTAGTTTAATTGGTTGTAATTGAATAGGAGGCGTACTGAATGTGACGACTTCGGACTGATTTAGTATTTTCTTGCTCATCTCTTCGGCATGATCTAATAAATTTTGCAACTTGCATTCTATGTTACACAAATCATCTTCCGTCTGAACTCTATCACTAACATCCGTTAGTGACGCAAAATCAGAGTCATCAGACTCAATTTGCGTTTGAATCTCGTCATATTTTGCGGATACCTCCATCAGATGATGAAGCTTTGTTTTTAGCGCATGGTGGTCATGCGTATCGTGATCAAAATTATCCGCATAGGTGTTTATGCGCGATATAGAGGCCTTGATCGTGCCACGCTTTTTGATCAGCGCCTTCATATCAGTCATGATTGTGTATTACTTGAAGATTTGAAACGATAATAAGAAAAAAATGAGTGAATGCAGAGAGATGAACAAGACCAATGCAGGTTATCTAATTTATGAAGTCATGCAACAACGCGGTAGCCATTGATTAACACATCTCAGACTAATTCTATGTTGTACTAAATACTGATATAGACAGCATATGCAACATAACAGTATAATCCCTATTGCTATGAACACTATTTAAAAATATGTTTTACAATTAAATCAAAAAATATGAATATAAGCTTGTTAAGTTATTTAAGTTTGTGATTGATTTACAGAAAAATTTATAAGCTTGCTGAGTTCGCAAAAAATCCAAGTTCATAGTCAAATTGAAACTGATATAAGAAAAAAGTTATATTATTTTTTTAAATACTGCTTATTTTAGTTGAATGCCCTTGAAAGGTATACAAAATTATGTAAAATTGAAAGGATCATATGAAACATAAATTTATATTCACTTGGTATGTGGTACTTATCGACATGTTCAAGAAGGTCTCAGAGTGTGTCGAATCCTTGGCAGTCCTATCCGGCACCCATGAATTGACGATGTAGACACTGTTGATGCCTGTCAGGTGATGTCTGAAGTGGTCGAATTCTGCATAGGCTGGATGCTTTGGATTTTTCCCAAGTGATGAATGCCACGTGGTGATGGTGTTCAAATATTGAAATAATTTTTCGAACTATCCGGTCGGCGAAGTATGACGTCCCCAAAAGTCGTGCAATGCGTGCTCCAGTTATAGTTGATGATTAAAGAAATGTTGATTTAATCATGTTGTCAAATGCTGATAGGACCTGCTAATTGAACTTTAAATCCATGAAATGAACGCTCCGTGAAATAAATTATTTGTGAAATGAATCATCCATGAAATGAATTATCCGGCCCGGAAGACCATATGTTGCATGATCAACGCTCTCAAGTATTTCTTGAGTTGGTATTTCTCATGCGAAGTGCTGCTGGTTTAAGGAATCAGATATATGTTTTAAAAGAAGAAGTGGACACTATGAATTTTGAGTTAACTAGCCGTTTATTGAACAAATTATATAATAAAGCGCATGGCCCATGGCAATTACATATGGCGTACATTGCCAAGATAAATAACGATTGAAGAATGAAAATTATGTAAAGAAGTTAAGCAAATAATTAAATTTCACATCGCCGCGGCTAGCAAATAGAAAAGAGTATTGAGCAAATGAAGGCTGAGGTTTAACTAACTTCTGTCATAGCTCGCAGTTAGCGAACTGCACTTTAAGCGGATGACGTAATTGCGTGGGCTGATTGCGCACGGGTATAATGAACAAATACAAAGATTTAACAACATACCTCTTGAGTCCCAAAACACAGTTGCCAGAACTTTCTCTGCTGACAGGCGAGTTTTGGCCTTGACCGACCACTTTTCCTCCATTCCACACTCGTCCTCTTGTTCTCCGGTGTGTAGTGGTGGACCCATATTTCGTCACAGGTCACAATTCAGTTCAAAAATGCATCTCCTTCCTCAAAGTGATTCAGAAGCCGCTGACTGATGTCTTTTTGAACATTTCTCTGCGCCTCAGTGAGAAGATGTGGGACCCACCTCTCTGAGATTTGCTGAATCCAAGCTCATCCGAAAGAATTGTGTGCACACTCCCAACATTATGCCCACCTCTGATGGAATTTTGGCAACTTGCAGCACGATCACCTTCCACAAGGTCACGAACAGCCGGAGTGTTGTCAGCATTGATGCTGGACGGCGGACGACGCTTGTGACTGGCGTTCTCCACTGCATCACGACCGCTTCATTTTTTTTTGGCCCAATCAAACAGTTGTGTTCTTGACCAAACAGTTGAGTAGCATCTCCAAACTGTGCGTGGATTCTGGTCAAAATCTTAGCTAATTTGATGCCTTCATTGGCGAGAGATCTGATAATTACCCGTTGCGCAACAGATGAAGGTACCTCATGCTCAGACATTGTGTTAACATGTTCTGCAGGTGTGGTTGGGCATTCCCTCACCTCCACACATCCCCACCTAACTACTTCAAGCACCCCACCTCACTCATTCCTCTTCCTTAGTCCACACACAAAAAATCCGGTTCATATTTGAATAACACTTAGCACATACGTAGTACTGCCAAGTCGTCGTACCTTTTACATGCATGTTGCCTGACTGTAAACTTTAATTGTTTTTAATTACATTTTAATTACATTTCACCTGAGGCATTGTTGACACTCTTCTCACTCCACTACATATTTTAACAAATTACGGCCTTCTTGAGTCACTGCCGCTGCCACTGCTGTCCGTACTACTTGGCATTAAGATTGTGACTGGTAGACGCTATGCTTGCACATCTCTCTCCCCGCTCCTGCACTATACAGGTTTTTTCCACTCTCTGGTGAGAAAAAGGCTGATGCAACCCTCTGAGCGTGTGAAACTGACTTTCCGGTACATACATTGGCCAAATAATTACGCACTTGACAGACCAATGACAACATGTCCCAAGCCAAAGTCACATATAAAATTCCATGCTCTCGCTCTCTGATGTTTCTCACACACGAAAATTGTTTTTCCATTGTGCTTCATGAGATGTACCATTACAGTATAAATGGAATATATACAGCAACCTTGATAATACCAGCTTGCTCATAACTTTAGACATGCCAAAGAATCAAGAAATCTACTTGAAGTTGTAAAGCAAGGAAATACAGTAATAATAGTAAACTTAATTATTCAGTAAGAGTTTAAACTCTACAAACAACATAAATTTAAGGATTAATAGCTAAATCAAAAAAGTATGTTTGTTCGAAATACAGTAATAAAATAGAGAAGTAGAGTACACAAAAATGAAATGAAACCAATACATATTGTGTTATTAATCAGTATTCGAAACCCATGTGTTGTTATATAATCGTTACCGGCAGCTAAAGATGTTAATGTGATAGCAGTAGAACTAACAGCGTATTAAAAAATTTTTCTTTTGTCAAATTGCTTATTATTCTCATCTCTCCATTTATAAAAATTGTTATTAATAATGAAAAGCTTCATCACTTCCCTAATATTATAGTTATTGTTGCTTTCATTGGTTCCATTTGCTTCAGCAATTTGGAAAAATACGTTTAATGCACCAGCTGTCTCATACCAAGAGATATTAGTTGAGATAGTGTTTTTATCACTTTCTCCCTCACTTACCAGTAAGATGCTTACCCTAGAGCGGCATTTTATGCCCCAAACCAAATACCAAATTTCTTCTATGGCTCTTGTATGGTTTTAATTATTTCTCTGTTTCTAAGAATCCCTTGTGAAGTTGAATTCTCAAAGTATTAAAAACATGGGCACTAATTCCTGGGGGCACTCCACTACTAGTTGTGCCCACTAGTAACAGTGAACTCGGTTTGATGTCTCACTGATTACACTGTTGGGTTTGGTGGCTTTCTACTGACAACTGACTTTGGCTTCCTTTATTATCATGCCATGTGCATATTGCTCAATGTCACTTTAGTGTGTGTCATTTTAATACTGCTATGTTTAATGTTGTGGTACTTCAGTGTTTGCATGTCTGGTACAAGTGTTAGAATACCAATCACACACACACACTTCATTATAAAATGACTGCCAATGTTTTGAATGCAGATAGATTATTCAAGGTCACTTTTCTGGTTCACAAATATTTTTAAATAGTCCCCACAAAAGAACAACCCAATATGCTCCATAAAAGTTCTGTTACACTTTAATGATAGTAGAAACACACATTGGTCTATAATTGATCTCTCTTTCCAGAATTACAGACTTGTAACATTAAGATATTTTCAGTAATAGAATGTGGTGCCTCATTTGTATGTATGTTTAAGTAAATAAGGAACTGATTTTATGTGTTTGTCATGTCTTTCTTTTCATAACAAATAACAGATTATACTGTCAAATAGACAAATTAAGCAATTGAGAGGTGATACAAGAAACTTGTATTTTTAATCAATGAATTTGTTTTCCCTTATCAGATTTGATGCAGAATTTCAACTGCTAACTGATGAATTACGTCAGGAGAGAGCAAACAAAGAAAGAGCAATGAGGGAACGAGAATTAGCATTGGGTGACAAGTATACAATGGAACAAAATCTTAGTGTAAGCTTTAGCTTAGTTAAACAATTTTCATTTACATAGTTATATACATATAAAGCAAAATATAGTCACCAGTAACCTGGTACAATGTCTTTGAGTGTTAACCCTTGCAACTTAGTCATATAAAGTCATATTATAAGTTGCAAGCATTCTTGTAATTTATTTTTATTGTAATTCCAGATAGGTCAAAACACTCTAAAACACAGAAAATCATTTGTTAAGAGAGTATGTTTCATTTAATTTTATACATAGAACCAAATATCTTGCTAATGAATCATATTGTGCAGTGTTAAACAATATGTAGTTAACAAGTTATTGCATGGCAGTTGTGGTTGTATGCGCCATAACAAAGGGCACTGAACACTGAAATGTAAGAAATTTAGAAGCCTATGAATATCAATTTATATATGTAACAATAGTTGTCATAGAAACTCAACATTTTGATTATCCAAATGAAATGTCAAAAAGATTTGAAATGGTGCTAACAATACAAGAAAAAGTTTTTATTGTTGAATATTATTTTCGCTCATAAAGAAATGGGTGAATGGACCTAGTTTGTTAGTGGTTGCCAGTAAATTTAGAGAAGAGTTTCAGAAGCCACCACCAACTAACAAGGATTTCTTTAAGAGTCGTTGGAAAATTTTGATGCACAGGAAGTGTTTTAACACAGCGCAGAGGCTGCACTGGTCATCCAGTTACCGTTACAACTAATGATAATCAAGGAAGGCTTTTACAACAGGTGTTAGAATCTCCAAAGACAAGTTTTCGCCAAACGTCTCTGAAAACGAATTTTAGTCAAATGTCTACCCGAAGAGTGTTTAAGAAAATCAGGGGTTTTGCCTATAAAATACAGACTGGACAACATTTGAATAATGGAGACAAGCATGATAGAGTTGTGTATTGTTCTTTAATGTAACAATGGTTTACGATGATCCAATATTCCTTTTGAATGTATGGTTTTCTGATAAATGCCACATTCACCTGAATGGATTTATCAATTGATAGACAGCTCGTTTCCTTGGTTTTCAATGGCCAGATGTTATCGTAGAAAACCCCCATCATAATGAGCGTGTAACAATTTGGTGTGCAGTGTCTGCTAATGGCATACTGGATCCTTATTTTGTGGAAGAGATCCTTATTTCTAACAGTAGAAATGCTGTTACTGTGAATCAGCTGCGATATAGAGAACAGATTCTAACACAGTTGCTGAGAGATCTTAGAAGTTTCTGATGCATGAGAAACATTCAGTTCAATACCCAGTGGTTCCAACAGGAGGAGGCTAGTTCCCACACAATGAGAACATGTCTTGATCTGCTTCATGAGAATTCTGCGGACTGCATAATCTCCCATGTTACACAGTTTCCATATCCTGCTCATTCATGTGATCTCACAATTGTTGATGCTTATGTTTGGGGAATGCAAAAAGAAACCATTTTTTGATAGAACCCACCAGCAACCATTGTCGTACTATGTGAAAGAATTGTAACAGGCTTCAGAAGAATGCAGCAGCCTCTTTTTACAAATATGGTTGACAAACTTCGTGAATGTTATGAGTGGTGTGTGGAAAATGCAATGACGAGCATTTTGAACATGTTTTATGTATCAGAAATGCTGAAAATTGACTTACTTCTACTTTAAGTTGTAGAAATTTTTGTAATTTTTATGTTTATGTTTTGGCGCATACTGAATTAGTAAGGTAATGTGATTGTATACTGATTTCAGGCTGTAAAACTGGAACTTGAGCTTAAAGAACAAAAAGTGGCTGCTTTGTCAAAGGAACTGGATGAATTGACATTTGGTGGTAACACAGAGGAAGATGTAGCACTACTAAAGAAAACAAAACACCAACTGGAGAGTAAGCTTAAGGACCAGGTAAATTTTATTCTATACCATTTTGCCTGATTGTAACATGACCCTCAGTTTGGGAAGCGTTCAATGTAGAAGTTGTCAGAAAAAAAACAAACATGAAATTTTCTTGTTATAATTGGTAACAAGAATTATCTGGAAATTACTTTGGTATTATTATCAGTCGCTGTATAATAACCTCTTCAAATTGTTTTTGAATTATTTATTTACTTTTTTTAGTCTCCCTAAATGATTTTGTCATTGTTTTCACATTGTTCAGTTTGTGTTTTGTAAGAATCCAGTAACAAATGTTAGCTTCTGACACAGCAATAACATGATTTAAGTCACAGTTGTATTTATCAGCATGGTTTACCATCTGTAGTGTAAAGTTTACATCACAGTCCTTATGGAAAGTGACCTGATATACTTCTTCCACATAATTGAACACTACATGACAGTTTAGCAGTATATTAAAATACTTTCACTATCAAACACATATAACCTTTACAGACAGAATGCACATAACACGCCCTCACACTTTTCTTGTGGTTCACATCTTATCTGTATTAACTGCAGTAGCATATTGTCAGATGTAAAACCCAGAAAAAATGGTTCTGTGTCATCTTATAGTCATACTTTTAACAGGTGATAAGAAAATATAATTTACCACAATTTTTGCTCTCATATTGGTGTGGCAAGTATGAACATTATAATCTTTACAGGTAACTGCTTACTTTTAATAATTACATTAAACAACATCTAATATGTGTATAGTCAAAAATAAAATCCAATTATAAATCACCCAAACATATCTCACAGTTGGAACAAGAAGACATAGGATTGCATATTTCATTTTAAACATTGTCTATGTTTATCCCAGAATCAAAGTGACAATATCTTAAAAACTCCAGACGTTAGTAGTCTCAACCCAAACTTGTAAATATATAAAAATATTAATGTGTAGAAAATGATATTACATAGAAGATTAAATACATTGTTGAATATTGTTCAGTCTGGATAACATTCTTCATACATATTGTGTTGTGGTCTCTAAGTTGCATATAACTAATTATAGTTAATATGTAGCGGGTCAATTTTTGGGTGTTTTATTTTAATCGTTTGGGGCAATTATATAATTTTATTCAGTTCATTTTCGGGCGGGTTTGGATAAAATATTACGAAATAAATGTATTATTGTGCAACGTATGTGTCAGTATAACAGTCAGTGTAACAGAACAGTGAAACAAAGCAATAAGACGCAGGTTGTTGTTGAGTAATGCGGTGAAGAATTTGCCACCTTAAAAATTCGCAGAACTCTGTAAATGTGTGTCAACGCTCAAGCGCAACTACACCTGCACGCGCTCAAAGGACGCTCTAACTAAAAACTCAAGATGGCCAGAGCGTAAAAATATTCGTCGTCTTCTCTAAGACCTCCCGGAAGTCGCATTAAACTCCGCCTACTGTTGGTGACATCAGCATAGCCAAGTCCAATATCGGCCGCTGGTCACACAAATATATCAGCTCCATTCCATATATAAAATGGTTACACAACAGCATATGAGCAATGAACGACGACGCAAAGCGGGCGGCAGTGACCAACAGCTTCCCTCCAAAGAAAGCAAGCTGTACCTGTTACGTTCTCGGTGACGGCCCAGTCGACTAACTACCCACGCCATGCGTGGCTGATATCAGTTTTGTGCCCGGGCAAAATTTCCGTATTTCTTCTTAAGTCGGCTGACTAAATAACTATGTGAGTTTAAAAAAACATATACAACAGTGCCTGTAGTGACGATGAATACCTATTGATCGTGATTAAATGCTACACGCTTGAAAAAAGCCGGAGAATGAAAGACTTTGTTAAACGCAAAACATGGTCGGGCAATACGACGCAACACATGTAATGTTACATATTAACGAATTATAGCGCTAATTTTACATAACAAGGGGTGTTTTTATGAGTTTTTATATGAGGGGTTTTTAGAATGTGAGTAGCGCGTGTGCAGGCTGGGCTATTTTAATGTAAGTAAATAATAGAAGTTAAGCATAGTACGTAAGTTATAGTAGTTACACAATTTTTAAAAACCAGGTAAACCCATAAAAATGAAATTGGAAATTGTATAAATGGAAGAATAATAGATTCAATATTTCTGGTTAATAAACAAAAACATAATTTCTCTTCCAAAAAATTGAGAGTTAGTTTCTTTCAAAACCTTAGTTCGTTTTATGTGCTGTCACAGTTCGTCGAACGAAATGGGTGTACCTCCACTACTCGATCCGGCCAGATCAATGATAAAAGGTAAGTGTGAAGTTGAATTTGAGTAAAATATAAATATTATTAAATTACAAGAGTTACAATTGGTGCCGTGACCAGGATGTAATATAACAAAAAAAAAGTTATTACAACGGCCTACATGCGACAGTACATTGAACGGAATACGGTGGAGAAAGTAAATTGATGTTGTAATATCAGTTTTGAAAAAAGACTAATCATTGGTAGTTGTTACGTAAGACAAAATAGATAAAGTAAAAATGTCCGAGAATACAGAAAAAAGTAGTATAGTAAATTCAATTATGAGTGAAAGTGGCCTTGAGTCGCAATCGCTTGATGAAAGTGGTATGTTGAGGGGGGAGACGGGTACTGTTGCAGAAACAGTTATCGGCAGTAATGTAATAGTTCATTCCACTCCGATTGCGTCTCAACCACAAGCAAGCGAAACAGATGCTGATTCGGGGATCCAGTTGACCCCCGTTTCAATTAATAAAAGTAAACAATCAGAGGAACTAGATATAATGAGTTTTTTACGAAAAATGGACAACAAATTAAATAAGCGTCTTGATAGAAATGACGAGAAACTTGAGATTTTAAGTAACGAATTCAAAGAACAGAAAATAAAATGCGAACAGCAGAATATTAAAAATGATATTATTTTTAATGAAATTAAAGACCAGAATGTTCAATTCCAGCAAAATATGAATATAAAATTTGACGAGTTGATAAATAATATACAAGACAAGAATGTATGTCTTGAAAATGCCAATGAAATGACAAGAAATAGTCTGAATAAAGTAGAATCAAGTACGAGTAATACAAACGAAAGTTGTAATGACAATGTTGTATTAGGTAATGAATTAATAAATAATAATGATGTTGATAATAATGTCATTGAAAATATAATATCTGAGAGTACTAATGAAGTTGTAGAATGTGATTATGAAATGTTAATGTGTGTTAAGGAGTTAGAGAGAGAGTGGAGAGAGAGTTATATTACAGGTATGAAACAGGGGGTAAATTGTTTACGAGGTAGAATGGGGGGTGAAGGAAGACCTTCACGTATATATTGTGTAGACAAGTGTGCTACAAATAAGTTTTTTGTTTTTCCTGGAGAAGTCAGGAAAGATTTAATTGAATTTATACCCTCTGTCTGTAATACTTTTGAGAGTGTGATTTGGGGTTATGATGAGAGAGATATAGGGGGAGAATTGTATGTTTGTAAAGAAACAGAAATATATAATTTAAATAGAAAGTATGATGAAGGGAAGGAAAGTTTAGAAATATATGTGAATGATAACGATGACAATGATTTAATAAAAATGATTAACCCAATAGTTAATGAATTTAATGATGGAGACTTGACAAAAATACCTAACGTAGACTGGTTTAATGAGTATTTGAATAAGCTGATTGAAGTTAGTTTTTCTGGTTACAACACACAAAACAGTCATTTGTGTGCTGATAAAATTGAACGATGTTATGTAGAACCAAGGTTGATTTGGAACGATGGAGGTTAAACTATTAAAACAATAAAAGACAGTATAAATATTTTGTTTTAATGGTTCTGACATGGCAAATCTGGACAAATGAAGTGCGGAAAAAACTGAACAATAAATAACAAGAGATTGTAAATAAAATATAGTGAATTCATATGTGTGTATGTAAGATGATTGTTGTGATAATAATATTGAAATATTTACGAGCAAATAAATATCAGAATTAATTTTGAAAACAGTAAGTGACTAATGGTGATTGTTTCGATAACTATATAATTTATATTGTCAGTCATTAATTAAATTAAACCAATTTGATATGCTTAAATATTTTGATTGCTTATTTAAATGTTAATTAATAAATTTTTTAATGACTTTATTTTATTTTACGAGATGGAAAGGCGGCAATGAATGACGAATTGTTTAATTTAAATTGATTTTGTGTAAAATGTTTCAGAGATGGTAGTGATTACGTTTTGTGTGTATATCGTGTTAAATGGAGTGTAAGTATGAAAATTTTATAATCATGTATAATAATAAAAAAATGTTTACAGGTGTGATTGAGGTGTTAATGCAATAGTGAAATTTTAATGCAATCATTGTGTTGAATAAATATGATAATTAAAAATTTTTAATAATAAATTTTGAAAATTTCAAGAAAGTTAAACGGTAAAAGGTTATGAATGGGTTAAATGATTGTTGATGCTAATATTATATGATAATGTATACAAAAAATTTTAATTAGTTTTCAATTGTAATTAGTTATTAAGTGGCTATTGTGGGGGTGGCCTGTGCTCTCACAAGTAGCGAAAAGTGTTGGGGGTAGCAGTGAGTGTTACCTCCATCGGAGGCCAAACTGGCGATAAATGTGCGGCACACCTTATCCGTGTAAAGTAAAAAATTTTACACACATTACTAAATAACGTGTCGCACATAATGAGATTGATATGAAACAGGCAGTGAAATGAAAGTTCAGATTTCCTCGACTTTTCGGGCGGTTACTGCCTTACCAGCACTAACCGTGGTTTTGGCTAGCGGTCAGCTATGGTCATACCAAGTCCCTTGACCATAGCTGACTTGAAATTGGTATATATTTGAAATTTAATGGGGGGACAATTAGAGGAAATCTCCGGTACTATGGAACAGCGGCTGCCACTCTGTTCGAGGAGGAACAGTAGAGCCAGGTGGCAGATCCGTTTTAAGGGTGTATGATTATAGAACAAGAACATGTTGATGTTCACCAATTTAAACTTAACAGCGGAAGCAGGGACACGGAGGGGTAAAAACCTGCTCCAAAATATACCGTCTCTGTGGAAGCGAATGGGCGCCACAGTCCAACATAATCTGAAATAGTGTGTGTGGCTGGGAGGTGACGCAAAGGAGTCACGAATTTAAAGTTTATGACATAAAAGTTTTGCTTATTCAAAGTTAATTCAATCAAAAATGCTTGTGCTCTGTCCACATAATTATATGCTCAGACTCGTAATATAAGATTCATACTATAATTTTAAAGGTATCATTTTATTGTTGTGTGTTAGATATAAGATGTATTTTATTATGTGTGTATGTTTTTTCCTAAGCCAATAATTAAATCATCTGGCAGGTTAACATAAATAACCAGAATCAGAGAAATGGGAAACAATGAGGTGAGAAGGGAGAATAAATAAAAATAAATATGTATATTCCATGTAATTTGTTCAATTTTAAGATGTATTTTCATTGTGTTAGGAGGATCAGCTGATCAGCAATAACGTCACTGGTATATTGGTTTGTAAATGTTACAAGTAATTAATGTTTAACGTATTACAGATATTTTGAAGTAAAGATAAAAAGAATATGAGAAATAAAATAACAATAATTTATGCAAATTAATAAAAGATAATTGATGGGTGATAAATGTTTTATGGGACATGTAGACCTGTCCGAATTGAATTAAAAGTTGAATTTGAAATGATAGAGATGAATATGATGTAAGGTTGTTTTTGAGTTAATGTAATATAACAGAGTTTTGTGAAGTATTGATATTGACACAGGGGTAATGGAGACTTTATGTAGATTTTGAGTGACATATTGTTGTTTTTATAGTTAATGAGGTTATTTTGTGTATTTGTAGTAATGTAATGAGATTGAGATTTTTGGGGATGGCAATTTTGTATTAGGGGTAGTGTATTTGGGGAGTCCACAACAAGGGTTGGGACGGGAAAGGGATAGATTTTAATGGGGAAGGGGCCGCCTTAGGTAGAATCCGGGCCGCCAAATAAGGGAATTGAGTTTTTTGGGTAGGGGAAACACGTATCCTATATACAAAGGGTTAGAGAGTATTTTATATGTAGAGAAGGTGGCGTTTTGTGTTAAATGGTAAGTTGGGGTTTAGAGTGTCTTGATTAGTAGATATTTTGGTAGAGATGGGTGTCAGGGGAGTTGAAGTTGATTAATATTAGAGCCATAGGGAGAGGTAAAGATTATATATGTATACAGATCTAGTAATACAGTAAATGAGAATGAATAATTTACATCACCCACAGTAGATTAACGTAAGATTGTTAAGCAACAAGAGAGATTCATGATAAAGAATATACAATTGTTTATTTTTTTTCACCAGTGACAGAATTTTGATAAAATTTGAAAATAATGTAAAATTAAGAATTGGTTGTTTTAAATAATTTAAATAGCAAGTTGATGATCATTATATTAATATTTTGTTTGTTTTAAATATTTTGTTTTATTATGTTTGTATTTCAAGTTAGGATATTACAAATGTTCAATGTGTTTTCAGAACTTATATATAACATATGTAGGTCAAGGGTTTTGGACTTGACCTAGTTTCGATCAGCTGATGAGGTCATACACCTACTAAGCTTGTATAGTAGGAGGCCAATTTTAATTTGGTTGTTTAATTAATTCAAACCAATATTTGAATAATTTTAATAAGTATGTTATTGAATAAATAAATTTAATAAAATTTTTTAATGAATAAATTTAAATTTCATCCTGCCAGCGAATGAATATTTTAGATAATGATTCTTTTATTATGTGTGCATTAACCATGTTTATTTTATTGTATTGTATGGTATTGGTAGACTATAAATGGTTCTCATGTTAGAGTAAGGATGTGTTTAGCTTAGTAGAAATGTCTAGGTTAAGTCATGTGAAACAAAAATTTAGAAAAACCAGGAAGAGAATTTTTTTGATAAAAGATTATTTTTTTTGAAATTTGAATTTTTTAAATTTTTGATAAATTTTAAAAGAAAGTTTTATTTTAATGTGTTATGGTAATATGTAATATAAGTGTGTGTGAGCCCAGTATCTGCTAAAAACAGCCCAGCTTGCAAAAAGGGGAACCACATCGGCGGAGGAGCTGAAATAATTTTAGCCAGGGATTGAGGATTTTGGGGGTAGCATGTTAAAAGGCGAGGTGCGCTGTGGTGCGAGTCTGCTCGATTTCTCGGTGTTGGGATCTCTTACGGAGAAGTCCAGTGATCTCGTTCAGATGAGTCCATGGTCGCTGAGCCAGGGGGGTCGTGTATCCATGAGATTAAGAACCAGGGGGTTATTGGCGCCAGTTCCTCACCGGTCCTCTTCGGGGTTATCGATGAGATTTCTTCTGTCATGAACAGCAGAATTCTCATCGAGGGGGTATTGTAGCGGGTCAATTTTTGGGTGTTTTATTTTAATCGTTTGGGGCAATTATATAATTTTATTCAGTTCATTTTCGGGCGGGTTTGGATAAAATATTACGAAATAAATGTATTATTGTGCAACGTATGTGTCAGTATAACAGTCAGTGTAACAGAACAGTGAAACAAAGCAATAAGACGCAGGTTGTTGTTGAGTAATGCGGTGAAGAATTTGCCACCTTAAAAATTCGCAGAACTCTGTAAATGTGTGTCAACGCTCAAGCGCAACTACACCTGCACGCGCTCAAAGGACGCTCTAACTAAAAACTCAAGATGGCCAGAGCGTAAAAATATTCGTCGTCTTCTCTAAGACCTCCCGGAAGTCGCATTAAACTCCGCCTACTGTTGGTGACATCAGCATAGCCAAGTCCAATATCGGCCGCTGGTCACACAAATATATCAGCTCCATTCCATATATAAAATGGTTACACAACAGCATATGAGCAATGAACGACGACGCAAAGCGGGCGGCAGTGACCAACAGCTTCCCTCCAAAGAAAGCAAGCTGTACCTGTTACGTTCTCGGTGACGGCCCAGTCGACTAACTACCCACGCCATGCGTGGCTGATATCAGTTTTGTGCCCGGGCAAAATTTCCGTATTTCTTCTTAAGTCGGCCGACTAAATAACTATGTGAGTTTAAAAAAACATATACAACAGTGCCTGTAGTGACGATGAATACCTATTGATCGTGATTAAATGCTACACGCTTGAAAAAAGCCGGAGAATGAAAGACTTTGTTAAACGCAAAACGTGGTCGGGCAATACGACGCAACACATGTAATGTTACATATTAACGAATTATAGCGCTAATTTTACATAACAAGGGGGTGTTTTTATGAGTTTTTATATGAGGGGTTTTTAGAATGTGAGTAGCGCGTGTGCAGGCTGGGCTATTTTAATGTAAGTAAATAATAGAAGTTAAGCATAGTACGTAAGTTATAGTAGTTACACAATTTTTAAAAACCAGGTAAACCCATAAAAATGAAATTGGAAATTGTATAAATGGAAGAATAATAGATTCAATATTTCTGGTTAATAAACAAAAACATAATTTCTCTTCCAAAAAATTGAGAGTTAGTTTCTTTCAAAACCTTAGTTCGTTTTATGTGCTGTCACAGTTCGTCGAACGAAATGGGTGTACCTCCACTACTCGATCCGGCCAGATCAATGATAAAAGGTAAGTGTGAAGTTGAATTTGAGTAAAATATAAATATTATTAAATTACAAGAGTTACAAATATTACCTTGTGTATCCGGGTACACTGGTGCTCCTCCTTGCAACTTCAATGTTTTTTTAAAAACTACGCGTTTCGGGACTCATGGTCCCATCACTCATGGTAAAAAACAAGAATCACTCACATGAAGTACGTCAACTTAATAAAATACAAATAAAAAGTTTCACTCGCACATCATTCCAGAACACAAAGTCATAGTACCGCGTGTATACAATTACACCACTACACGATGCGCATCGTATCGGAACTCGCAAGCGACTAACCGTTACGCGTTGCACTATATCTACCTTTATCTATGTGTTGTTCCAACACGCGTATGGCCGTGTCATACAGTCACGGTTAGTCGCTTGCGAGAAACCTATTTGATCGGTTACTGTCTGGTGCAATCACCTTCTACATGAGAGAATTTTGAAAATCTACATTGTAATTATTAATAACAACATTATATCTTAACTAAATCGATACAAATATTATATAAAAATTATATAATTATTATAAATCAGTACTCTCTCTCTCTCTCTCTCTCTCTCTCTCTCTCTCTCTCTCTCTCTCTCTCTCTCTCTCTCTCTCTCTCTCTCTCTCTCTCCTCTCACCCTATCTCCCTCTCTCCCTCCCTCCCTCCTTTGCCTTTAAACTCTCTTTATACCCCTTTATACCCCCCTTCTCTCTTATGTACTCTAATTCTTTTGCATAAACACTCTGACCCTTCCGATTATTGTTTATTATATTGTATTTTCATAATTTCCCTTGCTGCTTACTTAACTGTTGTTAATTTCCATCGATTGTGTCGTAGTTCCACAATGTGCTTTCTCTTGCGCACAACACAAGGTCGATACTACGCACTATGTTTAGTTTACTTTTTTGTTACACTTTTGTTTTCTTATAAAGTTTGTCCGAAAAATAAAAACTTGTAATGGTAAGTAACTTATAGAACTTCACTGAGGTATTATAGTACTTGATGATACTGATAGTATAGGCCTACATGTTTACGCCCGCAGGCATAAACACACATTGGCATCGTAACCACGACTTGGCCTGACGCTTGGTTGGACGCCTCTCTCCGCATTCCCGCGCTAACCAGTTTAGCCTGCTTTCCTGTGAGAAAATCGTCCAGTTGGCTGACGCAAGTATCCATGTGCATGTGAAAATGACTGTTAAGCACGTACAGCTGCCGAATATTTGTGCCGCGACAAGACTTCTCAAACCAAAAGTTTCGTACAAAACATTCCATTCTCTTGCTTTCTGATGTCTCTCACACACAAAAATATATTTTATCATTACATTGAAAATGTGTTTTTACGTCGCTTCAGGAAATGTACCATTACAGGACTTTCTTCACTTTCTTGTCCTGTGAAGAACCAGCGATGGACATTGACTGGGACGGCAGTGGGCTCTATATACAGATCCCGAAAGAAGATAGGATGACTGCAGTATGCACAAACAGTGGGCACAGCCACTGAACATCAGCGTGGCTTGGGCGGAACATACAACACAGTTAGCGTTCTCGCCACACAGCCCTTCTAAGGGTCACAAAAAATGAAGAGGTGTACGATTGGCGCCCAACATGGGCAGCGATCATTGTGTGGCTGCCTGATACGGCCACGCCAGCGAGCTACCAGCCGGCCCACAAACCAACATGGCACCCAACAGCTGTACCCATTTGTCCTGTGATGTGGGTCCTCATATTTTACAGGAAACTTGCTTTATATAACTATAAGGTAGTATTACTCATGGAAAAAAATGTTAACTCCATGACCTTCCTTGGCAGTACTGGCATATGATTATGACAGTTTAACTGAAATTCCTCATTATTTCGTACTGATTGTAAATTTGTTGCTTCATCTTGTTTTACATATACAGAAGGAAGAACTTCATGTTAAAGAAATTGTAGTTTAGTCTCTTGAGAAATACCAATTACGAATTTTTCATGAATTATATTTGGTGAAAACCTTAGTTGTTTTTCTACATTCTGGTCTTCACATCTTCAGATTTCCTGCAATCTCAGTAAAGACAGGAAAAGTCTGTCTTATCTGTTATAGGAGTACTGACATCCAGCGTCATGTAATCTTGCACAAGTATCATAAGCTCATTAGTTTGTGGTGAGACCTGGTAAATGTTTCATTCACTTGTATATTCCTCAGCCCTGCCATTGTAGACATATTAGTTATCTCATCAGGCTGTCCAATATCAGTAACAAAGTCTCGTTAAACAAAAATGGTACATTTACAGTAAGTGTACATATTTGTAAATAGGGTAGAGACTTTACGTTATTATATATTTCTCTCTGTGTCTCTGAAAGCAGTTATCCAATGTTTTTAGGAAGAAGAGCTTGATGACTTAGCAGGACAAGTACAGTTGTTAGAACAAGCCAAGTTACGCCTGGAAATGAGTATTGAACAAATGAGAAAGGAAAATAGAAGAGAGTTGTCACAGCGTGATGAAGAATTGGAAGAAGTTCGTTGTAATGCACAAAAGAAAGTGAAAGGTTAGTAGGAAGTAATATTTTAGTTAACTGTCATTGTTACAAATATGCATGGTCAATTATATTAATGACACACCAAAAAAATTCTATCTTCAACACTTTGTTACTGAACCCTTAAAATAGCAACAGCCCTTCATCAGGCCAGGTTATTTTAAGCATACAGCATTTATTAAATTAAAAAATGTAGTATGTAATGTTTAATAATTACACTTTTGTAATTTTCTATTCAAATAATTCAAAACATGGTTCTTAATACAATGGAATTTTATTGGTATTGGTATCAGCACATTTGATAACTCATTTTCAAGAAATAAGTTTTGATGATAAAAATAAAGAAAAAATACATTATAAAATTAGGGAAAACAAACTACAATCAGACAAAATAACTTTGTATTGAGTATCTGTACAATTATATGCACTTTCCAAAAATTTGTGTTGTCCATAATCAGGATCATTGTCACTCATTTTCACCCCATTTTGTCTCAGTTTCTTTATAGATTTCGTCCATTGTTGAGAACCAATTGTGCAACACTTTGGCATGCAAAAGACATGTAACCAACTAATACAACTAATTTAACACATGCTAAGTTTTTTTGTCATCTGTTGCTATAAAAGTGAAAACATACAATCTAGCAGACAATTTGGTTACTATAATCTGTTTTTGTTTAAAAAATACTGCAGGCTATATTTACACACACACACATATACACACACACACACACACACACACACACACACACACACACACACACACTTTATAAAAACGACAGTGCAGGATGTCAGTTGACTTCCATTGGCGTCATAGGGTTAATAGTATTTATAAAAGAGAGGTTACTTGCAACCACTATTAGATTGATGATTATTATACTAAATACATAATAGCCAAGCTAATAAGTAGTTGTTATCAATAGGTACTGACTTTATAGAGTTACTATATTGACTTGATCATTGGTTGCCTAAAAAGCCTAAAAAGTACCCATAATAACACTTTTGCTCTACAAAAAATCATGGCTGTTGTGATGGCGTGATTCTCGTTCTTTTGCAAAATTGAAAACATCATTCGTCTTGTGAATAGTTGTATTATTTACAGAAATTAATATTTTGTCGTGTTGTATGTGTTTGCAAGGAAATATTTTGTGAACAGTGGATATACAGGCATTCCTTGGTTCTGTATTATCAGAAGGGAAAGCAGTGAATAGAGGTCTTTCAAGGGTACAAGGGATCTATTGGAGGGACAGGGTGACAAGTAAGCAAGAATATTGAAAGCTTTTGCCAAGAAAACAAACACATGGGTGGCTGTTTACTGAGCATAATATGTATTCGATATTAATAAAAGGGCAAATGGAGAAGAGGCATTATAGGGAATAGTCAAGGAAGAAAATTTTGTAGTATGCAAAATTTATTGAATCAGCCTGTATCAAAATATTGTTACGACGGTCTACTTGATCATCGTATGGTACAGTGGAAAACAAAATACAAGACACCAATTAAGTCACTAATTGCCAGCTTTAATTATCACGATTAAACAGCTTGTAATCAACAAGATGGTCTGTTACAACAAATCAAATAAACCAAATATACTGTTACTCACCGTCTATGGCCTTTCTGTGATGTTATTTCGTTGTTTACATGTTTCGAGGCACTTGCCTCATCATCAGAACTTTATAAAAACTAATGTATGTCATCAATGATGACATGTGTCAAAATACTAAAACACAATACGGCATTAAATTATGTACAGAACTTGCTTTAAAAATGAGCACGTCAATGTTAGGTGTGCCTTGCAAGACAACACGCGCCGTACTGACGAAATCTAAGTTTTATCTTGACCATATCGCATAGCGGTATCGTACAGTATATTTGATTTATATTGTAATTGGTCGTTCAACACGTGTGGCTTGGTACTGGCGTTGTTATATGCTTTATAAATCTCATATTCTTCAAGGGCGTTCAAATAACACCCTTTATTGCAGAAATGAAGGGGTATTAGATTCGAGCTAAAATCCGTGTAACTGTGATTGTTGTCTATAAGGTGCCTGGCGAAATTTGACTTGATGTTGTCAAAGTTGTAAACTCGTGTAGGGGGTCTATGTTCAGAAAATCTTTTCAAAAAACCTCGACCCGTCTGGCCCACATAAAAAACCTCACAGTCATTGCAGACTAGCTTATGTGGGCCAGACGGGTCGAGGTTTTTTGAAAAGATTTTCTGAACATAGACCCCCTACACGAGTTTACAACTTTGACAACATCAAGTCAAATTTCACCAGGCACCTTATAGACAACAATCACAGTTACACGTATTTTAGCTCGAATCTAATACCCCTTCATTTCTGCAATAAAGGGCGTTATTTGAACGCCCTTGAAGAATATGAGATTTATAAAGCATATAACGACGCCAGTACCAAGCCACACATGTTGAACGACCAATTACAATATAAATCAAATATACTGTACGATACCGCTATGCGATATGGTCAAGATAAAACTTAGATTTCATCAGTACGGCGCGTGTTGTCTTGCAAGGCACACCTAACAGTGACATGCTCATTTTTAAAGCAAGTTCTGTACATAGTTTAATGCCGTATTGTGTTTTAGTATTTTGACACATGTTATCATTGATGACATACATTAGTTTTTATAAAGTTCTGATGATGAGGCAAGTGCCTCGAAACATGTAAACAATGAAATAACATCACGGAAAGGCCATAGACGGTGAGTAACAGTATATTTGGTTAACAAACACGTGGCTTGGGGCTACAATAGGAGTTATTCCATTTAAATCAAAATCAAATAAAAATTGTTCACACACAATAACGTCAACTAACATAAGACACAATTGTATTACAATTATCCCGCACAATTAGAAAACACATAACACTTCCCCACAATACTTCGAACCGCACTGGTATAAATTGCAACTCAAACTGAACCAAGCCCCGCTGAAGTCTTTTGTATTTATACCTCGCTGAGATTCCAGCATATTCCATAATATCTGTGTACTAGAAAACACTAGAACGTAATTGTTGCGGCCTTGAACACAGCGTGCGTGGACCGGTATGATCTGGAAAAGTCTCATTGCAGACACATGACAGGTGTCATGTAATTGTCTTTCATCTCAAAGTAGCAGCAATACGTACATGTGCACACATTACAACTGGACCCTGCTGGAATAGCTGAGAAATGCGTAGCATGTTCTATAATGTTGTAACACTGCCCCCTCCATAAACCTGTTCGTCCTGAACTGGCAAACCATCTCTGAAGTAATACTTGCCCTGGTGATCTACATAGCTGGTCTACTTGTGAAAGATAATTCTCCAGCTCTTTGAATTCAGTCTCATGTGAGCCGAACATCAAGTTTCCAGGAATATGTGCCTTCCGCTCAACCACTAGTTTTGCAGGAATCACTCCCGTTGCGTCATGTACTGATGACCTATATGCCGTTAGCTGGTCCAAGTCTGATTGGTTCTCGTCAACAACCTCTTGTGTGACTTCATCTTCAGCAATGTTTCCCCCGGGTTCTTCCATTAACTCAGGAACAAGCAAGAGTCGTGTCTCAACACCCATAGTTGGCTTTCCAATCACTTCTTTTGTCGTTACACTTAATTATACTTCCTCTACTAGTTCTTCCCCCATTTCCACTTGCATTAGGAAGGGTTCCTATTGACTAGACCTGTTGACTTTTTCTTCGGCCAATGCCACTTGCTTAATCGAATGGTTGGTAGACCCTGTCATTTTAGCCATGCAAAGCTTTGTCTTCTCTTGGCCAACCCTCAGGACATTCTCATAAGTCCACAACGAATCCGTAGGCATTCATAATGTCCGTACCAAGAATCACTTCATTGACAATGTCTGCAATGAGCATTTTGTGGCTAATCTCGAAAAGACGCAGGCATATACGTACGTCTACCTTTCCTAGCACCTTGACTTCCAGTCACAGTCTGTATTGTACAAGAGTTAATTTGAGGCTACCTGTTTCTGACTAAGTCGGGGTGCACAATGGACACCGTTGTGCCTGTGTCAACTTTAAATGATGTTGGTGTACCTTCCGCAAATCCATTAACGATCAAGTTTCCACTGGTCTTATGTAACATTGGAAATTCTGTGCTGTTCTGGGGCTTTACTTCTCCAATTGATGCGATCACTCTCTTCTCTCGGTATTTTCTTCTCCCAACAGTCTACCTTTAGATGATCCCGTTTTCCACGGTTGTAACACTTTGGTCTTCTGTCTTTTCCCATTGTTCAAATCGTTGAGGCGCTCTTGAACTTCTGAATTGTTTGTCCAACAAGATTGTTTTTCTGCACCCATCGTATTGGCAATGTGATACTGGGATCTTCTGACTACGATGTGATGGCATAAACCCGTTAATGTAGCGGGATGCTGACTGGGCAGCTTCAAACTGTAGGGCTTGAACTCTAGGGCTTCTAAGCTATTTTGGTGTCTTGCCATTCGTAACACTTGCTGAAGTTCACAATCTCCGATGCCATCAATAAATGTCTGCACAACAAACCTCATTCGAAAATCTTCTGGTCCTTCAGGATAGGCCAGTCTAATCAGTCTGTCGATACTTGTCTCAAACTCTTGAAGTTTCTCCCCGGAACATTGTCGTCATGTTCTTAACTGAGCGTAGTAGACATATTACAAATGTTTATCACCGTACCGTAATTCTAGAGCTTTAATCAGTTCGTCATAGATGTTCTGGCTTTCAGGTGGCACTTTCTGTAGTAGTTCTGCCGCAGGTCCTTTTAGTGCGAGAACAAGTGAAACTGCCTTGTCTTTCTCTGCCCAATTATTTGTGCATGCAGCAGCTTCAAATTGGCGAAGGTACATTGCCCAGTGTGTGGTTCCATCAAAGGTTGGAGCCTTGACATGAACTGTCCCAACTGCAGGCAAAGTGACTTTCTCTATTGTCTTTTCTGTCTTTATCATTGGTACAGTCTGTTCAGATATTTTATTTGGTTGTATCTACATGAACTGCTCAACTTCACTTTTAATTTGTTCTCTTGTGTTTGCCATTGAGTTTTCATCTGCAGATATTTTATTTGACACTGATTCTTCTATGACAGATATTTTTGTAGACATTGATTCTTCAATACTTGAGACAGATTTTTCTACTTCAGCGTACTGTAATTCTACTTCAGATTTTAATGTCATTGATTCTTGTGCCTCTGATATTTTAGTAACTTGTTTATTAAGCTCACCTTGTAGGAGACCCAAATCTGTAGCGGTTTGTTCTTGTGTCTGCTTTTGCTCCTGTATTAACTCATTGATGTATTCTGTTTCACGCTTCCATTCCTCTGCCTGTCGCCCTTCTGACTCGAGCATCAGTACTTTCTGACGTTCTTGTGTTTCCAGTATTATTGCATCTGTCGTTCTTCTGTTTGTAGTAGAAGCTCTTGTAAAGCTTCCATCATCTGACTGGCGTCCATTGTTTACAATTAATTACAGATTACAGATATACTAGTCTTGTTCAAGTATCCACTGTTTCCACTGTTAACAGTTCTGTCGCACTTCTGGCCAACCGTTATGATGGTGTACTTGATTGTCGTATGGTACAGTGGAAAACAAATTACAAGACACCAATTAAGTCGCTAATCACCAGTTTTTATTATCACAATTAAACAGTTTGTAATCAACAAGATAATCTGTTACAACAAATCAAATAAAAATTGTTCACACGCAATAATAACGTCAACTAATGTAAAACACAATTGTATTACAATTGTCTCGCGCAATTATAAAACACATAACACTTCACCACAATACTTCGAACCGCACTGGTATAAATCACAACTCAAACTGAACCAAGCGCCGCTGAAGTCTTGTATTTATACCCCGCTGAGATTCCAGCATATTCCATAATATGCGTGTACTAGAGAACACTAGAACATAATTGATTGTGGCCTTGAACACAGCGCGCACAGACCGGTATGATCTGGAAAAGCCTCATTGCGGACGCATGACAGGTGTACATTTTGTAGTATATTTTCATAACGTTCTCCTCAGATATTTAATACCTTGCTTCTAATTAATGAAATTAATTTCATGAATTTTGTCACACAGTCTGTGCACAATCTTCAGGTTTTGTAAAACTCGTTTAACAGTTTGAGTGCCAACTTCATAATCCATAATCTGTCTTCCGTGACAGGCAGTTTTTAAAGCCTATTTAAATACTGACAAATATTTAGTAACATTTCGTACTGAAACAATTATACCATAGATTTTCTGTACATACCCCTTTTGAATATACTCTTACATTTAAGTTGTAATATACCCAATAAAGTCAATACATTTTCAGTAATGTAGAGAAACAATTTTTTGAAATTGTATTACTTTAACTAGAGCCTCCAGGTGGTCTAGTGGCTAACGCGGGCGATTGATGCGCTCGTGGTCCCGGGTTCAATTCCCGGCGGAGGCTCCATACGGCGTGCACTCAGCATCGTGAGGCAAACTGGGTAGGTGCTGAGATAACAGCGCCGCCTCCTGGCTGTGAATACCGCAACTAGCGGCTGGTGGCGCATATTACTAGCCATACACCGTCACACTAACACAAAAAGCTGCACGGTACGCCTTGGTCCTTAACAGACTGTGGAGCGGAGGTTTATTTTTATTTTATTACTTTACCTACAACAAACACATCATACCATTGTGTATATGCAGTTATTGTTTTTCAACTCATATATTGTATTTAGTAAAAAAGTTACATGAACGTTTATTAAAATTATAGGTTATAAAGTGGTTAGTATGATGAAGTTTGAAAGATGGATGAACATCACACTGTGAAAGTTCCTGCCAGCTTTGCCAGTAGCAGTTGTTGGTCTCTCTGTACATCTATTGGATCTTATATTCAGAGAAATATTGCTGGATGAGACCCCTTCTGTATTTGAACAAACAGCTGTAGTATATTCAATACCTTCTAGCACTGACTGTTTTTTTGTCATTAATTGAGGTTACAGACAGGTCTTCCCCTTTGATGTCTTCATAGAGAAGAACACGTGCGTTTACAACAGACATCATTGTAAGGTGAAGAGCTCACTTTCGCACAGTTGCGTGTGACAACTGTAGTCCTGTGCAACCAACAGTTTTGTATTTTTTGACGTCTTCTGCTTGCATAAGTTGTCATCTCTGTAGAAATACATTTTCTTTAGGTAGAATATTTGCTGGCCTCTCTTCAACAAAGTCTACATCATTTGAAGAGGAGTATGTTTTCTATTTTTTTAAGTTGTCCCAAATAATCCAGTATTTCTGAAGCTTCAACAGTTGTAAAAAAATCCTTGTCTAGCCTTCCAGCTACTGTAACAAATGTAAAGAACCCCAAACGCACTGTTGTGTTTTGATGTATCCCTGTTTTTATATACTTCAGAATTGCAAATATATCCAGCTTGTGAATCAACTACCATAAATATTATGAACGGTATTTTTTAGATTTCTGGAGCACATAAATTTTTATCGCAATTTCTCCATTGAAAGGACAAAGTGCATCAGTCAATCATTACAGCCTCAGATGCCTAAAATGATGTTTTTAATCTTTGCACAGCTTTCTCAAGTAAAGGCTAAACTTTATTTAGAGCATTATAATCATTGACCACATTCTGTGTAGCGGACTGAATGACTGAATTGTCATTTAGATAAAACTCTGAAAAGATCAAGTGAAATCACATTTGATCACAGGAGTATTTGTCCAGTGAAGCTTTATATCAGGTCTTGAACTCACTGATATGTGCAGTAATATAGCTAAAAATATAATTTCATGTAATGTGACTGTTGTCCACTTTGAAAGAAATGAATTTAGTGTCAACTTGTTTTGTGATCTTAGTTTTGCAAGTTTTGTTCTAGCATATAAGTTCATATGTTCTCTCAGATTGTTGTAACTTCATCACATGTATAATGACAAAAGAAATCTAGTTCTCATGAAGTAGTATATCATTTTGTGTTTAAATGGTCTTATCAGGAGGGCTGCTTCCTTGTGTATTATTAGTATCAACTGGACCATCATTCTTATCATCATCTTCATTATTTCATCTAAATCTAAAAATATTCAATATCATAGTCAAAGGCCGAAAGAAGTTGAAGTAGCCTGTTATATGTAGCATTATGATGGTATTGCCATGTCTAGGTTATCTTGGAATTGAAAGTATAACTATTTGTAAACCTCAGAATTTTATTATATGTAATTAATCTCTTCTGAGATATAATTATGATTATTTATTACAAAAAAGTGTATAAATAGAAAGAGTTTATTCACCACAGTCACTATCAGTAATAAAACTGACAGGATCCAAATCTGTTATCAAAGTGTCATCATTTTCATCAAGCAAATCTTTGATTTGCTGTTCTGAGAAATAGTTTTCACTCACTGCTGAACAAATAATAAACTGCTGAAAACATACACACCACAACTATGTTGTTACAACGGTCTCGCTGATTGTTGTATGGTCAGTATTTGTTCACATGGAATAGTAGTGTTCACTGTAAAGAATTCTGCACTAATTATAACACAACAACAACTTGATGCCACTTGATAAATCGCCCAACATAAAGTAACTTTTAAGCGGCAGCTTTTGCCTATTTATAGCGTGCAGGATTCCAGACTAATGTGTCATAATAAGTGTCCTTAACAAGCACTCAGATACTCTAGAGCATGGGTTCTCAACCTGGGGGGCGTAGGCGAATTTCAGGGGAGGCGTGGTAAGCAATGAAAATATACGTAAGTTAGCCAAACAATAAAAAGTTGTAACAAACACAAACCACTCATGCACGGCCTTAGAAAAGGAACTTCTGCAAATAGTTCTCTCCGTCACCGCTAGATCTAACTGTATTCAGGCACACGTCTTATTTACACTGGCCTATACCCAAATAGTTTGCCCCGATACCGCTAGATCCCTCTGCATCTCTGTTGGAAGCAGACAAACAGTGTTTCTAGGGAAAACACTACCGTGGCTAGGGTAATTTTACTACCGGTTGGAGGCTACACTGCTCAAAACAGACGATTTATGATTGTTATTGTGTTCCAGTAGTTTGCATGAGTGATTGTTGTGTGTAGTAGTGCTAAATATGGCTAAATCATTACCAAAGAAAAAACTGTACAGTGATGACTATATAAGGTTCGGCTTTACGTACATTGAGAAGAACGATTGTTATTTACCTCAGTGTGTTATTTGTCACAATGTTCTGAGTAATGACGCAATGCGACCAGGGCGTTTAGAACGCCATTTGACTACCATTCATCCCGGCTTGAAAGACAAACCAAGGGAGTTTTCTTATGGAAAGAGAAACTCACTTAAACGAATGAAACTCGATTCAACTGGAAGTTTTCAAGTGGAGAACGAAAAGGCCGTTGAAGTTTCTTACAAGCTCGCTTTGATTATAGCAAAAGACAAGAAACCACATACCATTGGTGAGTCACTTATAAAACCATGTTTACTAACTGCATGCAGTACTTTACTTGGAGAGGAAAGTTGCAATAAAATTGCAAAAATACTGCTCTCAAATGACACAGTAAAACATAGAATGATGAAGTGGCACAAGATTTAAAAAAGTAAGTAATAGAAAAGTTAATGAAATCTCCATTCTTTTCTCTGCAATGTGATGAGACAACTGACATTTCAAAGCACTCTCAGTTGTAGTTTTACTGTAGATATATTGACGGAAAACGCTTCGTAGAGGAAATATTATTTTCCCAAACTCTTCAGACAGCCACAAAATCTGAGTATGTTTTTTCTGCTCTGTGTAACTTTTTGACAGATAATAATCTCCGTGTGGAGAATGTTGTTGGAATATCCACTGATGGGGCACAAGCCATGACAGAATGCCATTCTGGATTTGTTGTGCTTGCAAAAAAACAGAACCCTAACATCATTGGTTCTCATTGTATCATATACGGACAAGCTTTGGCTTGTAAGACCCTGCCTGAAACACTTAATACTGTTTTAAAATTGGTAATCAAAGTAGTAAATTTTGTCAAATCTAGTGCTCTGAATACTAGACTTTTTGAGGCTTTATGTTACGAATTTAATAGTGACCAACAAACTCTTCTTTACCACACTGAAGTTCGTTGGCTCTCAAAAGGTAATGTGCTCACTAGGCTATTCAATCTGAAATCAGAAGTTGAAATCTTTTTGATGAGTTCAAATGAAGAAGATCTGTACATGCAGTTTACAGATGAGAAATGTATCCACCACTTGGCGTATTTATCAGACTTCTTTGAATCGATCAACGTTTTGAATGTGAAACTGCAAGGACAGAAAAACATTTTAAAGACTTATGATGCAATGAAAGGTTTCCTGGAAAAAATATCTTTGTGGCAACATCGCCTTCAGAGTTCAGAACCCAACTTTTCGTCCTTCCCACCTCTTAACGACCTTCTTGATGACACATAAAATCTTCCGTTAAATTTGAAAAGTGAATTGAAGAACTTGATTTCAGAACATTTGACATCCTTGAAAACCGAAATTGGACACTACTTTCGAGATCTTTCTTCAGATAGCTGGCAATTTCAGTTGACAAAAGATCTGTTTAAAATCGAAGTGGACATGCTTCCTGATTCCCTTCAGGAACAGGCAATTGACCTAAAATGTGATTCTCAAGCAAAAGCGGAGTTCCCAAACATGACTGTTGAAGATTTTTGGTTAAGCTATTTTCCTGTGGACCCACAAATTGCTACGGAAGCTGCAAGGTTGATGGTGCAGTTTTCATCAACGTATCTATGTGAGTCTGGGTTTTCTATGCTGTGTAAAGATGCTTGTCTCTTACCATTTTATAAAAATACTACACTCATTATATATTACTCACCGCTGCCAGAATTTTACTTACCGTCATAGTCCCCGTTAAACTTACCTTATTAAACTGCCCAGGTCGCCACGATATTTTTTGGTTATATATCGAAACCTTTACACTCTTGCCCTTATAAAAATCCCGCTATCTGACTGCTCTTTTAAAAATTCAGAAAACCCCGATTATGTTAGACGAGTTTATCAGCACAGAATACTAGGAAGTGGTTATGGCATAATAATTTACAGCTAAAACATTTTATATGATGGAACAAATAGATTTAGTGTTCGTCTTACTTTTTTAACAATTACATAAAATAGAAAAAAAAATACAATCAATCATTTCCGTGGTTGAATTACTACGTTAAATCTTATATAGATATATATACTTATAAAAGCGGCCAAGTATTTACATCCACACACTATATTCACATACATTTAAATGATTCCTTTAATTAAGAGCGCTCTTTCGCATTAAATAATTTAACAAAATGGGTAGTCGCCAACAAAACCTTCATCTCATGCCTCACTGTGTACCGGCTCGAATGTTTTGTCTGTTCGCCACTTTACAATCCCGTTCTTTCATTCCACTCACGTTACTCTTAGATTTTGGTTTCACTGTTTGATGGTAGTTTATTGATGTTTAGACTTTTACATCTGAAAAAGTTTATTTGCGAACACTGAGTCGTAGCGAGCATCCGGCTGACGCCGCGACGGTATCTCGACTGCCTTTTTATGCGGGCGGACATCACTGCCTTCTGGTGTTAACAAATTTCTTCGCTGTTCACCGCCTTTGCTGTTAAAGTCTGAGGAGTTGCACCCACAACACATGTTATTTGTGGGTGTTGGCAGTGGACGAAATCTAGTGTTCACTGGTTTCGTCACAAAGGTAGGCGGGGTTTCTCCTTGCGTTTCCGCCAGCACAGGAGCACATGGTGAAAAAATATCGTCTCCCCTGGGCCATATTGTTTTACCAAATCAGCGTAGGTTGCGCACCTGCTGGTGTTTGCGCGTGTTACTCAGCACTACAGTTCTGAGGATTACGAAGTTGTGTGCAACACGACACATTCCAATGCAATTAGTTCACCTCACTGTTTCTTTGTTTGGACTACAATTTATATTGCCATGCAGCTGATCACGCAGATGAAATGAATTTAAAAATATTTTAATAAAATAAAAACCCCTCCCTTTTAGCCCCGTTACAATACCCCCCCAATGAGAGATCTTCTGTCAAAACAGAAGAAATCTCATTGCTAAACCCCTAAGGGGATCGGTGAGGATATGGTGCCAACACCCCCCATTTGTTCGTATACATCATGGGTAAACTACCCCCCTGGCTCGGCGACTATGGCTGCACCCGAACGAGATTACTGGACTTCTCTATACGGGATCCCAACACCATAAAATCGAACAGACATGCACCACAGCGCACCTGACCTTCTAACATGCCACCCCAAACTCCAAATCCCTGGCCTTACTCAATGCCAGATCCTCAACCGATATGTTCCTCCTTTGCATGCATACTGGGTCGCCTTTGGCAAATACTGGGCGCGTACATATACTTATTACTACATACCAACAAATTTTATTTTCAAATTCAAAAATTTCGTTTAAATCAAAATCAAATTTTTATATTACCATTACTCTCTCAAAAAATCAAAACAAAAATCTTTTGCATGAATTCATTAACTCTGTTATTTTTCTCCACTACAACAATCACAAAGAAAAAACAAACTGAACATCTTATTAAACATAAATAATGTTTAATACCCTATATTCTACACAATACAACTCAATAAAGCACTAATAATACACATAAACAATAATAAACTTAAAATTCAAACATCACCTATATGGCTGGCACAAAATCAATTTTTTTTTCAAAAATATTTAAATTTATCAAAATATCAATTTTTTTTCAATTTCGGAAAATCAAAATCATTTAATTCAATTAAGCAACCAGATTGAATCAATCAATTGCCAGAAACAAGTATTGCCTATAACATCAACCATCAGCTGATCAAACTGGGTCAAGTCAACGACCTTGACATACATATGGTATACACAGAACTACATCATAAAGTACATAGAACATCTTAAAAATTATTTATCTTTAAACACAATACAACATAATGAAATAAGACATTTAAAATTACCATAGTATTATTACAATTAACAATAAAACTGACATTTAAATTAATCAAAGTTACACATTTTATAGCTTTACATTATTCTCAAATTCTATTAAAATTTGTCACTTGTTTCAATTAATTTTTTCATTTTAACTATGATTTTCTTTCTTTCATTTTCCTTCTCAATAAGTTTGGGTGACTTAATTATTCATAATAACTTGATTTACAACTTGGCATGTATACATTTATAACCTTCCCCCCTCTGACTTTAATATCACTAACAGCTTTAACTAACATGACACCCATTCTATATCAAAACATCTCTCAAACATTCTCTAAACCCAACTTACTACTCAACTCATTTCGCATCATTCTACCCTTATAAAAAAAATACTCTCTACCCCTTTGTACTCAGGATGTGTGTTCCCTCCCAAAGCTCACTCCCTTATCTGGTCCCTGGATGCTCCCTAGGCAACCCTTTCCGGCGCTAAACGGTCCCTTCCTGTCCCAACACTTTTCGTTGCGGACTCCTTATCACACCACCCCCCTTACAAAATTCCCATCAACTAATTACTCTCCCAATACATGACTTTCAACTACTACAAAATATCTCCACTTATTTATTAACTCAATATATCACTCATTACTCTACGTATTTTCCCCATAGCTACTGTGTCACTATTACCTCTCAAATTCTACATTACTTTTATTCATAACAATATTATTCTCTCTAGTACCCTTTTAAATTCAACATGGACTGATCTAAATGTCCTAACTCAATATTAATCACCCAAAATCAACTTTACCTTTTACAAACCATTTAAAATTCTTAACTATCTCAAATTATTTCCATCATTTAAATAAAATTCTTTAACCACATTGAAATCATTATATTCAAACATTTAATTACATTGGAAATTTGCAAATTATTTGTAAATGATATACTACACAGCTGATCAGCTGATTTTCCTAGCAAGGTGAATGACCTTACCGTAAACACATTTCAAAACTACACCAAGTTTTACTTTACCTGAATTGTATTAGAAAATTTATACTTACAGTATATCACTCATACACTGTCCTAAATACACAAATATAAACACCAAACACCCTGTATCTTCTGAAACAATAACGATAATATGATTCCACAACTAAATACATCTTACATTTATTCATTTATTAATTATTATCAAATTTAGATCTCATAAAATAATTCAAAATCATTAGAAAAATTCAATCATATAACATTTTAAATCAATCAAATTTATTTAAACAATTCAAATTATTTACTTCAATTAATTATTAAAAACACAACATATTTTAATTACCTTACTTCAACACAATTCATTAATTACCAACTCATTATTTATTCAGTCTACTGAAATAATCTTATTATTATTAAAACAATTACCTACACACATGGTTTACATTATACACTTGTTACAATACACACAATTAATCTCACTAAATTTTATTTACAAACTTTTGTCATTATTATTCAATTTACCTCACTTCATTTTCCAAGTCAGCAAGTCAGAACCATAAATCAAAATATTTAAAATGTCCATTTATTAAGTTTATGTTCAGCCTCCATCATCGAATAATAATCTAATATATTTATAATACAAATCGTACTTGTCCACACTCAATTTATTAATTTTAATATAATAATTCTCTAATACTTCAAGTTGTTCCACTATCATCAAATCATAAAACCTGTCCATATCATTAGAAGTCTTTTCACCGTCTGTATTTTTTGTTATTCTCCTGTCATTTGTATCATTATATTCGTTTACTATACTCATTAAGACGTCAGGTAAGTTATTATTGTCTCCAACAGTATTATCAAAATATTTCTCTATCTCTCTTTCACAATATACCTCACTTTTTTCATCTCTCTCAATATCTAACACCTGCACCAACCTTTCATAACCTCTATGTATTTCAAAAATCTCTATCTCTCTCTTTCTCTCATCAAAACACCATATCACATTTTCTCTCTCACTCCATGCAGAGGGCACTGCTACATTAAAACTTTTCCTGCTTTCTCCAGGAACACTAAAAAAATTCAAAAAACAATAACTAGTAGAACACTTTTCTATCCAATATCTTCGTGAAGACTTTTCTTCACCCCCCACAACACCTCGAAAAAATTTACCCTCTGCCATCCCTCTACTTGTACACTATCTTCATACTCTCTCTCTATCTGATCAACATCTGTTTCTACCCCTTTGCAACCCATTTCTCTCTCACTCTCAGAATTGTAATTAACCTCATTATCATCACTCTCTGATACCCCATTTTCAACTATATCATTATTCTTATTTAACGTCATTTCACCATTATAATTACTTATATTACCACCACCACTTACCTTGTCTACTATTCCTCCGTTATTTT
The DNA here is from genome assembly GCA_034769895.1 of Magicicada septendecula. NCBI lineage: Eukaryota > Metazoa > Arthropoda > Insecta > Hemiptera > Cicadidae > Magicicada > Magicicada septendecula. The sequence goes on from CM068376.1 coordinate 173,901,546, forward strand.
TCGTTATATTGCTACCACCACAAACACTTACCTGTTTTGATTCACCTTCTGTATTCTCCTTTAATTGACATCTATCTCCTTCCCACTTTTTGTCCCACTCGTCAAAACATATATCCATCCTTTTGTCCATCTCGTCAAAACGTTTATTAATAACACCACTTATTTCATCATACATTGTTTTCAAAGATTCATCACATCATTCAATGAATACTCTTTTTCTTCCACCCCTACACTATCGTCATCATTAGGCCTATTCACGGTCTTATTTTCTACCACTATCGCTTCAACTACCGTACCTTTATTATTTGTCATCTCACTATGTTTCTTAATTTCTGCGAATATTCCCTCTTCTTGTTCTTCCATCCGCGTTAAATTATCATCTAACTTACCCCACTCCTCGTCAGTCATTTCACCTACCACCCCTCTAAATTCGCTTTCCCACTCGTCCCACGCGAAACCAATATCATTCTCTAGTACTTCGCCCATATTTATACTCGTACTTCAAAATTCAAAATTTATTTATACAACACCTTTATATATATATATATATATATATATATATATATAAACTACTATAAAATCTATAACCACACACATAAAATCAAAACATCTACACAATTGTAAACATAATACTCCTACCAAACATAACCTTTCTACGTAATTATATACGATAAATTCACGCAAATACGCCATTACCAATTCCTATTTTCTGTGCTTTAAAACATGTCTAGTTCCTATAATAATTATACGAACATCCTGGCAGGGTTGCCACTGTGAAGATACTTCTCTCTTACCATTTTATAAAAATACTACACTCATATACTCACCGCTGCCAGAATTTTACTTACCGTCATAGTCCCCGTTAAACTTACCTTATTAAACTGCCCAGGTCGCCACGATATTTTTTGGTTATATATCGAAACCTTTACACTCTTGCCCTTATAAAAATCCCGCTATCTGACTGCTCTTTTAAAAATTCAGAAAACCCCCGATTACGTTAGACGAGTTTATCAGCACAGAATACTAGGAAGTGGTTATGGTGTAATAATTTACAGCTAAAACATTTTATATGATGGAACAAATAGATTTACTGTTCGTCTTACTTTTTTAACAATTACATAAATAGAAAAAAACAATCAATCATTTCCGTGGTTGAATTACTACGTTAAATCTTATATAGATATATATATATACTTATAAAAGCGGCCCAGTATTTACATCCACACACTACATTCACATACATTTAAATGATTCCTTTAATTAAGTGCGCTCTTTCGCATTAAATAATTTAACAAAATGGGTAGTCGCCTACTTAACCTTCATCTCGTGCCTCACTGTGTACCGGCTCGAATGTTTTGTCTGTTCGCCACTTTACAATCCCGTTCTTTCACTCCACTCACGTCACTCTTAGATTTTGGTTTCACTGTTTGATGGTAGTTTATTGATGTTTAGACTTTTACATCTGAAAAAGTTTATTTGGGAACACTGAGTCGTAGCGAGGGTCCGGCTGACACCGCGACGGTATCTTGACTGCCTTTTAATGCGGGCGGACATCACTACCTTCTGGTGTTAACAGATTTCTTCGCTGTTCACCACCTTTGCTGTTAAAGTCTGAGGAGTTGCACCCACAACACGTGTTATTTGTGGGTGTTGGCAATGGACGAAATCTAGTGTTCACTGGTTTCGTCACGAAGGTAGGCGGGATTTCTCCTTGCGTTTCCGCCAGCACAGGAGCACATGGTGAAAAAATATCGTCTCTGGGCCATATTGTTTTACCAAATCGGCGTCGGTTGCGCACCTGCTGGTGTTTGCACGTGTTACTCAACACTACAGTTCTGAGAATTACGAAGTTGTGTGCAACACGACACATTCCAATGCAATTAGTTCACCTCACTGTTTCTTTGTTTGGACTACAATTTATATTGCCATGCAGCTGATCACGCAGATGAAATGAATTTAAAAATATTTTAATAAAATAAAAACCCCTCCCTTTTAGCCCCGTTACAGCTGGCTTACATCAAATCAAAATACCGAGCACGGCTGCATGTTGAAAGTTATCTGAGGTGTGCATTATCACAGTTGGAACCAAACATTCTAAAACTTGTGAAAGAAAAACAGTGCCAGCCCTCTCATTAATTGTGTTCTTAAGAAATAAAACCAAATAATGTAGCCTGAAATTTTAATTGCAGTGAGGGCAGAATCCTTAGTAATGTAGCCCTATTAAGTACTTTTAATTAATTAAAATGTTCTCTCAACAAAACAAGTATTAGTATTTGTTTTATATCTGTAATAATAAAAGCATTTTTTGAAATAAAACATTTTCTTTGTAATAAAACATTCTTTGAGTTAGATTTATTAACCCTAATAGCACCATACAACTTTTTTACTTCAATTTATTAGGTCTAGGGGGCGTGGCCTAATTCGAGGATGCAAAGGGGGGCACAGGCCCAAAAAGGTTGAGAACCACTGCTCTAGAGGATACTTGAGTCCAGCCTTGGCAGAAACACACCTGCTTGGCTGGCCGGGAAACATGTAGAACGACACTCTCCATTGTTTGAGACCGTTCTGTCATTAATATAACGTTCTATAAAACTCAAAAATTAAGAAATAACTCCTAAACGAATGTAAATAAACATGCAGCACTTAGCAATTGTTGAAATTATTTTATATAAAATGACTTTCTTGCCAGCGCTGCAGTCTGAATGTAAAAATGAGACTAAGTAGTAGAGAAACCCTCTGCAGCATAATATTATGCCATCTGTCAAAATAAAAAATCCATCTGTGGCATAGTATACAACATTAATACCCAGTGTTTTTGTGTGTAGCAGACTAAAATTTGGAGCAGTGGAGAATTTTTAGTGTTCTATCATGCACTTTGCTGCCACATTTCAGTGTTCCAGATTCTGAACATTTTCAGTACTTATTGTCAGTGATAGACTTGGTCAAAATTTTTTGTTGCATCTCCAAAGGATCTTGGTAGATTCTTTTACCTCTACTTTTCCTCATCAGTGAGCTGTTAAAGACATCATTGTGGTATGACTTTCTGTTAACATCTTCCTTAAAACAAACCAGCAGTCAGTACTGACAAGTTTAAATATGACACCACTAAACATAAAGTGTAATGTTATTCTTGTAGTCAAGTTTACACACTTGCTTGTCATTTTCATTCTCTTATTAAAGTATTGTATCCGTCATAAATCAAATAAATAAGTAAGTAAAGGAATAATAATACATAGGGACCATGGTCGGGAAAAATATAATAGTAGGTGAAGTAGGATGGCCATGTTTACATTTATTGCTAGCCAGTTTGTAGATGCAATGATTACAGAAAGAAACAGAAACAATATGGTCCTCTTAGACAGCAGTTTT